>CM032157.1:1758803-2188553 GCA_018901935.1 Pugionium cornutum
GTGAAACATTTACAAAAGATTCACTAACAATACAAGGTGGAGGATAGAAACCAGTTAACACCTGGGGATGGATACGTCCACATAGCTCAGCAGCGAGTTTCCGAACTTCTTCAAATTCAAACTTAGAAAATGCCCTGAATTATGAAAGTTAGTTTGCTAGATATCAAATCAGTAATAAAGTAGATGGCGTTTGTTGATCATTGTGGAGTAAACTAACCTTTCCAAAAGGAAAGCAGCGATGCATTGACAATCCTCAAATTTGATGTCTCGATACTCTGATAAATACCATATGAAAAGAAATAGACATTGTGAATCAACTCTAAGATTGTCTCTCTAGACCATGCCGCTAATTAAAATTTTACCTAAAGAAAGCTAAACCGTTGAATTTAATTGACGATAAGGGTCAAACGACATTGTGATAAACATCAACAATTCGCTTATCAGAAAAAAGAAATAAAAGGCATAAAGATACATACCATTCACAGAATCTCCGCTGAGGAATTTACCATAAATTGTAGAAGAATCAATATCATCAAACACTCTTTGGGGAAGCAGCCTTAATACAAGCAATGGGCAAAGGTGATCAAACAGCAAATCCTCCAATTTAGTTTTGTCAATGAAACTTTTAGTATCAGATCTGGATTTGAAGCTCTCATCCATCCTACCACAAACGGACACTATTGGTGATTAATATTTTTTTACATATTTGGAATTTTTTAAAAGTTGTTCTTACCTCGGAAATAGATAACGGTGGTATGTTGCTCTATTTTGAGTTGTTACAATTTTAATAGAACTTACTTGTTTTGTTCCTTCATACGTGACAGTACATGCAGAAGGACCATGTCCGATGCATCTGCCAAATGTTCACTGATGCAACTAAGAAACCTGACCATGGTGGCATTGGATGGCTCCAAAAACATCTTGTCAAACAAAGGTCCAATCAGTGAGTCCCAGTTTTGAACCTGTAAGAATTTTATCTCAATCAGCAAGCAGAAAAATATTCTAATTGCCTGATTCTAGCTGGGGTAACCTAAGGTCATTCCAGTAATTCTCACCGACGAGTTGCCAGCACAATCACAGAATATAATTAGATAAAAGGTAATAGGACTTCGAAGGGAAAAACGGAACAACAAATGCTTTAAATGTTTGATTCGAAGGTTCAGAGTTTATAATTAAGTTTTGATTTCTCATTCGGTAGTGATACAATCAGTTTGTAAATGGTGCCTATAGAAGCACTTAGGAAGCCAAAATGAAATTTCACTTCAAAGATAGCAAATAATTTAGCAAGGATAACGTACTGTCATACTTACAGTTCTAGCCCACTCTGGGATCAGCTTTAGCACTCGATCATTGTTAAAACTTGAACCTGCAATGGTACTCGCCAGAGTTTTGATAGTGTTCAGTTAGTAATTCAGCATCAAACTAGCACCTATATTTTTATATACAATACTTATATTCCAATTATTTAAATATTTTCGATACAATACTATTGGATTGTGCCTGTATGAAACAACTGTTTAAGACGAAATGGAAAACAACAAAATGAAGTACTATCACTAGTTATGTATAGCACGTAGCCTATGGTAATGAATAAGAAACTGAATACCTTCTGTAGGATGTCCATTACTTTCTGAAGTATCCGAAGCTTGAGTATTACTAGATAGAGAAAAGTGGAGATCAGAAGCAGAAAGACCTTTTGAATTTTAGCGTGATACAAATGCAAAAACAGAATAGAAAACCAGATCCGGTAGGCAGGTCAATATCACGTAGGAAGTATTTGTGTGTTTAAACCTAGCCTAAGAATACTGTGTTTCTCAGCTGGGGTAAATGGGAATAAACAAATAACTATGTATACATAAGGGAAAAGGAGAAGCACGATACCTAATACAGGTCAGCAACATACATATAACATCAGAATCCTCCTTATGGTGTTTAAGGACCCCAAGCAAGGTTTTGGTAGCGGATGATTGTACTTTTTCATTGGTTGAATAAATGAGTGTTACTAAATCTGGTAGCACGAAAGATGGCTCTGGAAGGGGGAAAAAAACCATGTAGTTGATTGTTTGATTCTATGGAAAACCGAAAATAAATGTTATCATATGAATAATAGCTGCTGAATAATAAATATTAACATAAATCTTCCTTTTAACAAAACACTGATTTAGTTTCAGCAAAATATATGAAATTCATCTAAAAATGAAAACAGACCACATCTAGAGGTCATAGGAGGCATAAGATTCCCAACAGCGGAAACTGATAACAACCACAAATAAAAGCCGCCACAAATAAAAGCGTTCCAAGAGGTACAAAGGCAAAAAAAGATAGACTAACCAATTAGCTTCAGCAACTCCGAAGTTTGTTTACGGATGTAAGTTTCCTCATCTCCAAGGCACTTTAACAAGCACTCTGCAATCTCTTTCCTGAATAAAATGCAGAAAATGAGTTCTGCCTTCTGAGGGCATGAGAATGTAAATAAAGTCAAGGAACTACAGAAGATGCAGAAAAGATAGAACGAGAAAATTCAGATAAAAAAGATTAATGATTGTCTACCAGGGTATATGAGAAGGAGATGAATCATTTGACATAAGGATTACTTCAGATATCACATCCATAGAATTCAGCCTCTGTGCAGTTGATCCAGAAACAAGGCGTTGTAGAATTTCACTGAGGCAATTATCATCTGCATTTCTGGTGAATATTTCTTTAGGTCAGAAGACAAGCTAGGAATTGTGACCAGTAACTAGAAAGCTACTCTTATGATTTAGTGTTAATAAGGAAGCAAGAATACACATACTTGGAGCAATAGTCTGCCAGGAGGACACTAACAGCTTTAGCCGCGCCATCCCTTTCGTCAAGAAGGTGGAGCAGCGATGGTATCACAAGGTCCATGCACATTGTATCAGAGAAGCTGTCTTCAGACTGAGATTGTAGCTTGAAGATAACTACTTTAAGTATAGCAACAACGCCTTCTGATATCTCTTCATTGTTACAGCGAAGCTTCAGGCAAAGGAAGAATGTAAGTACTAAGATGCTCACATGGGTATATATATTATTCTCAAGAAAAATTTTATATAATAATAGAAGCAATGGAGCAGAACAAAACTATGAGTTTCGTTTTGAGTAAGAAGGAATAAAGTTCTAGAGTTACTATCAGAGCATCCTATATTACTGCAAGAGAAAATCATGTAAAGTGTGTAATCACTCCCTTTTCAACAAGAAAATGGGGAAATATACCTGATGTAGAAGACAAGGCACAAGCTTCATTCCATACTCTGATAGTATGCTCTCAAATTTCTTTCCCTCAAAGCGGCCCAACAAGAGGCATAAACAATTTAGGAAAAACTTCTGTGTTTCTAAACCACCAGTCTTGGGGTCAGAACCTCCCTGAGTATAACTTTCTGAATAATACTGCATAATTTTTATCATTATTAGCTACCTAGTGACCCTATCAATTTGGAAGACACTAATAAGAGAAAGAGCAAAAAGCTTGAGAAGCATTAAAACCAGTATTGGATCATTTCTAATGCTATTAGATTCTTAGTAAGAATTTCTTACAAACCAAATCAAATCGGACAACAGGAACCAGAAGTAAAACAGAAAGCTAGTAAAGCTGCCCTTTACCAATATAGCATCTACAACTTCTCTCTGTGTAGCTTATATAGGCTTGCCGCATGAACTAAAAGACTAGGATCAAATAATCGCACTCATATTCCATGCAAACACATTCCAATAAATTTTAATCAGATTCTACTATATATGCCACTTGCACATTTCTATCTTCTTAAAAAGCAATAAAACTGTAGATGGTAATGGCATTAAAACTGTAGATCGAGACAAAAACGGGTCACAAAACTTAAGCATATGCAGCAGATTCAGATAGTGACACAATAGAATCTCATAAGTAGTTCAATGTTACAGTACGATTTTGAACCAAAAAGATTGTGGATTATATCTAACCTTAATACCAGACAAATATTGCTCCAACAATTCCTTACTAATCTTTGAGAACTTCTGATCTTCCATGTGGAGTAAGAGACCATAATGCTTCCAACAAGAAGAGAGCAATAGAGCTCCACCTGTAGTTACCTCCATGCCTGGATTCCAGGTGTGAAACAGAAAAAATGTTTAGCAAGAACCAAGAACCAGACATAAAAATGGAAAGAACAAGGACAGGCGGCATTAGTCAAAGACCTGGCTCCTTTCTAGAGCCACCATGATATTCTTTTAATTCCTCTAACCACTTCAGCACTTTATTTAGCCCATTAGCATGCAGTAATCGAGTTTTTCTGTTCCACTGGAACGAATTTTTTTGTCAATATTACTCGTCTTAAAACATGGATAACATCATCATCTCAAAAAATAGAGCACAAATCAAGCATATTTTAATGCATCAGTGAACATACAGCAAAGAGACATTGTACAAGGCGTATTAGCTCTTCCAGGTGGTTCCATAGTATACAATTTGTCTCACTGTTTGAGTCTTCTGGTCGAGAAATCTCCTTTTTTTTCTTCTCACTACCATTAGGTATCAGAGCAAGTGGTTGACGAGATCCTGTAATGGTTGATGGCTTCGGTTTATTTACCAGAGTATCAGTCCTATTTGCTAAGGCTCCAGTAATTGACAGCAAGCAATCCGCAGCAGAAACAGAAAGACGAGATGGCACCTCATATCCATCCTGCAAAATGCTAAACAAAATAACCAAAATTATCCAAGTGAAGATATTTGCTTCCTATATACATACTAATTTGACTAATTTATTAAATTTTAAATTGATAACCAAAAACAAATGGGATCAACAGAACAGGAGATGATATTTTTATCCACTGATAAAAAAATGTTTTATACCTTCCCTTGCGTACCATTATCAACAATTGAGGCAGACAAGATGAAACAATTTCCACAAAGATAGAATGTTTCTCCCTAATTCCTGCCCGCAAAGAAAATTTACAACTACGTAATGGTAAATCAAGGGAGCTCAGAATAAGGTGAGCCTTTTCTTTCCCCAAGAGAGATAACCGGTATTGAATACATAGTAACAAGGATGATTATAATGCTCACCATTCCAGAAACCTTGGTCCTTGGTATTTTCTACAAGACTGCGGATAAGTAAACACCATCCAAGCGCTAAAAACCTGTCCTCCTTCCTCAAAATGATTTTTGAAAGATTTCTAGAAACGGCTTGAAAGAGAACTTCATCTTGAAATAGCCAATTTAGAAGTATCATAGCTGAGTTATTGGGCTTGGCATCCTTAAACCTTAATGTCTAAACAAATAGAAGTATAGAAACCAACCGGTAAGAGCATACAAGATACAAGGACGTACATTCCAACAATCAAGCAGCGTTTTTCAGAGGGTTGAAGAATATACATATTCAATTATGGGTACAAGAATTTCACCCATCTCTCCGTCTCTCTCAGCAGCGTCTCTAACGCACTTGTGCATAAACCAGAGTGCCTCATCGACGGAACCTAACTTAGCCATCGAAAACAGACAGGTTATAAATCTATCAAATAAGAAGCAACAAGTGCACACATATACACATAACACAGAAATTGCAAACACTTACCTGAGGAACCCTTTTGAAAATCAGGAGAGAGACGGGAAATAGACTCCCGTAGCTTTTTAGGGCGAGACGAGAGAACCGTACTCATGAACCTACCTACAGTGACGGAGACCAGAGATTCCGGTTCCGATCTTCGTATCAATTCCTCTTCCAATCGCTCCATCTCACTTCGACCCAGCTAGTGAATAATCGACAATTCCAACTGAAATTTATTCCGACTCATTTGAAGCAATGACGAGGAGTCGGAGACGACGAAACATGAGACCCCCGCTCTGTCTTTCCCGCTGCAATATTTAACGACGTCGTTTCGATGCAAAAGACACGGCATCGTTTTAAGCACGATATAAAGACTGGAAAATAAACGATGCTTAAACGGTCTCGTTTAAATAAACTAGGGCTAGTCTCATATCCAAGTGGACAAATATCATTGGTTCATTTACTGTTTCACATAAGTCATCGAAGGATTAAACTAACCTGAAACACACTCTCGCTTCAGTATATCCACCGCCGCCACCTTCTTCTCCGGTAGGATTCAGATATGGCCACCGTCACATCCAATGCGCCGCGTAAATCCTTCCCATTCTCTGTTTCCAATCCTCTGAAACCCCTGATCCCCAAATCTCCATTTATCTGCTTTCCACCTCGCAAGAACCATCAGCGTCTAGGTTTATCGGTAAACATCTCCATGTCGGCACCGTCTTCAATCGAAACCGCAAATGCACCTTCACCGGATTACAGAGTCGAGATTCTCTCCGAATCTTTACCGTTTATCCAAAAATTCCGAGGGAAAACCATAGTCGTCAAATATGGTGGCGCAGCCATGACTTCGCCGGAACTCAAATCCACCGTTGTCAGCGACCTCGTTCTCTTAGCGTGCGTAGGTCTTCGTCCAATCCTCGTTCACGGTGGAGGTCCCGATATCAACCGTTACCTGAAACAACTCGACATCCCAGCTGAATTCCGCGACGGACTTCGCGTGACCGACGCCACCACGATGGAGATCGTATCCATGGTTCTCGTGGGAAAAGTCAATAAAAATCTCGTTTCACTTATTAACGCCGCTGGAGCTACCGCCGTTGGGTTATCGGGACACGACGGTCGTCTTCTCACTGCCCGACCTGTCCCCAATTCTGCTCAATTAGGTTTCGTCGGTGAGGTTGCAAGAGTGGATCCAAATGTATTGCGTCCGCTCGTTGATTACGGTTACATTCCAGTCATAGCGTCCGTCGCCGCAGATGAATCTGGTCAAGCTTACAACATCAATGCAGATACAGTGGCTGGAGAGCTCGCGGCAGCGCTTGGAGCAGAGAAATTGATTCTGCTGACTGATGTGGCTGGAATATTGGAGAACAAAGAGGATCCGAGTAGCTTGGTGAAAGAGATTGATATAAAAGGAGTGAAGAAGATGATTGAAGATGGGAAAGTTGCTGGTGGGATGATTCCTAAGGTAAAGTGTTGTATAAGGTCTCTTGCTCAAGGAGTTAAGACTGCTAGTATTATTGATGGAAGGAGACAACATTCTCTGCTTCATGAGATTATGTCTGATGAAGGAGCTGGAACTATGATTACTGGATAAAATTTGCTTTTATTGGGTTTTCGATTATCGAAATCAAGTTCAGGTTTTTGTATTTGAGGATGCCAATGTTTGTTCATGACAAGATGTTAAATCTGTGCTATAAACTTACCATCATTTCTTATCAGTCCTAAAAGGACAATTTTTATGCAAACTTTGTTGTCTCCGGTTTCGTTGATGAATCCTTGGTCTTAACAAGTTTACATTTTTTAGGCAAAGGATTTTTTTTTTTTGAATAGAACCTCTTCTTCCTCTTCTTCTCTCATTGGTTTGGCTTTGTTTCTTATCATAACTGTTTCTACCTTTGTCATTTTGCTGGTTCAAAGGAACAGGCTAACAATGGCGATTGTTCTTTCTTGGCCATAACCTAGCTACGAATACAATCAGGCTAACAGAGACATTCGTCCTCAGATGATTACAGCCATGAACTTTTTCATTTCCTGATTGTTTTTCGTAGCTAGGTTAGCTTCATAAATTATAATTTGATCATAATGCAGATGTCGACCTAGCTCTAGCTTATACTTAGAGATGCAAAGAACTCACCTTTAAAACTTGTCTTCTCTGCTTCAGATTGACTGACCACTTAGAGAAGAAATGATATTAAATCTCACAGCATATCTCCCAGCACTACACAGTTTCTACTGTTCAAGGAGACTCGAGGTTTCAGGCTTATCTGGGCCTTAGCTCCGTTCTTAAGCTTTCTTTAAGCCCAATATTTTCTTCTCTGTCGTCTTCGTCACGAAAAGTGAAACCGTGGTGGGCTACAACGAACCTTCCTGCAAATGTACTGTCGCATAATTTGGACCCACGAGTTAATGCAAGTTGCAATCTATCAAGAACACATCTAGGTCCAAAGTCCCACAAGTAGGTCTTTTGTTTTATGTATCTTTGTCTTCTTCTTCTTCTCTTATTGATGATATGCTTTTGCTTTTACCTCATTGGCTGATTTTCAACTGTAAACTGGCACTAACTGTCATCCTTTTGTCCAAGCAATCTTGAGTCACGTACAAATGCTAAACACTGTTGTGTGGGATCACTATTATATCATCCCCAAGTACGAATTTAATTTTCTCTGTCTGTCATATTCGAGTTGGGGAATCTCAAGAAAAACCAGTTCAGTAATTTCAACATTTTTGATACTTTTTATGTCCCAAAAAACACCAAAAGGAATAGATTCTGTAAAACATTTGTTTAAAAGACAAAATCCAAATTTTTATCAGTAAAAAGAAACAAAAAGAATCTTATTCCACCCTCTCTCAAAAGAGATCATGTCTTTCTTGAATCATCATAACCATAATCATCATCATCAGTGCCTATCTAGCGAATGCATAACACTATCTTTCGACTGTGAAAAAGCCTCAAGTCTTTTCAGTAAAGAAGAAAAAAACAACGAGCAATGTGCATCATCATCGTCATCTAAATGTTTTCCTCTTTAGCTTTCCGCAGAGAAAAGATAAAAAAAAAAACTCTGTTAACTGGACTTAACCATATCCAGAACGATCCCTCTTGTTCTTCCCGGTGCTCCCCCGTTAATTGAAGATAAATCCAACACAATCCTGCTCACCAAAAGACGGTTCATTAACAAACTCTAGGAAGATCAATCTGGATAAAGAAAACAAGAATATTAGTCGGTTAAGTCAATGTACGTGTTGTTCTTGGTTGCTTCTCCCGTTTCTTGAATCAAAATCTTATCTTCCATCTTTGTTACTGTGTGCTCCTTGGGAAGATTGATCCCTTCTACTGCTTTTATCAAATACTCACAAAATCCATTAATCTTCATTTGGTAACTAATTAGTATACATTGTGTCTACTTTTCGGTTTTATTTACCTTCTACACCATTCACAGGAGCGTCATCGTCTATCCCCAAGAGATTCTGAAAAAGAGAGCCATTGCTATTTGATATGGAAGTGGCTTAAGAGGAAGTCTTTCAGACAAAAGGTGGGTTAAGTCACCTTAAGGTTCTTGTAGCATTCGTCGAGGTTGTCATTATACAGAATATGATCAAAAATGCCCGAGGATTTCCCCGCTTTGATTTCTGCTTCAGCGTTTCTAAGCCGCTTTTGGATCTGCTCCTCAGTCTCGGTTCCTCTGTTTTTTCAGCATTTGCAATTTGAGGATAATCTCCTAAAAGATCTGAAGAAACAACAACTCATATGGTAGATATTTACCGGGCACGGAGCCGATCTTCAAGTTCTTTCATTGAAGGAGGACATACGAATATAAATATTGCATCAAGAGAACTCGCCTTCACAGACCTCGCTCCTTGAACATCAATGTCAAGAATGCATCTCTATACACAACAAAGTATTTGTTCATTATAGAAATCAACATCATGAAAAAGATAACGCAAAAGATAACCTTTTTTTATTACCTTTCCTGAATCTGTTACAACCTCAACGGATTCAATGCTGGTTCCGTATAGATTACCATGAACAGAAGCAAACTCAAGAAACTTTCCATCTTTAATTTCTTTCTCCATAATGGATTTCTCGGTGAAATGGTAATGCACGCTGTTCTTCTCCATACACCTGGGAGCACGAGTCGTGTGGCTCACAGAGAACCCAAACATTGAAGGAAACTCCTTCATAAGCATCGATATAAGCGTTCCTTTTCCAACTCCAGAGGGACCGCTTATAACAATAGGCTTCTCTGCATTTCCTCTCACTCCCTTACTCCATGCAACAACCTCTTTTCCTAACAATTTCCTTTGTTCCTGGACAAATGGACTATCCACCTATAGCACATATTCAAACGTATGAGAATAAGAACCCCCAAATTTTTCATGATAGCAACATTGATATCTCCAATATGCTAACCTCAAGGAACCAGATAGAGTCATCGGAAGCTGAACCTTTTTTAATGACCAAAATCCGACCTTGTTTAAGAACAATGGCAGAATAGCACGTGCATGGTTTAGGGCCTGTTCCAAGGACAGTAGGAATCGACCTGAAACACACCCAACTTAACTTCAAATCCTTAAGATTAAAATAACTAAGAGATCAAACTATCATCAATGAACACACACCACTCGTTAGTGGTTTTGTCATGAATCTGAACTCCAAGAAACAATGGGTTCCCTTCATGATTTCCACCAATCACATACTGCAAAGTTAGACTTCAAGATCAAAACAATGTCGAAGAATCAAGAATAGTTTTCTGCTTTTTGGTAAGGGAATCAAGAGCAGTTTCACATTCTAAAACATAAAACTGAAGGGCTTACAGATCGATCCCCAAATTGGACTGAAGTATCTCCGGTTTTAGGTTCGGATTTTACACCAAAGCCATTGGTGTGTCCATTCTCCAGATGATCAACAAAGAAAGCTGGTGCTTCTCCCTAATACAAATAAAAAAATATAAACAAAAAAATGTGAGAAATCTATGAACAAAAAAGAGCAACGAAGTCAATCGCTCCAAAAGAGGCTCACCATAGAATTTTCTATGCTTCCAAGAAGACACAACTCAGCCTGAGCAATGGCACAAGCACAAAATAAGAGATCAAAACAAAAAAAAACGAGAAAATAAATAACTTTTCTCTAAACTCGAATCAAAAAGGTTAGACCTTTTCGTGTTTTCTGCACAAACAGTCAAAAACCAAATGCAGATTCATCAAAATAAAACACAAAACTTTGGAAACGTAAACACAGATCTCAGTAAGCAATGAAAGAAACAATCCATACAACAAACAAACCAAACCCAGAAAGAAAGAAAAAACCTTTTTCGTACCTCAAATATGAACACCGAAAAACGCTGAGAAAAGTTGAACGCTTATGGATCAGATTGGCTATAACACAAACGAGAGGATGTGTATTTATATCGGCAAATAATGAAAAAAAGGCAACGAGAGAATTGAGAAACAAGTTTCGTGTGCCTTTTTCAATAGCAAGATTCAGTTTTTTTTTTTTTTGCAATCGATATCTCTCTGGAATTTCTCGTTCGGCTACGCGAGAATATATATATGTATATGTATCTGTCGTCGACGAGTCCCAAGACAACTTGAGACAAGCGGCCGTGACGGTGTGAGGAAAGCTACCTCTAGGAAATCTCGGAGGCCCTTCTTTATATAATTAAAAATATATTATTATTCTAATACTAATCTATTATACTTAAATTCTTCTCATGTGTGGGTTTGGCTAAATTTTCGAACCGAACCCTTCTGAAATCAAATTCGAACCGGATTAATATCTAATCTAAATAAAATAAAAAGTTTTAATTAGAATTAAACCCAAACTTTAAAACAAAACTGAATTAATCGATTTATTAAAATAACTAATATTTTTAAATTAAACATAAAAATATATTAATATATATTACAATAAATAATATTAGTTAAATAAAATAATATTTTTGTTATAATTATATTAAACCAAAATATAATTTAAAACCTAAAATATTTAAATCGAATCCAATTACATGAAAACTAAATAAAATTTATATCCAAATGAAGCAAATTTTTATACTAAATTTTAATGTGATTGCTATAATTCTTTTTTACTATTCTAATTAGAAATAAATCTACGGCCAAATAAAGTTTTATAGATGAATTAATTTCAAAATATGTGTAATATATAACAAATAATAATAGTATTGACATCATTAAATATATTACCTCAAACACGTTTAGAATTTATATTTTATGATATAACCAAACATTGTTACAAAATTGGTATATTTCTAGATATGAAATAATATTATATGTTTAGTTTTGCATTTTTTTTACTTTTTTCAAAACTCACTACATAAATATACATAATGTTTATTTTAACTCCAACTAATAGTAAAACGATAAAGAATATATAATACGTATTTTGAAATATATATTTATAAAGCAAAAAATTTGAACGCATAAATTATCAAAATACAGAAAGAGTATTGAATAATAATACTTTAAAATCTATGTCAAAGTAGTATATATTATCTGTATATTGGTTGTAATAAAGTTGAGATATAAATGGCGCTCACTTCACGGCAAGACAACAACTTTTCTCTTTTTTCGTTCTTACAATAATTGTGGATTTAAACAGTAATTTTGATTTGTCTAGAAGTTTTACACATTTAGGACCAAATTCTTTTCTTTTGCAATAAATTTAATTGCTATTGATCGGTTTGTTATGGAAATCATTGACAAAAAAAAAACTAAAAAAATTTCATGCAATTTTATATTTTAGTTTTCAGTAATTTGATATTTAATAGAAACTTTCAACGGAATTTGAAAGAGTTTGAGATGACTTAAAGCAAAAAGATTACAGTGAGTTAACGTACAAAAACGTTACTATTAAATTTAATTACGTAAAACATGTGAATTTGGACCAATAATGTTTAGACAATGTCATATGGGATTGGTTAGAAACATGGGATCTGTCCCCAAAAATCAAACTTTTCCATTCAAACATGACAAAAATTTGACCAAACTATCAATCCTCCGATTTTGAATACTGGAAAGTGGATAAGGACATCAAAAACAAAGTTTGTCTTCATCCTTTGTTGTATTTTATCATTCTCTTTCGTTATTCCAATACCTTTTACTAGAACTAGCCAATTTGGGTAAATAATATTATCCATTATCGATCATCAATCACTTTATAAATAGTCAATATATATAAGTAAAGACGTGTGAAATCTCGTGTAAGTTAATCGAGTTTGGTCAGACTCAGACTCGAACTGCTGCGAAACCTTTTTTGGTTAAAAGTATTTAAATACAAAGAAATGAACCGAAAACCAGAAAAGACAATAATAGTTGACTAAAGTTCAAATACAGTAATTAATTAGGTCAATATCTACAAAAACATTCAGAATGTCGGTAATCCCTTGAAAAAATCACAAGATAAATGTTTATATTGTATGGAAACCAAACTTTTTGTATCATAAAATTCAACAGGAGATGGGGGAAGAATACAAAATAGTCAAAAATATATTAGGAAACAAAAATTAATTTGTTCCAAAATAATCCATAAAAAGGATATATTTGAGTTTGGTAAAGTACTCTTGTTTGCAAATCAAATGATGATGTATAGAACTATTAGCATATTATATCATTTAAAAATATTTTTAAAAAATAATTCTAATTTAACGTATTATTAACAAAAATATCATAAAAATATGTTATCATCATTGTAAATTTCATATAAATATATAAGTGGATTTAAGTTATTTGAATAATTATAATATAAGTTATTGGTATTAATTTGATTAAAAAATAATATATTTTATTAACTTAATCAAAAATATTATTAAATTCGTAAAAACTAATTATTTTATTTTTTTAATTTATATATACAAAAATTAATATTAAAAATCATTTTAAATAAAAATTAAATTTATATAAATATCTAATTTATATTTAATAATAAATAATATTATATAATTTATGAATATTTGACGCTAAATCTAGTTTAGATGAATCATGAATGTATGAGAAAACGTCGTGGACTAGGACTTGGTCTCTTTATGGATGCTAACGTTAACGTGTTTCCAACGTTGGATTTGATGTTTTTTTCTACATTCACAAGTTTATAACAAGCATTTGATTTTATTCTTTACATTGACAAGTTTCTAACAATCCTAATTTTGATTGGTAGCCGTCAATTTCATTCTATGTTATGTCAACCCTTAGAAAAACACAGCCACACAGCCATACTGTGTGGATTGGGCTCTGCTAAATATGAAAATAAAATAGTAACCCACCCCGGCCCAATTTTTTATTTTGAATCTAAACAAATCAAATATGCGTTTATGATCCATAATTTATTATTATTATAAGAAAATAATCTAATTAGTATTTTAGTATTGACTATTGAGTAACCTTTTTATAGATAAATATAAACTAAATTAGAATTTGATCCACGCTTACGTGGGAACAAATATTTATAAATAATAATTAATTATTTATTTTATTAATTTAAATCAGATATATATATAATTTATCTTATATTTAAAATATTTTTTTAAAATTTTTAATATTGATTATGAAAATAAAATAGATAATAAAATCGGATTATACAAATATAATTAAATTATATCTATTTTAGATAAAATTATACATATGATAAATATTTAATTAAACTAAACTTTTGCTTTATATTTTGTTTGACTAATTTTTTAAAATTTATATTTTGTTTTATATTGTATTTACATTTTATGACAAAATAAATTACATCTCGAATTATTAGAGATTTACTTATAATATACTGTATAATGACAATTTTCGTAAATATTCTAGTAAATGATGTTTTAGGTAATATTTATCTTAAAATATTCTAATATTGTGACACATCAGTATGACACACTTGTAAATCACACGTTAATATAAGATTATTTTGTTGAAATGATTCTCAATTAATATATTATAGATTTGATATGTAATACGTGACACTTTCTTAGTGGGAATCCTAGCATATTCATAAGCTGACGTGGGTAGCTTATTTTGGCGGGAACACGCTACCACTCTGTAGCGCCACGTAGATGATCTTTGTTACAAGAAGACACGTGTTAACCCGTAGCTTGGCCCACAAGCATTATCTCATTATCGTGGTGGGTACTCTCTTGCCGACACTCCGTTTCACTACGATAATAATCTATTTTTCTTTTTTTTTTTAAATGATAAAATTGCTATTTAAAAAAAAAAAGATTATCAAGTGACTTATTTGTCATCCCAGACAATCTCGAATATAATATGAAAAT
The DNA here is from genome assembly GCA_018901935.1 of Pugionium cornutum. Taxonomy (NCBI): domain Eukaryota; kingdom Viridiplantae; phylum Streptophyta; class Magnoliopsida; order Brassicales; family Brassicaceae; genus Pugionium; species Pugionium cornutum. The sequence goes on from CM032157.1 coordinate 1,773,619, forward strand.
TATTGTACAATCTTAGGTGAAAAATATTATTTGGGTTATATTCAAATTAATTAAAATAAATACTACGTTTTTGATAAAAACAAAGATTTACTTCCATCAATTATACGAATTTATGCGAATAAAATTATTTATATCCGTACTTTTTAGGTCTTTCATAAGTTAAATAAACTATGTTTTTCTTCCGTAAACTACATAAACTTCATAAATTATTTTAATTACAAAAATTTCGTTAATGTTTACACGTTAAATTATTATTAAATCTTGTTTTACTTCGAAAATCTGGTTTTAATTTCAAAATAAATCCAAGTTAAAACCAGATTTTTGAATTAAAACCAGATTTAATAGCTATTTAACGTGTAAATATTAATAGAATTTCTGAAATTAGAATAATTTATGAAGTTTGTGTAGTTTATGAAACAAAAATATAATTTATGTAGTTAAAAAAACTAAAAAATACGGATGGAAATATGTGTACTCGCATAAATTTATGTAATATACGAAATAAATCCTAAAAACAAATATACTTGCTTATTTACAGGACGAACGTAGCTTTCTTTTCATGGAGAGGACTTTACACTTGTTTTCATATTATCTCTCATGTAAACCAAATTTTAATTAATTCGTTTCCCAATTTATTAAGTCATCATTATCGTTTACTTATTCATTGCCTTGTTTCTTCTCTTTCCATCGTCTAATTAAAATCACACATCAGCTTCTAGTTCCAGACTTACAGTCCAGTACGTTACTACTACCACTACGCTGATGTTGACGTTGTACGGTGAAGAGAGGCCTACAGAGATCACTACCACAACTACGAATGTTTCCGATCGTCGGGGTGAGACACCGCCGATGGAGACCGTCGTGAGAGATATTCATGCGATGACGACGACGGAGCTTCCCCGCCCACAACAAAGGGGAGGAGTATTGTCTCCGTCGCGGTCGATGAATTTTAGCGATGGAACTTCTTCTTCCGGTGAGAATTTCACCACCGTAAGCAGAGAATTCAACGCTCTAGTCATCGCCGGCTCTTCCATGGAAAACAACAACACCAATAACGGAAATAACCAATCGGGAGGACAACGTGACGTCATAAACGAGCTGACTAGGATCGGCGAAGATGAAGAAGGTGGTGGTGATCAACATCAGGTGCCTGAGGAAGATTCGAATCCGTGGGCGATTGTACCGGACGGTTACAATAATTTCGCCGGTTCGGAGAATATTGTGTCGACGACGTCATCAGGTGGTCAGAATCGAGTGGTAACGACTGCCTCGGTGCAGAGAGTGAAGAGGGAGGAGGTGGAGGCAAAGATAACGGCGTGGCAGACAGCGAAGGTGGCTAAGATCAATAATAGGTTTAAGAGACAAGACGCTGTTATTAGCGGTTGGTTAAATGAGCAGGTCCATAAAGCTAACTCTTGGATGAAGAAAATAGAGGTTAGTTCATAGTTGTATATATTCCATTAGATAACGAGGTGGCATATATAGGCCTAAAACAAATCTTTTTTTTTTTGCTTTCACATGTGAAATAAAACATTTGTTCATATATTTCTTTCTAAGAAATGCTTACAAGGTTTAAATATGCTGGTCGAGTTAATCACACAAAAACAAACGGAAACGTATTTATATGTATATGTATGTTGTGTTGTTGACGATGTGGATGCAGAGGAAATTGGATGAAAGGAGAGCAAAGGCGATGGAGAAAACACAGAACAAAGTGGCGAAAGCTCAGAGGAAGGCGGAGGAGAGAAGAGCGACGGCGGAAGCAAAAAGAGGGATGGAGGTTGCTAGGGTTCTTGAAGTCGCTAATCTCATGAGAGCCGTTGGACGACCTCCGGTCAAACGTTCCTTCTTCTCTCTCTCATAATCCCAGTCCCAGTCTCAGCTAAGCTATTTTTTTTCATTACATCAAAAATTCACAATAATACATCGTACGTGTGCTATGTTTATGCCACAAGCGGGCCATTTTCTTTTGGGAATCACCAATGTGTATATATAGATTGTAAGGGCTATAAAAGGTACTGTGATGAATATTGTATGTTTTCTACGTATTTCTTTTTCACCACGCAAAGTAAAAAGAAATGTTGTGAGTCAAGAAAATATCGTAACAAGTGTGTGACAAGTTTAACCAACTCTGAGTTGCCTGGTTTGGAATCTTATGTATGAATTTGGGATGTTTTTTTGTCATATACCTATCATCATGAGTATATTGCCTAACTGTTATATGACAGTTGACCTATTTAGGTTAATGTAAGTAAACAATATGAATAAATCATTTACTTGGTTGGAAACCACTTGTAACGATGTAAGGAAGGTTAATCATTCTCGAGCTTTGGAACTCAAAATCTAACACATTTGACAAAATCTCTTTTTTTTCTACTCCGTTGACTTTGGTGATTATATAGACTAAATTAGATTTATGAAAAAATATTTATAAATTATATAATATTATTTATTAGTAAATATAATTAAATTTTTATATAATTTTTATTTTTATTTAAAAATCATTTTTAATATTAATTTTTGTATATATAAATTAAAAATAAAAGTAATTATTTTTTACGAATTTAATACTATTTTTAATTAATTTAATAAAATATAATTAAATTAATAACAATAATATATATTATAATTATTTTAATAAATTAAATTCATTTATATATTTATTTGAAACTAATTGTACTGATAATACGTTAACATAATGTCAAATTAAAATTATTTTTAAAAATATTCCTTAAATAATATATTAAAAATTTATTACTAATTATAAATAATCAATATCCCGTATCTGCATAATATTGACTATCGGTAAGAGTTTAGTAAAAAATAAAGTGCGTTTGTGTAATTCAAGAACAATATTAAATGAAAATCCTTTAAAAGAAAGAACCAATATAAATTCGTGTAATGCATTAAATTTGGCATCTTTTCAATTTTCTATATTGTCTGTTGAGTCAAAATCGCCGGGATTGACCAAATATATCAGAAATAAAGGAGATGCCTCTTATATTTACACTTTAGAGTATTAATTCGAAGCTTAGAACGTGACACAGACTCTTTATTTTTTCCTCTGTTTGAGTTTATTATGTCCATCCCGAAATGACATCAACACCCTTCCCAATTTGGTGGGTCTAAGAAGGAAAGTGTTGTAATTCCTGTAACGTGTGAAGGGTACAAAGGTCTTACCGCGAAGGTATTTGATTTCACATTTAGAGAGAGTAATGGTGGAAAAACAGTCCTCAAATGAATTTTATACTAATAAGTAAAGAAAATAAACAAACAAGAAAAAACAGAAATCGGAAACAATCATAGAGCTGGAGAAGAGAGATTAGGGAGGGAAGATTCTTTTAACCTTCCTTCCATCATCTCTCTGTAATTTTTCTCAATTTTTTAGATTTTATATTGGGGTTTCAGAACTAAACATCGAACAATTTGACGTTGGTTCGATTCACCTTCTTCTTCGTTTCTCACGCGTTGAATTTCCACCAACCTTTATGACCTTGTTCTTTGTTTTCTCATATATATCCGTCTCTTCTAGATTTCTTCCTGACTACAATCCTTTGATTTTCCCATTTTCCTGGAATTCCGTCGTGAATCTTTACATAAGTTTAGTCGATCTCTCGACCTGCGGCGAATTTGATTTGTATTCTTTTCCGAATTTCGCCTGTGAGAGATTTGATCGGTTGATTGATTACTCTCTGTTGAAATCATGGGTAATTGTTGCGGAACGGCGGGATCGTTAGCTCAGAACGATAATAAGCCGAAAAAAGGAAGGAAGAAGCAAAACCCTTTCTCGATCGATTACGGTCTTCACCACGGTGGCGGAAGAGCTCTTAAGCTTATCGTGCTCAATGATCCAACAAGTCGCGAGATCGAGAAGAAATACACTCTGGGGAGAGAGCTAGGTCGTGGGGAGTTCGGTGTCACGTATCTCTGTACCGACAAAGAAACTGACGAGATTTTCGCCTGTAAATCGATTCTGAAGAAGAAGCTGAGGACAGCTGTTGATATAGATGATGTTAGGAGGGAGGTTGAGATCATGAGGCATATGCCTGAGCATCCCAATGTCGTCACTTTGAAGGAGACTTATGAGGATGACCATGCTGTGCATCTGGTTATGGAGCTTTGTGAAGGAGGGGAGTTGTTTGACAGAATTGTGGCGAGAGGGCATTACACCGAGAGAGCTGCTGCTGCTGTTACTAAGACTATCATGGAAGTTGTTCAGGTTCGTCAGTGTTTTGCTGTTTAATCTCTTGATTTGTTGAATAGTTGAAAAAGGCAAGACTTTGCTTTTATGAATTGGGACTCTGTGAATGAGAGTCCGTTTAGTCTAGAAGCCTCGTGTTAAGCGCACATTGTTGCTGGTTTTAGTTTCAGCTTTTCTAGGATTCTTGATATATAGCATTGCTTTAAAGGGCATTGTTTTCTTCAAAAAAAGACTCAAATTTCGTTTTGTCATGTGATGCGAAGGTCTAAGGGGCGATTTTACATGTGAGCTTAATGAATTCCAATGTGATCTCTGCAGGTGTGTCATAAGCATGGGGTAATGCACAGAGACTTGAAACCCGAGAACTTTTTGTTTGCAAACAAGAAGGAAACTGCACCTCTCAAGGCGATTGATTTCGGACTCTCTGTTTTCTTTAAACCAGGTAATGTGGTCTTGATGCTCAATAGAAAGCTGATTGTTTGCGGTTGGTGACAATCTTAACCCACACCACTGCTTTCTTTGCAGGAGAGAGGTTTGACGAGATCGTTGGTAGTCCGTACTACATGGCTCCTGAGGTGCTTAAACGGAATTACGGCCCAGAAGTTGACATTTGGAGTGCAGGTGTAATTCTTTACATACTGCTCTGTGGTGTCCCGCCTTTCTGGGCAGGTTAGTTTTCTCTGTCTATATTGGTTTCTTCTTTGGCCGTCTTTGGCAAATATGTCTTCAGGGGGCATGTTGAAGTGATCATAAGAATAACGAAACACCTTGTCTTCTGTTTGTTTATATCATTTTCAGAAACTGAACAAGGAGTTGCACAAGCAATTATTCGATCTGTACTGGACTTCAGAAGGGACCCATGGCCCAAGGTTTCTGAAAATGCAAAAGACCTTATCAGGAAAATGCTTGATCCTGACCAAGAGCGTCGTCTTACAGCTCAGCAAGTGCTAGGTATAGTTTATGGATTCTAAGATGCAATATGTTCATGTTGTCATATGGAATTTGAGACAGATAACGAGTAGTAATTGGTCTTGCTTCATTTTGCGCAGATCATCCGTGGTTACAGAATGCAAAGACAGCTCCCAATGTATCCTTAGGTGAAACAGTAAGGGCAAGGCTGAAGCAGTTCACCGTCATGAATAAGCTCAAGAAACGAGCACTCAGGGTAAAGTGTGATCTCTCATGTGATCTCAAAAGCCTATATATATATATTCATTTCTAATGAGAAATATCTCATGTGATCTCAAAAGCCTAAATAATAGTTTAACTTGCTCATTACGTTTTTTCCGATAGGTTATTGCTGAGCATTTATCAGATGAAGAAGCTTCTGGTATAAGAGAAGGGTTCCAAATAATGGACACAAGCCAAAGAGGGAAGATTAACATCGACGAGCTAAAAATTGGGTTGCAGAAACTTGGTCATGCCGTTCCCCAAGATGATTTACAAATTTTGATGGAGGCTGTAAGCGTTTATTTATCATTACCTACAATGCCGGCTTTGAAGTTATAAATGCAATGCACTGAGCTTGAAGGGTTTATCTTTTTTGCAGGGAGATATCGACAAAGATGGATATTTGGACTGTGACGAGTTCATTGCCATATCAGTGCATCTCAGGAAAATGGGGAATGACGAGCATCTCAAGAAAGCGTTTGCGTTCTTTGATCAAAACAATAACGGATATATTGAAATAGAGGAATTAAGGGAAGCTTTGTCAGATGAAGTAGGTACCACTGAAGAAGTTATTGATGCCATCATTCGTGATGTTGATACTGATAAGGTTACCCTCAGCCATTTCACTCTCTTTTTATTGTAGAAAAAAGGTCTGAAAACAACTAAAACATCATATTTAATCTTTTGCAGGATGGAAGAATAAGTTATGAAGAGTTTGCGACGATGATGAAAACAGGAACAGACTGGAGAAAAGCTTCGAGGCAGTACTCAAGGGAACGGTTTAACAGTATCAGTCTTAAACTGATGCAAGATGCTTCTCTGCAGGTCAAAGGTGAATCAAGATGAGAGAGGCTGAATCTGTGTCATTCAGCATTGGAAGACTGAATCAAAGGGATGCAAATCTTTCTTCATTTCTTGATTATTATCATTTTTGGTTTTTGTTTTTCTTTCACCACGATTAAAGCTTTTAAGGCATATAAGTTGTAACTAATTGTGAATTTGGTTTTCTGGCTGAAGAGCGAGCAAAGTATGGATCAAGAGAGAAAACTAGTGTGGCCTGTGGCTGTGTAAAAATTTTGTATAATTTTATATAGATTGTGATCATGTGTAGTTTTTCTATAACCATTCAAGAATGAATTAATGAGTAGTTGAAATTTTATCCGTCCATCAAAAACAGAAAAACATGAGCTCATCAATTGCACGAAATCCCAATGCATTGAATTTCATACGTGCATGTCTTTTCTATCTTTACAGTTTTTCTTTCTTTGCTCTTTTACCGACACCATGTAATTGTAAATATAATGTAAAATGAAAATTTGAAATATTGACATCCACGAAAACGACGAGCATGTTGAATCCTAACCATTAATTAAGAAAACACACAAGAAATATATATATCCAAAGAAGGAAGCAATAACTAAGGCGAAGTTACAACAACGACTATATCAATTTCCATAAGACATGACTTTCAACCATACTTTTAGGTCTTGCAAGCACATGACTTCTAATTCTGCCTAGTCTGTATATATATTTATATTAATTCTTTGACTTATGTAACAAACTTGAGTTAGTTTTGTAATTGCAAATGTAAATTCTTGCCACATTTAATATATTTAATGCACCAAACTAAAACAAACAAAATGTTAGTTTTTAGTGTAAGAAACTAAATATTTTGTTTTAATGATTAACAACATAGACTAAATTTATATAATTTGAATTATATATCATTAATATAGATAATCTACTTTGACACTGATCATTACATTAGGCATTTCTAATGCCGTTACGTATTTAAAATTCTATTTTGAATTTGGTATTTTTACACGTTACATTACATTTCGAAAATTCTATCTCTCGTATGTCAACAAATTAAATTATTTGCAAAAAGACTACCATTTCACTAGTGTTAAAATCCAATTGTATATGATTATATATTGACCAGAAAAATTCCACTACAGAATCTACACTTAATTCAATGGGAGACACGTCTACTTAACTCCCTCACTTCTGTTGGCCTAACATTTCAATCTCTGTTTAATTGCAACCCACGTTTTCATTTACTGTTATAAAACTTATGATGTTCCTTTTTGTTTCTTTCTTCAGATGTATGCTTGAATATTGCGTATAGAGCAGATCAAAACCCGATTTACCAAAATATATATTCGGCTCTTTGTTTAGACTGAACGTAGTGTTGTTTTTTCTTTCTTTTTCCTCACGACTAGGTCCGGACAAATAATCTGAACTGAATAAACCGAAACAAAACCGAAACGAATAAATCAAAACAAAACCAAACCGAAAAAATGATTTGGGTTGATATTTAGTTATAAAAAATAACCGAACGGATATTGTTTTTAAAAACCACGGTTATTGGTTAGTAACCGAAACCGAACAAAAAACCGAAATAATATTCAAAAAACCAAATTATTTTCGGTTATACAAAAATATTTTGGATATTTTAGATATTTTGGTTATTTTTTGATTATTTCGGTTATTTTTTGTTATTTTTTTGGTTATTTTCGGTTATTTCGGTTATTTTCGGTTTTTAAATTTAATAATCAAACCGACCGAAATCGAGTTATAACCGAATCAAAACCGAACCAAAATATAAAAATAACCGTATAGATCTTTATTCTTACCAATCGAAAAAACTGAAACCAAAAATAACCGACCGAAATCAAACCGAATATCCGAGTGCCCAGCCCTAGTCTGGACGAGCAAAGGTTGCATGCACCCCCACAACTATTAAATTTCATTTATATATCGGTTGTCACTATTCCAATCAGAAAATCGTCATCATCATCACCATATATACATCTTACAACTTTGACGATATAAAATCAAATGATTAGATTTCTATATGTCTATCTAAATCTAATCAATTGAACTACATACAATGTCTCACTTTTATTTTTCTTATTCAATATCATTTAAGAATCTGTTAATTTTGGACTCTTCTCAAATGAACAGAACATGCCACATATCAAACATTATTTCATTTTTTCAACTTGTGTTGGATTTTGAGACTTATATATAGATTTGTAAACGTTCTTACATTAACCATTAAAACATAAGAATGTTCCCTTTAAATCTTTATTAAATACGTTCTTACATTAACCATTAAAACATAAGAATGTTTCCTTTAAATCTTTATTAAATAACACGAACAAAGTAAGATGATCATGATGTTTTTGTCTGAAAAACTTCCTAAAACGTACGTATTTTCAACTGTAATTTCATATTCACATTAGAACCAAAAAAAAAAAAGAGTAAAAGAGAACCAAAACAACTACCGAACTTTGAGAGACAAGACGACACCGTTTTCTTATCACTTTTTATATTTCTGCATGTATATACATCACGAACTGCATAGCTCAGTAATTACACATGGTGAAATGTTACTGTTAATGGTATTACGATATGAAATAAACTCTTTTTTTCTAATATATAGAAAAAAATTACGTAACTCATATGTAAAACTCTCAATCTTAAAGTGATGTTTTCGTATCAATCTCAATCTCCCTCCATACCTCCAACGCCATTAAAACTTTACTAAACCTAACCTTTTTCTTCTCCTTTATTTTTCCTATAAATACACATATCTCCCTCTTCTCCAAATTCATATTACATAAACCCCCACAGAAACAACAAAAGAGTTTCATAAATACTCACAAAAATCATCACACACACACATTCTTTCTAAAACAATACTGTTTGGATCCTCGAAAATGACCCGTTGTTGCAGACTTCTTGCTGTTTACTTATGCGTTTTTTTGATGCTATCGTGTTGCGAAGCTTTGACTAGCAACGTTGATGATGGATATGGCCATGAAGATGGAAGTTTCGAATCCGATAGCTTACTCGAGCTTAATAACGACGATGTTCTTCTTACCTTGAAAAGCTCCGATAAAACCACTACGGAATCATCAACTGTTAGTGTTTCGAATTTCGGAGCCAAAGGAGATGGAAAAACCGATGATACTCAGGTTTCGAATATACAATATATTCATGTTAATTAAGAAATTATATTACAAAAATGGATTTAATTGTTATGTACAGAAATTCAACAGATAAGTATATGTTGTTTTAGGCATTCAAGAAAGCATGGAAGAAAGCATGTTCAACAAATGGAGTTACTAATTTCTTAGTTCCTAAAGAGAAGACTTATCTCCTTAAGTCTATTCGTTTCAGAGGCCCATGCAAATCTCTACGTAACTTTCAGGTACTATTGGTAACTATTCATTACTATTCTTGCTTAATTACTAGTTAATTTTAGTTAGATGAATTTCTTACCAATTAAATGCCAGATCTTAGGCACTTTATCTGCATCTACAAAACGATCGGATTATAACAAAGACAAAAACCATTGGCTTATCGTCGAGGATGTTAACAATCTATCAGTCAATGGCGGCTCGACGGGAATGATTGATGGCAAAGGAAAAATCTGGTGGCAAAACTCATGCAAAATCGACCGATCAAAGGTATTATATATATCTCATCAAATTACTATATGACACATGCAAATATCTTCATATATTTACTAATTATTAATATGAATCAATTGGTTTCCTTTCTCTTTTTAATTTTTTTAATGCAGCCATGCACAAAAGCTCCAACGGTACGTAAATACATACATATATATACATAATTGATTTCTTTAATCCATAAAAAATGAATAAACTAAGATGTGTGTATTTTATGCATATGCAGGCTCTTACTCTATACAACTTGAAGAATTTGGATGTGAAAAATCTGAGAGTGAGAAATGCGCAGCAGATTCAGATTTCGATTGAGAAATGCAACAAAGTTAACGTTAAGAATGTTGTGATCACTGCTCCTGATGATAGTCCCAACACCGATGGTATTCATATCACTAATACCCAAAACATTCAAATCTCTAATTCAGACATTGGAACAGGTAAATAGTATTTACATAATTAGGGTTTTCTATATGGTTTATATTATTATTATGTTCTTGATTGCTTTTATATATATAGGTGATGATTGTATATCGGTTGAGGATGGATCCCAAAATGTTCAGATTAATGATGTAAATTGCGGCCCCGGTCATGGCATTAGGTAAATCCAAATATAGTTTTTCGAATTCTAAACTATAAGGTTAACACAATTTTATTAAAAAGATCTTAATCTGAGTAATGATGTAAGTATATATATAAATAATTAACATCGATCTTTGTGTATGAGAAGCATTGGGAGCTTAGGGGATGACAATTCGAAAGCTTATGTATCGGGAGTTTATGTGGATGGTGCTAAGCTTTCTGGTACTGATAATGGAGTTAGAATCAAGACCTATCAGGTGACTGAATATATAATCTCTCGAATTTTCAGAATTTGAATGTCAATAACAAACTCCTTAATTATTTATTTCAGGGAGGATCAGGAACTGCCAAGAACATTAAATTCCAAAACATTCGTATGGAAAATGTCAAGAATCCGATCATAATCGATCAGAACTACTGCGACAAGGAGAAATGCGAACAACAAGTAATTAGCTAACCGATGATTTGACTGACTTTTGTCTGTTTTTTTAATATCAAAGTCGCCTCATTTAATTCAGGTTAAATAATGTGAAATATGTTGATGAATAAGGAATCTGCGGTGCAAGTGAACAATGTGATGTATCGGAACATAAGCGGCACGAGTGCAACAGATGTGGCGATAATGTTTGATTGCAGTAAGAAATATCCATGCCAAGGGATTGTGCTTGAGAACGTAAACATCAAAGGAGGAAGAGCTTCTTGTCAAAATGCCTATGTTAAAGATCGAGGAAATGTTTCTCCTCAATGCTTGTCTACTTAATTACTTTGCTAATTATGCAACATACTTAATACGTATAAATGTATGTTGGAATATACATAAATACAATAATCTAAAGATTTGTTGGCTGATATATATAAACAAATATTGATATTGTTTGTTGGTGTTTCCATGAATAAAGAATAAGATTATTTGTTGAGTAATATCATAAAATAGTATCATTTTAAGTTTATGTTCTAAATTTAGCACAATAAAATTAAAATTCCAAAAATAACACAAATTATTATGTAAAAATAATTATTTACTTTAAATAAACTTTATATAAATTTAAAACATAATGTTTGAGTTCACTTTTTCCAATTTAGGGTTTAAATTTTTTTGTTAAGAAAAAGTTTTTAATTATTTTAGTATTAAATTTATGCTATTTTTGAAAATTTAAATGATTAACACTATATTTGAAACAAAAATTTGAAATAGTTTTATTTTAGTCCATTGCTAATATATTTGGTGTATACTATTAAAAAAAATATACGTTTGTTGGGCCAAACTCTCGTATTGGGCTTACAAACCCAATATTTTACCCAAGAAGCTGAACGTAGAATAACTTTGCTGCTGTTAGGGTATCTGAAGAACACATCGAAAAAGCTGCATCTTTACATCTCTTATAACGCAAAATCGAGTCCATCAACAATGGCGGAACGTGGAACTGAGCGTAATGGAGAATGTGACGGTGGATGCGGCGGTTTCTGACGTGAAACAGGCACACGGGCAGCGGGAAACACTGTTTCCGTTATGCAACAATGGCATTTTGAAACTGCAGCAACCAGAGACACTGTTGGAAATTCGAAGGACGACTGGTGAAGAAAACAAAAAAAAGACTAATGGTTCGATTTACAGACGGACGAAGGTAGTACTTGTGGAAATCTTGATGATCAGTTAAATTTAAGCTTTTTCAGAGTTCACTTTGAATCTTGAGGACAAGGTTCTATTAAGGAATATTGAGGGAAACATAGGATTGCAACTCATTTTCTAACTTCTTTTGGTCTTTGAAAAATGCCTATTTAAAATAACGTAAATCGAAATAATTAGGACAGCTAAGAGATGCTGTTGACTCTTATTGTCCAAAATCGGCAAATCATCGTTAGCTCCCACTTCCCAGAATCTTCGGATGTGGTTCAATGAATGATGGGTTTGATTCTTAAGGATCCGCATAATAATTTAAAAGATTTCGGTGAGATCGAGTTGCAGCCGTAAGTTATTCCAGAGGTTCGTCAATAAATTTTAGGGGTTAACCCATAGATGTGGCAACCTAACACCGAACAGAGTCAAACATAAAAAAACACAATAGAACAAAAAAAAAGAATTACTAAAATTCTCATTAACATCCAATAGAAAATCTCTGAATTCAAATATTGTCAAATGTATTACAAAACATCACAAGAACAGTTTTCTCAACAATAAAATCACAGAAGAAAAAGAAAATCAAACATTGCTCATGAAATCTGTCCTCCCACCAAAAAATTATAATATTTCATTATTAGTTTTTGTTTTAATAAATCAATCAAACAACAGAGAACAACAAGAGATCCCTTGCGTCTTCATACCCATTAGGAGCTTTATGACCAGAACCAGTAATTCCGGATCCTAACGCACCAATAAAACCGGTCGAATCTTGACCCGACCCAAAAACACCACCTCCGATTAAATCCGTGACGCCGTGATGATGGTGACCATCGGAAGGAGGATGGTAATAGAGACGCGCCGTCTGAGGACAGTGAGAATGAAATCTCGCCGCTATTCTCACGCCTGCATCTAGCATCTCCGTGTATTTCCCCATTTTTTGAATGATTTTTTTTTTCCTTTTTTTTTCTCCTCTTCTCTTCAAGAGAGAGAGATAAGGACACAATGAAGAGTTGCATTCGAATTTATAGGCTTTCTTATTTTGAGGGTTTTATAATTATTTCTATGTCTTTTCCTTGTCCCTCCGTTTTTTTAATTTATTTCATATTTGCCCCTCAATTCTTTTTTTCTTCTGCTTTGATCTATTTCTAATTTTATCTTACATATTGTCCTCGATCGGTATTTTAAATAGTGGAGAAATTTATCTTAACATCCTTCATTTAAACAAAAAAAACTTATCTTAACATGCCTGTGTCTTCTGCGCCCTTGCTTTTGTGTCGAATAGTAGCAATTAAGAACATATGTGATGATGGAAAAATATGCCTTTGTGGCCTTCTCGTTGGTTTTACATTCCTTAAACACTGGTGTCTAACGTACGGTTTTGCTGCAGGATCAGTCTAGCGGTGGGAACCAAGGACCAAGGCAAATGCTGCTGCTTTAGCTGCCTTGACTTCTGCATTTAATTCTTCTTCTGAAAGGGCAAGCTCTCCGGTAAATAGTCTAAGCTCAGTCTTTTTTTATGTTTTATACTAGATTCTTTCTGATACATATATGAAGATATATGTATATCATGTTAATTTTCATGAAGGCTCAACATGTAAGACTCATCAGCATCTGCATATCCTAGGTGTTTCTCAGTCAAGACTAAAATTGCTTAGCTGTAAATTTTTGAGTTTCATATATGTTTGTTTAACGAGACAAATTTTGTACAGAGTAGAAGGCATTTAAGGTTTAATTTTTCTATTTGTTTTCTTCAACTGTGATATGTTTAGAAAATCTCGGCTACTAGTCTCCCAGGCATGTCCTCGGTCTGTTGACTGAGACGCTCATTGCTTTAACTGCAGAGTCGGGACAGATCAAATGGAAATCAAAAGGGACCAAGACAAAGAACTGAAGCTTTAGCCCGCATTCAATTCTTCACCATCATCAAAATCACTTCCAAAGACCAGGATTGACAAGTCAGGCATCCCAAAGAGCAGCAGCAGTGGCTCAATTAAGACACACAGTTTACTTTTTTTCAGTTCTACCTCTTATGTATATGTTTTTTAGCTAGCAACAAAATTAGGCTGTCTACAAAACTAGATAGAAGCCTATGCGTGTTGACTGTTGAATTTAAATGTATTTAAATTCTTTTTAAGAATCATTAAGTGACCAGAAAAGAAAGGGTTTGATTGAGCAACAACCACATTTATCTCTGACTTTTGTCTCCACTAATCCTGGTTTCTTTTTCTTATATTTCAACGTGATAATGATCCACAGACGCCATTTGTTGACTCAAACAAACGTATTATAAGAGCTCATATTCAAACTTCTTTTCTCTCACCTATACATTATACGTTTTTTTGGGTCAAATTTCCTACGAGATTATCTTAAACTTTTGCCTTTTCCTGTACAAACTGCATTTAGGAGTCACACTAGTTACACACACTTAGCAATTTGAGCAATGAACTACGTAAAGATCGCAATAAACATCATTTATGTCTTGCAATATATATATAAAGATCATTAGGAAACAGCAGTATTTTCAATACAAATAAATGGTGTTTTGTTACTTGATTTCTGAATTGTAGAAATCAGAATAAGACGAATATTTTTTGCACGAAAAAGAAGGATAAAACGAAAAAAATAAATACTTAAAGTCGTAGCCATTATAAAAAAGGAAAGCAAAGCACGTTTATTTGGGTAAATGGGAATTCTTGGCTTCTAAATGAAGCCACTGTGTTTAAAGTTTCACGCTTTTATTGTGTATTTGTGTTTGGACATATAAAGATAATGACTTCATCTACATCCACAACAATTATTAGGGTATACATTATAATAATGTTAAAATTTGTGTTACTTCACTTAATTAATCGTTATAATATTTGAATATAGCTCAAAGATTCAACTATGAGGCTTCTTTTTAACTAATGTATTAAACAAAAAGAAGATGATATATAGCTAGTGACTGTAATGAATGGAGATATAAAGGTTCAAGTGATTAGAATCATTAGATGATAAGCTTTTCTGTTGGGTTTATGTGTCACTCTTTTATGTCTCTGTTGATAATTTGCAAGATTGAGAATCCGATTCTAGAGATGAATCTCGTGATGGCATTTTACTATTTTCAAAAAAAAGTTGTAATGTTTGCCAAAAGTAAAAGTGGGACAAGTTGACTTTAACCATCCCAAAAGATTGAAAAAAACACATGCGACGTGTCTTTATAATAATAATTAAGATTTCTAATTATGAAACATGTGATATCATTAAGTTACTTATATCAGAAAAAAATATAAAATCTAAGAACATAACAAATGTCAAATGTGAAAATAATTAAAATTGTCCCTATTTTTTTTTTGTTTCTTTGGTTTCGAAATTAATAATGCGAACAGTGACTGTAAACAGAAGAATCTAATTCAGAGGAACAAATACGTTTCATAATCGTCGCCATAATGTCAGGATGATTACTATTACCAAGTTGTATTATATCATCATTCTTTATCGTTGACGACGCCGCCGAGTTTCTCGTTTTTAGCTCAGCGATTGATCTCGCTTCCGCTACAGACTCACTCGGTGTAATGACTTCAAAGTTTTTCGTCAAATGAACATTCCCCACGAGTTGACTCAGCACGACCGATTCTGACACCGGGTTCTTTTTCTTGTGCTGCTGCATCGTTGCCCGCACGATCTCGATGTGCATCACGCTCGATAATCTCCTGATGCCTTTTGCTCCACCGATCAAAACCGTCGGATTAATCTCTGAGATTTTCTTGCTGCCGTGTTTAGATGAAAAGGAGAAGAAGAGGACTGATTCGGGGCTCCGGTTACGAATCCGGTTTAACGGGTCACCGAGAAACAAGGAGGTCTTTGCGTCAACAAGCATAACGTGCTTGAAACTGCGCCTGACTCGGCCGAGCAGCATTGGATAACACGCCCATCTTCTCAAGCTTATTGGGACGTGATCCATGAATCCGGATAGAGAGTTTTCCGGGTCCAGCTCGGTCACCTCGAAACCCACGACCGACCCGTGAGTCAGCTCGGTTGACTCGGTCACGTTCGATGCCGAATCGTTGTAGTTAGCTCGATGTGTTTTCTTCCCCCATATAGGCTCCGATGTCTCGTTCTTTGATTGCTTCTTCATGAAGTGGGACAGGTTGAAACCCCAAACCGAGTCGATTTGATTAGACGAATTCGAATTTCGGTGAAGATCGACGAGTTTCGAGAACGAGTTGTTCTCTTCATCGATCAATTCAGAGAATCTCGAAGCCGAGGAAGGGGAATTAAATAGCAAAACGACGTCAGATCGGGAAGTGACTCCGGAACGGTGGAGTAACCTCATAAAGAGGCGGAGATTTTCATCCGTCGTATCGGAACCGACATGAGCAACAACCAAATCATGCATGCTCTTGGTGCCTCTCAGAAACAGAGTACCCATACCCTGAAGAGCGAAGCGGTTGGAGCGAGGAGTAACGACATCGCCATTGAGGAGAAATCGACGGTGTGAGCGGGTAGAAACGGCGGGAAAACCGGAGGAAGGTTCGAAGGTGGAGAGAGTGAAGAGGAATAGAGTAAGGAAAAGGAAGAAGATACAGATGGAGATAGTAGATTGGGCTTTGGAGAGGAGAAGACGGGAAGATCTGGAGCGGAAGAAAGACGTCGTTGCCGGAGAAGGAGAGTTGTAATTTTTGTCGATGACATTGCTGTGGTCGGGGAAGAAGACAAAGAGCAAACCCATTCCTTTTCCGGTATTAGTATTGTTCTTCGTCTCTCTCGCTGATATCAAACCCATCTTCCTCCCTCTCTACGAGTTTCTCTGGTTAGTGGTGACGAGAGAGCATTCGCTTTTTTTGCCTTTTCTTCTCGACTTTGCGTTTTTATTTCTTTGCATCGAAATTGTTTATTTATGTTGAAAAAAAAGGTTATTCTTTTCAGGAATAACCGAACGTTTAAAAAAAATGTTTAATCAAAGGGATAATAACGACCAAAGGCTGCTGAATGGAAAATACGAAGTAAAAATTTCTAGTATATTATATGATAAAAATTTTAAAGTAATGTAATTTTGATGTGTTAATAACATATGACGAATTTTAGATTAAATATATAAAAGAATTTAAATTATTAGAATAATTATAATACATGTCACTGATATTAATTTGGTTAGAAAATTAATATATTTTATTTAACTAACAAAAAAATAGTATTATATTTGCAAAAATAATAATTTTAATATCTTTAAATTTTTTATATGTTAATTTATAAATAATTAATAAATAAATATAAATAGATTTAAATTACTACCTAATCCCTAATATATTATTTGAGAAACCATTTTAAAAAATAACCTTACTTTCACGTGTTATTAATAGAAATATCATACTGACGTATCATCACTACAGTAAATTTTAAATAAATATATAAATAGACTTAACTTATTCGAATAATTACAATATATGCTATTGTTATTAATTTGGTTGGAATATTAATATATTTTATTAAACTAACAAAAAAATACTATTAAATTCATAAAAAAAAGTTATTTTCTTTTTCTTAATTTTTATATATAAAAATTAATATTAAAAGTAATTTTAAATAAAATTTAAAATTATATAAATATTTAATTTATATTTATTAATAAAATATAATTTACGAATATATTTTTCTAGTTGGTTACTATTTACCATAATCTCATTCTCCAATGTGAAAAAAGTAGATGAAGCAGTAATTAGACGTATATTAGCTATGAATTGTGTTAATTTGTATCGAGCCCCAAAAAAAGATGAGTATGTATGTTATGTATTTAACTAACCAATTCGATTTTATCCATATGTAAATAATTACTTTCTCCGGTTTACCATTACATTATGATTTGTCATTTATGGAATGTCTTATTCCAACTTGACTTTGTTCTATTTTCGTGTAAAAGTCGTTTTTCATTGAGATTTGTTACCAATAACACGATTTGTCATTTATGAAGTATATTTACTACGATTAACATTAAGAATTAGTTTTACGAATTTTGGTTAGTAAATTGTTAGAGAAATGTAAATTCATCACAAGTACTGTATGGTGTGCTGTGTTGGTAACTTATAATAAAGAATCTACTGTTATTATTGAGATTAATCAAATCCTTCTTGATTTAAGGAATGATGATCACCTCAACCATAAAGCAAACTCTACTTGAGATAATGTAATGCAAAAGAACAGCCAGAAACAAGGAGAATACACAAAAACCCTAGAAGAATAGTTCATTCGATCAATCAGAAGCCACTTGACTCCCAGAGTTATCACAGAGCAATTCGATCTTCGGTCTCTTTCTCTTTGTGCTATACCCAGAGGACGACAACCTAAGACAAACAAAACCACATGTTATTTTTTTTGGAATTCTCAGAAACATTCAAAACAGAATAAAGCTTGTAATAGAAGTTAGGGTTTTTGTTTGCAGTTTAAGTACCCCAACTGCAAGGAAGTGTCGGAATGGTGCTCTTCGTTGTCATTCTCATCATCGTCTGATGATGAGCTCTCGGGCTCTGCTTGTGGGCTAGAAAATTGAGGTCTTTCACTTAACACTTTTGGTCCTGATGAACTTCTCCCCAACATCTCTACCTGATGGCAAATTAGATTTGAAATCGTTATATACAGTGAAGACTACACTGAGCTAATGTAAGGATTTGATAAATCTTCACCTGTTTGCGTAATATCTGGTTTTCTTCCAATGCTCTTTTCTCCTAATAATCATAACCAAACAAAACAAAGATCTTGATAGTTAACATTTTGTAAGAACCAACCAATACAACAATGCTTGTGATTTCTGAGTTGCTTTGTTCTTACCTGTAACCTGCATCTTTCTACCTGGTTGAGGAGGATTTGTGTCTGAATCAAAACAAAAAGATTTAAGTCAGGAATGATTTCACAAATCAATTTAATTTTTTTTGTTCGATCTTTGTATAAACTTGTTATTTGTCTTCACCTTTTGATCCTTGACACTATGCAAGCTATCGTTCAACTGGTTTTCAAGAGAAATAAGATCCGAGAAACTCATACCGTCAAGCTCCTTACCCTTCAGTCTCCTGGTCAGGGACAAGCAGATCAAACCGATGAAAGACTGAAACTTAACACAAGTTTTTCCAGGGAGAAACATACTCATTTGCAAGCTGTAATCTCTCAAGTTCGCTCTTTATAGGATCATCTTTTCGCAACTGCAACAACGGAATCCATGTAAAAAAAACACAAAATTGAGTAAGAAAAAGGAATACAAGAGTTCGTGATAGAGATTATTTGCTTATAGATTATATACCACAGGACAATTTTCTTGTGATGAACAAAGTAAAAGTTGTTCTTCTCTTTGTTTATGTTCAGTCGACGCAGGACTATATCCATATCTCGAAAGAATTTGCTCCATACTTACACATTGGAAAAGCTCTCTGTTAGCTAATTACAGTAATCGGTTTGATCATAACACAAAAATCTTGAGAGAAAAAAACTTGAAAATTTCTTCACAAAGATGAGATAAACATACATCGATCGATCTTATAATTATAAATTTCTTTAGTTGAGATTCTAACAACTGAAGCATCTGCCAGAGTTTGATCCCAAAGAAGTAGAAAAACTGCAGTTTCTTCAGCAGTTAGGGTTTATACTAGTCACAACTATCCGATTACAAATTACAGAGACACAAACTAGATTCTCCAAAAATAAGTCTTCAAAACAGAAACCCACAACAAATCATTCACCAAAACGCTAAGATTTTACCAGATGATCAAACAAAGGAAAAACTATATCGAAGATAAACACTTTGCTCTGTTTTGAATTGCTTTAGACACACAAAAAAAAATCCAAAAAGTAAAACACTTTAATCATAAGATTAAAAAATTTCGTTGTATTTTACCAGCCGCTGGAGAAATCGTAAATCTTGCCGGTGCTGGAGAAGATGATAAGAGCAACCTCGGCGTCGCAGAGAATCGAAAGCTCTTTAGCCTTCTTCATCAACCCGTTACGTCTTTTGGAGAAAGTGACTTGACGACTGTTCACATTCTCAATCTTCTTAATCTCAATCCTTCCTCTACCCATAATTCTCAGAACAAACAATCTGGGCTCTGTAAAAAAAAAAAAAAAGAGGAACTAGTCTTTGTATATATAGCAGTGGAGAGATTTCTTTAGAAATCTGAAGAATATGAGAAATGGGAAAGGAGCTAAGGAAGGAAAATGAGACCAAAATTAGGGTATTGCATAAAAAGATGGAGTGTTACTATAAGTAGCAATTTTCCATTTTTGGTGGCTTTGCTAATTTACTTGCTTTGGTGTGAGTGGCTGTTTTCTTCTTTTGTAACTTTTTTTTCCTTTTTTATTATTTTGGTTTTTGGGTTCTCTTTTCTAATTGTAATCGCTTTTTGAGATTTTCTTTCTTGCTTGTATTTATTACGTTTCTAAAACTCAATCTCCCAAAAAAAAAACAAAAAAATATTCAAATCTTTATTAGTTTACAGAAATGCAGTTATGTTTTAGTTTTTGCGACCTAATAGAATAGCCAAACGTGGCATTTACTTGAAGAATATGATAAGAAAAGCAAAAGTTGTGGCTTTAACGCCTCTATAGATAGAAAAATCTTCACAAAGAGTAAATTGTTATGTTTATAGGAAAATAGTCCATTTTTTAACAAGTTTAACCTAAAATTATATATATATATATATATATATATATATGGAATGTAAATTGTATTTTGGAATTATCCAAACATCAGAAAATATTAATTATGGTGAATAATCGGTCACTAAATGGCTGGTTTGTGGTCAATATTTTACGAATTACAATTTAAAAAGATAGATAATACTATAAAATAGTACATTTTTAAGTCTAATTTTCAAATATAGTACATTGAAAATAAAATTTCTAAAATAGCATAAATTATTATATGAAAATAATTACTTATCTTAAATAAACTATATATAAAATTAAAATATAATGTTTGAGTTGATTTCTAATTTAAGATTTAATTTTTTATTAGGAAGAAATTTTTAATTATTTTATTATTAATTTTGTGTTATTTTTGGAAATTTAAATGATTAATGTTATATTTGAAAAAAAAACTTGAAAAAATGCTATTTTAGAAAATTGTCATTTTTTCTGTTTTTGGTAAACAAATAAAACTCGACCAAAATCATATCCAAATCAACTCAATGAGATTTAGATTTTATTTTTTTTTAAATCAATTTTATTAAGTTTTTTTTTTTTAACTTTTGATATATGATAAACCAATAAATCCAAACACTTAAGATTAAAAAGGTAAACGGAAACTAAATTATACATCCAAGTTCTAGTAATGTCCAAAGAATCATAAAAGTTAACGCGTTTTAAATTGATATTACTTATCCAATACGAAAAATGACGTGATGCACTTTAAATCTAATCACCTTCTATAGAAAGCAAACAAATTTATTCGTGCCAAATTTTCAATTTTGTTTTACTCATATAAATGTAATAAAAATCAAACATACAAGAAAGATTATGTACTATAAGATTACTAACTCAAGATTTGGTTGTAATGGTGGAGGCCATTTTTTTATCTCATCTACAACGAATCGGTTTAATAATCTAATATTTTTATACGAATATTTAACACTTTCATACGAGTAAAGATAGAGTTAATGGTGGAGGTCTTTTACGGGCTTACTTCTATTGTTAAATCATATTAAAATGTAAAAGTATTATATTTTTGAATAATATTCTAATATAAAATATTTTTATTTTATTCTAAATTTAAAATTTAAAATTTCAAAAATATCATAAATTATTTTCTATAAATATATATATATTATAAATAAATTATAAATATAATTTTATTAAAATATTATATTTCAGTTTTTTGTTCTAACTTGGAATTTAATATTTTTTTATTAAAATTATTTTTTAAAATATTTTAATATTAAATTTGTGATATTTTGAAAAAAGTAATACTATAAAATAACACCATTTTAAGTTTATTTTCCAAATTTAGAACACCAAAAATAAAATTCCCAAAATAGCACAAATTATTATGTGAAAATAATTATTTACTTTAAATAAACTATATATAAAATTAAAATATAATGTTTGGATTCATATTTTTCAATTTAAGGTTTAATTTTTTCATTAAAAATAAATTTTTAATTATTTTAACATTAAATTTATAATATTTTTGAAATTTTAAATTATTAATTTTATATTTGCAACAAAAATTTGAAATATTGCTATTTTAGTTAATTGCCATTTTAAAATTTTAAACTAAAAATACAATTTAGAATTTTTTTTATAAAAAATGTTATTTTTTGTCTATATTTTTAATTAAATACACTTTTACTAACCGGTATCTCTCTACAAAATGTTTACATCTCCAAAACGATTTATTTATGAAGATTTTGAGGTCTGAAAACGCTTGTTAGAGAAATCGTAAGCACGAGACAACGGTTTTCTAAATCTTTTCAAATCAAGCGTCACGTTTTGTTGCTGGAGATAGATCTTCTTTGTATAATCCCATCCTTTTCGAGTAAAGCTTTTTGGATCTCGGATTATCGGATCATCTTTTCCATATTGATCATATAAAGAGCTCTCTTTTGGTTTAATCTTGTAACCAATGTACTTCAATTTCATCTTCTTAGCTGCTTCTCCATAGTAAGTCTCAGCCGCCCATTCGGTTCCTATTGGTATTATCTGTATAAACATTCTTTTTGGTTTCAAGAAAATGAAATGTGTTATCGCAGCTCCATGAACACCCATCATCACATCACTTGAATTCAATGATCTGTAGATTTTCGCCAGCTCTGTTGTTTTATCCGGTCTCAAAACCTCCACTGTGAATCCGATTTCCTCTGCTAATTCCACCACCAAGTTCTCATTCAGTAGCTCCCTTGATCTGTTTCTCGACAGAATCACCAATTTAGGTTTCTTGAGACCTTCTGCTTCAACCTTTTTACCGGTCTTGTTGGCTGCCTTGAGCTCTTCCTCTTGGATCAATCCATGGATACGCGGCCAATAAGCCCTATCCAACACATTTCTGAAATCAAGAATCGTTTTATTCCCAAGCATCAACAATGGATCAACCGTTAGCTCGCCATGAATCTTCAATCCCACAATGGCTTCCTTGAAGCAATGCGTTCTCTTGTCACCATTGAAGTCCACAGGAGCATAATCGGATAGCTGAGAAAGGATATCTCCATATTTCATAACCCACCAATTATGATACTCAACAATCACAAACACAACTTTCTTGTTGAAATGCTGTGAAGTGATGAACAAAGGTATGATTCCGTCGTTGAATTCGTGGTAAACGTTTCCAGTATAACCACCAGTGGAGAAAAACACAGCAGGAACATTTTCGTACACAACATCGCAACTGTTATTATTCTTGTGTTCATCATCGGAAGCTGAAGAGTTTTGATCTCTGTAAACGAGATTGAGTTCTTGAACTGTTTCCATCACACTTGTTTCCCATTTTCTTGTGTAAGGTTTGATAGTTTCTGGGATTGTGGACTTGTCTTTGAAGGAAGTGAAGAGCAAGACTGATGAAGAAGCAGAATGTGTTCTAACATCTCCTTTCATGATACAAATGTCAGATCTAAACCCGGTTCTGTCACAACAAATTGTTCCTGCAATTGAAGTGAATCATCTAAGACAATTCTCAAACGAAGAACAATTCAGATAGCTACAAAAAGAATGCTCTGAAACATCATACTAGGCAGTATTAAGAGTGTAATTAGAAAGATTAATAAAATATTGTGGAAAGATAAATACCATTGGAGATTCCTGAACATAGAGGTGCAATGAACTTTTCATAAGGACCAAACCCTTCACTTTCTCTTCTGAAAGAATCTGGACAAGAAAGTTGGCTGATTATATAATCAGAGAGGGAGTGAAACTCACAATCGGAATATGAGAAAAACCTAGAAAAATCATGAAATAAATTACCAGAAAAAGTGATTGATGATACCTAGGAGAGAGAAAGAGTAGAAGCTGAAGATGTAACAGCAAGAGAGGAAAGCGACAAAGATAACTGATATAATCTTATGTTTGGCTGTCTTTGCGTAGCCAGCGCCGGAGACGGCGGTGGCAACGGAACCACTTTCTTCTACTGAAACTCTAAGCTTTTTAATTTTTTTGCCATGGTGGATGATCAATCTCTGGTTTTGCACCATTTTCTACAGAATAAGAAGAAAAAACAAAAACAAAGTTTCGATTTTTACGATGCTTCTGAACGACTTTTGGTATCCTGACTAAAAATCAGACAAACGCAGAAGAATGTTCACCGGATAACAAATATATAAAAATCGGGTTTTTTTTCTCAAAAGAAGAAAGAAAGATGGGGTTTTGCTACTTTCTCTTACACCAAGAGAGAAACAGAGAAGATGGGACTCTTTTGAGAGAGGATGTTTCACTTTGAAGTTTGTCTCGATGAATTTGTTTTTCTCTTTGTTTTTTTTTTGCCTTCATCGAGATTTTTTGTTTTTTTAATAGAAAATATAGTTGGAAACCAAACCAATCTTCGGATTATAACTTTATAGTGGTTAAAATACAAGACTTTTAGATGCAACTCAATTAGTAGATTTTAAAGGGAGAAACTTAGATATGAATATTAAACAACAATATAATATAATGTATTAGAAATTTAAACAACAATATAAAATAATGTATTACAAATGTAAATGTAGATTTGCAGTTACAGTATTTTTCCTTTCCCTAATTGTAGTTTTCTACTTTTTTTGGTTCTTTAAGATAAAATATTCTTTGAATTGAATTAAAAGCGGAGGTTAAGGAAAACATAAATGGAAGTGAAGAAAAGATTCGTGATTTACGCAAAACAATAATGGATGGGAATGGTCAGCTGGTGGGACCATCAGCATGGCCTAATGAAAGGGTGATACGTATTTCTTCTGTTTTTAGAAAAATATAAAGTCTTATACAAATTAAAACATATTTTTTATACTAAACATTTCTCAATTACTAATTCAGGCAGGAGGACTGCAGAAAAGAAAAATGTTACTTCCTTAAAGTCTTGGAAAATTTTCCATTGATACGTATAGACAAAGATGATCAATACAAGCAGAGTCACTCGTGCTGGTCAACTAGTGCATGTGCCTCTGGATAACAAACCCATTCATGAGAAGAATCAAGAAAGCATATATCTTGGCATGCAAAGCTTGTGAAGAAACTTAATTCTTCAAGAGAACGAAGCTGGCATTATGGCCATCTTGTACTTCCTCGTGTGCAAACGACGTCATATTTGATAATTGCATCTGAAGATTATGCAATTTTTTATTGCTTTTACACATCATCCAGATGGATTGTCAAAGAATTTTGGACACGTTTTGATGATGAATATTGCCTTTGGTGTAGCATTAATTTAAAACTGGTTGACTTCCTACTGATAGGTTTGGGGTAGTGATGTTAAAATCGGTATACCCACCCATTTAAATCCATCCCATATAAAACCCACCCATTTAAATTCTAAACCGTATAAAACCTATTTATTATAAGATTTAATAGGGTTACCCATTTATACCCATTTATAATTACACTAACCCATTTAAACCCATTCAAACCCATTTAACCCATTTAATCCATTTTAAGTTATATTTTTTTCTTTTTATTTATATTTATTTATAACCATTATACTCTTAATAAAACAATATTGTAAATTTTATTTTAAAAATAGGTAATAACTTTATGTATTTGTTAAAATATTTTTTTTTTTATAAATATATTAAAATATTTTTAATAAAATAAAATATTGAGTTTTTGTCATATGATTCATAGGAAATTTGAGTTTTCTAACATTTTTAAATGTTATAATGGGTAAAATTACTTTATTTGGAATTCACTCTGTTTAAATTCATTTTCAATCAAGAAATTATTCTACATTTTTGTCAAAATTAAGCATTTTTCATCCAAAACGTGATTCTATATTTTTTTCGTCAAAAACGTAATTCAACATTTTTTGCCAAAAATGTAATTCAAAATTTTTTCGTCGAAAACGGAATTTCATATTTTTCCACTAAAAACGTGATTACATGTTTTTTTAAAAACGTGATTTCGTATTTTACCGTTAATTTCATATTTTCCCGCCAAAAATGTAATTTTGCATTTTCTTGTCGAAAACGTGTTTCGTATTTTCTGGCAAAAACATAATTCATTATTTTTCCAGAAAATAATAATTCCGCATTTTCCCACCAAAACAAAATTTTGCATTTTCACATTAAAAATATAATTTTGTATTTTTTACTGAAACGTGATTTTTATTCTTTATTTTTTATAAAAAGTTATTGATTACTTATTATAAAATATTTGTTTGAATCATTGTTGATTAAACAAAAATAAAATATAAATGGGTTTAATAGGATACCCATTTTTTTAAAGCAAAAACCATTTTAATAAATGGGTTTTAAATGAATACTCATTTAAACCCATTAATTTTAATTCTAATAAATAGATATAAATAGGTTTTTAAATTTGTAAGTACCCACTAAAAACCCATTTATAATATACTCATTTTAACATAGCTAAGTGTGGGGCTGAGTCGAGAAATCAGTCTATTTCCAGAGACTATGGCAACTTATTCAGGTGATCTTTTGAATACTTTGCAGATTCGTCAGCGGGATAATGGGATTTTAGATATTGATTTAGGTGATGCGCGTAGTTGATACAACTTGGCACTTGGCTGCAAGCTTCTGATTTACCTTTTAATGGCAGCTTGGAGAGAGGATTATCACAGGCGGTACTGAGTAGTGCCGCCATTGCTTCCGAAAAATGTCAGAAGTTGTTTAGGTTGGCTGATCAGTTGGGAACACAATTGAAGCTTTTCTTTGGTTCAAGTTATCATGCCACACGTCATATGGCTGGTGGATCTTCATCTGTGGTCTTCGACCATGTGTTAGCACCTTACAGTTTAGTTGATCTTCAGGCTTATTTTAGCCTTCTTATTATAACAAGAACGGTAAAGACCCCTGTTGTATGTCGAGTAGCTCCGAAACTGAACGATCGGAATTGAGTCGCTGGAGGCATTCCTCCACCGAAGAAGCTTCTGAAAATCTCGTTAGGGTCGAATTCTTCTTCGTAGTAGTATCCGCCATTGAATCCGTTACTCCGAGCAGATCTACGAGGTTAATAGATTGGCTCATCGGATCCACTAACATCGTATTTTTTCCTGCTTCTTCGTTGCTTAAGCATTGAAACGCCTTGGAGACGGACTTGAAAGCTTCCTCTGAACCAGGAGCTTGGTTCTTATCGGGATGAACCTTCAAGGAGATAACCATTTCTGTGGGAATATAAAAGACAAGTTTATAAATACAAGTTCCGGTTATGTAGAAAATTAAAGAAATTTGGTATGGTATTATTCCGGTTACAAACTTATTCATGCCTAGAGTCGACCTTTATCTTCTTTTTGTAGTATTTTGGTCTGGTTTTGTTCCAGTCTAGGCTCTCAAAACCGGTTTGGTTCATCATGATGATTTCAGTTAGGAACGACTATCTTTTTCTTTTTATAAATAAAATTCTTAAAATCTGAAGTTTGTAGGTGAAATTTGTTACAACTTGATTGTTAGTATTTTTGTGAGTACTTATTTTTTTTGTTTTAAGAATATTTATAAATTTATGTAAAATTGATATTTATTGTTTCAAATTTGTTGGAGATATATGGAGACTGCAAGAAAATTATGTTCCCAAAAGTAACGACGTTGGAACCTTAACTACAAGATGCATTGAAGTAAAACTTAATAGCAAGTTGGACAATTGGAGGTCTAACAAAACAAAATATATCATGAAACATTTTCATTGGTGAATATGAATAGAGCATAAAATTGAAAGAGTTGTTACGATATGCTGTGTTCAATAAGAGAGGCTAACTGGGAGAGAATGGGTCAAATATGTATGGCAAGCCAATGGACAGCTAATAAGCCCCATTAGTGTATTAAATGCATTTTCTGACTATGGGCTAATCTTTTCGTAAATTTTAGACTCGACTCACATTTATATATATATGCGATTTAATTGACTGACTTTTTGAATTCTCTCTATTTTTTCTTACTTGTTTATATGACGTATGGTCAACTCTAGTCCAATCTATTTTTCCATCTAAAATATATAATAACATTTTAGCCCATTGGAAATCATTTGTATTAAGAAAAAATTAAACTCTAACGACCACGTTTTGTTGCCGTCTCATATTTATTTAAATGCAGCGCAAATAGTCTTTTTTTAATGGATTTCCCTATACAAAGAAACAAAAAAACGTGAATATTTGGTGAGGAAATGTGTAAAAATGTTATAATTAAAAAGGGAAAAAAGGTTAGTGGAGGAAGGCAGCGCAGTCTCATAGAGTGGCGATTCCTTAAATACAGCAAGTTGTTCTTCTTAGATGCCCGTAGGCCTCTCAATTTGGCTCATTATCCGTGGGTCCCGTCCTGTTTGACATACAACGGGACGAGTGCGAATCGAAGAAAAAAAAATTCTATGTAGAGTAAGTGCGGGTCGAAATTTTGGTATAGCAAGGTGGGTGCGGATTTCGTTTTAATATTTTGCAGGTTAGCGGATACCCGCAAATTTTGTGTCAAAATCATTTGACCAAAATTTAAATCAATTTAATTATAAACCAATTTAATTTTAAACCAATTTAATTCTAAATCAATTTAATACCAAACTTAACATTCAAAATTTATATAATTTGATATTTTAAAAATTGAATTTCGATATATTTGATGTATTAATTTTAGATTTATTATTTGAATTTATTTTAATTAAATATTTTTTAAAAATTTTAAAAACGAAGCGGATCGCGGATCACCCGTAAACCTGCTAAATTAATGCGGGGCGGTGAGTTTTAAAAAAATGATTGGCAGATTTTGTGGGTAAAAATTTTTTTAAAAAAATTTTTTTTAACCCATTGCAGGGCGGATCATGCGGGACGGATCCTACCCGCTTGACAGCACCAGGCAACTGCAGAATCGAATGCAATAATCCATTTACTTTACTTTACTTTACAAATGATGTGTTTAATATTTTTTAACGAATTAAAAAACTTTATAGATAACTCCTTTTTTTTTCCACTCCTACGATTTTTCAATTTCATATTGTTGTCTCACCAATCACGAAACAACTACGATTAAAAGAAGACGCACGACTTTCTTCGAGGTTGGATTGCGTCAAAAGAAAATAAAAAGCGATCCAGTGGATACGAAAAGGCGGCCCGACCGAAAGATCTGACCCGATTACCTGTTTAAACCGGGTTTTCGACATTACATTAAAATGCACACTCGCAACAAACTCCCACGTTGCCACAGAGAGAAAGAGAGAGAGAGAGAGAGAGATTTAGCATAAAGAATAGGAAGGAGGTTTCACTTTTCTCTCCTCTTCAGCTTCCTTCGCCCCGGCGAAGATTTCTCTGTGTTAAAACAGCTCTCTAGAGAAAGTAAACGGAGAGAGAGAGAGAGAGAGGAGAAGAAGAAGACAGATTTTGGAAAATGTCTAATCTCCTCAAAGATTTCGAGGTCGACCCCAAGAATCCGTCACTCGAAGCTCGGCAGCGATGGAGATCCTCCGTTTCCATCGTCAAAAATCGGGCTCGTCGTTTCCGTATGATTAGTAATCTCGAGAAGGCCGCTGAGAATGAGAAGAAGATATGCCAGATCCAGGTCCGTTGTTTCCTCTCCATGCCTCCCCTCGATTTCATTGTCTTCTTTTTTATTCGCGTGATGCGCACAACCGAGATGGAGTTTCTGGCTTTTCCATTTCTAATTCGTATTTGGTTATTCTTATTATTATTACTATTACTATTATTATTATATTAAATCTGGATTTGGTTTCAGAGAAAACGTCTCAAAAACTTCGAGTATCATACCTAATATTTTCAGTAGAATTTATCATTTTCGATTTGTAGTTTTCTGTGTTTTCTTTTACGCTAATAGATCACGAGTTCTCGATGGAGTATAAGAAACGAATTAAGAATGAAAGTTCTATGATGTTTGAGTTTAAGAATTTTTGCCTGATGATCCGTTTAAAATATTTTGGTTGCTATTCACTATTGTCAAGTAATTTTTATTTTCAGACTCAAATCCTCATTCGTAGATAATCTTTACCTTTATCTGTTACAATTTTCTTCACTCATATCCTCATTTGTAGATCCAAAATAATCGGTTATAATTTTCTCGTCTGATATTGTGAAAAAGACCCAAAATTATCGGTTATAAATTATATTGTGTAATTCAATGTTTTCCTAATTTTCAGCCAACCATACACAAACTGACGCGTAGCTTAGGGTTTTGGAAATATTCGGAGAGGAAATGGGGATTATTGATCAAATGTTTATTTACTTGCCAACACACTCGAGAATGACATAAAATTTAGATCATGCTTTCGTTTGTCCAATTGAATCAACCAATTAATTTTTGGTCTGTGGTCTCTAATATATACCCATTACAGTTGTTGACTTTTCTTTTTGACTTCTTGTGCAACTACCTTCGCTTTAGAAAGTTGCGACGAAATTTCGTGGAGCGAAGAATCCATACCATCCTGAAACAGACGTCAACTTTATTTGTCCACTTGCGTGAATAAAATAAAGAGGCAGTTTGCGAATCTTATTGAAATTCGAGTCCTTTGGTTCATTTTTTCTCGGTTTGGGTCATTTTCATTTCCTATTGAAAATTGAAGCATTTTTCCCTAATGATCAATTGACAGGTGTCTGTTTTGTTCTATCTTGTAGTGACCAATGATTTAGTTGTTGTAGTGTGCTCTTCAGTCAGACTTACGTTTTCTTTATTACATAAACAGGAAAAGATACGGGTTGCCTTCTATGTCCAAAAGGCTGCTCTTCAGTTCATTGATGGTAAGATATGCATTGTTGAGTTTCAGAGCGCATGATTTTCGAAATTTTGATTGCAACTGGATTTTTTTAGTACTTAAAGTTTTCTTCCACTTTTCATTGTGTATTTTATTCAGCTGGTGCCAGGCGTGAATATAAACTCACTGATGAGGTCAAACGAGCCGGATTTTACGTTGAACCAGATGAACTTGCTTCTATGGTTCGCAATCATGACACAAAGAGCCTGATGAACAACGGAGGAGCTGAAGGAATTGCTCAGAAAGTGTCTGTATCTCTCACTGAAGGTGTCCGTTCGAGTGAATTAGACATCAGAGAAAAAATCTATGGAGCAAATCGTTATGCTGAGAAACCAGCCAGATCATTTTTAACGTTTGTTTGGGAAGCTCTTCAAGACGTAACTCTTATCATCCTTATGGTCTGCGCTGTAGTATCCATAGGAGTGGGAGTTGCCACAGAAGGGTTTCCAAAGGGAATGTATGATGGAACTGGTATCTTGCTAAGTATAATCCTTGTGGTCATGGTTACTGCTATCAGTGACTACAAGCAATCTCTGCAGTTCAGAGATTTGGATCGAGAGAAAAAGAAAATTAATATTCAAGTCACCAGGGATGGGAGGAGACAAGAGGTCTCCATTGATGACTTGGTTGTTGGAGATGTGGTTCATTTATCTATTGGAGATCGAGTCCCAGCTGATGGGATTTTTATATCCGGATACAATCTGGAGATAGACGAGTCCAGCTTATCGGGGGAGAGTGAACCATCACATGTGAATAAAGGCAAGCCGTTTCTGCTTTCAGGAACCAAAGTACAAAATGGGTCTGCAAAAATGCTGGTGACAACTGTTGGTATGAGGACTGAGTGGGGAAAGTTGATGGAAACTCTAAGTGAGGGTGAAGAAGATGAGACTCCTCTGCAAGTGAAGCTAAACGGGGTTGCAACAATCATAGGGAAGATTGGTTTAGGCTTTGCAGTGCTTACGTTTGTGGTGTTGTGCTTAAGGTTTGTTGTGGAGAAAGCCATTGCTGGCACTATCACTGAGTGGTCTTCAGAAGATGCACTGACGTTGCTTGACTACTTTGCAATTGCTGTAACCATCATAGTCGTTGCCGTACCCGAAGGGTTGCCTTTGGCTGTGACCCTAAGTCTGGCATTTGCTATGAAGCAGTTAATGAGGGACAGGGCACTTGTGAGGCATCTTGCTGCTTGTGAGACTATGGGCTCTTCAACTTGCATTTGCACGGATAAGACAGGGACCTTAACCACTAACCACATGGTAGTCAATAAAGTCTGGATATGTGACAATATCAAGGAGAGGCAGGAGGAAAACTTCCAGTTGAACTTATCAGAACAAGTGAAGAATATCCTTATACAGGCCATATTTCAGAACACTGGTTCTGAAGTCGTCAAGGATAAGGAAGGAAAAACTCAGATCCTAGGATCACCTACAGAAAGGGCGATACTTGAATTTGGTTTGCTTTTGGGCGGTGACGTTGACACGCAACGCCGAGAACATAAGATACTCAAGATCGAGCCCTTCAACTCAGACAAGAAGAAAATGTCTGTTCTTACATCTCATTCTGGTGGCAGCGTACGCGCTTTCTGCAAAGGTGCATCTGAAATTGTCTTGGAAATGTGCGAAAAGGTTGTGGATTCGAACGGAGACTCTGTTCCATTATCTGAAGAAAAGATTGCAAATATCTCGGAGGTCATTGAGGGCTTCGCTTCTGAGGCTCTGAGGACGCTGTGCTTGGTTTACACAGATCTTGATGAAGCTCCGAGTGGAGATCTTCCTAATGGTGGCTACACATTGGTTGCAGTTGTTGGAATCAAGGATCCAGTTCGCCCCGGTGTTAGAGAAGCCGTTCAGACTTGTCAAGCTGCTGGGATCACTGTTCGTATGGTAACTGGTGATAACATAAGCACGGCCAAAGCTATTGCAAAGGAATGTGGAATACTTACATCAGGGGGTATAGCTATAGAAGGTTCAGACTTGCGTAATTTGGCTCCACATGAGATGAGGGCCATTTTGCCCAACATTCAGGTTCTGATTTAGATTAGTAGAATGGATTGTTAATCTTCTCATCTGTCTCTTGAAATGTTTTAAAATATCCTCTTCTTTTTCTTTTTTGGTCTCTAACTTCAGGTGATGGCTCGGTCATTGCCGTTGGACAAACATACACTAGTTAAAAATTTGAGGAAAATTGGAGAGGTAGTTGCAGTGACTGGAGATGGAACAAATGATGCTCCTGCGTTGCATGAGTCTGACATTGGACTTGCTATGGGAATAGCTGGAACAGAGGTTAGTCTTTGGTTCTTGTTTGGCAAATCGATGACAAGGATGTGTCCGTACATTTGATGTACTCTTATGGTAAAACTCCCAGGTTGCGAAAGAGAATGCCGATGTAATCATAATGGATGACAACTTTGCAACGATAGTGAATGTGGCGAAATGGGGACGTGCTGTGTATATCAACATCCAAAAGTTTGTTCAGTTTCAGCTAACTGTTAATGTTGTTGCTCTGATCATCAACTTCGTCTCTGCTTGCATCACTGGTAAATAATATCAAACACAGACATATACAATTTTACTGATAATATCAAACACAGACATTCACAATTTCACTGATGATTGTTGCGCTGATCATCATCAACTTTTGTATCTGCTGTTCAGGATCTGCACCACTTACAGCAGTGCAGTTGCTTTGGGTCAACATGATCATGGACACACTAGGTGCATTGGCTCTTGCGACCGAACCTCCCAACGAAGGTTTAATGAAACGTCAACCAATAGGCAGAACCACAAGCTTCATCACTATAGCCATGTGGAGAAACATCATTGGTCAAAGCATTTATCAGTTAATCGTCTTGGGCATTCTCAACTTTTATGGCAAACAAATACTCAATCTCAACGGCCCAGATTCAACATCCGTTCTCAACACCATCATCTTCAACTCCTTCGTGTTTTGCCAGGTAATAAAATAACAACATTCACGGTCTATATTTAAAAAATGTATTTTAAAAAATGGTTTGCACTTTGCACAAAACAGGTGTTTAACGAGGTAAACAGCAGAGAGATAGAGAAGATAAATGTGTTTAAAGGAATGTTCAAGAGTTGGGTGTTTGTTGGTGTAATGACAGCAACAGTTGGATTCCAAGTGATCATTGTTGAGTTCCTTGGAGCATTTGCAAGCACTGTTCCTTTGAGCTGGCAACATTGGCTTCTGTGCATTTTGATTGGTTCCATAAGCATGATTCTAGCCGTTTGTCTTAAATGCATACCGGTTGACTCGAATCGTCATCACGATGGCTATGAGCTGCTTCCTTCTGGTCCATCTAAATCTGCCTGAAGCCCTACATCCTAGTAATTGCCACGTCATTATATATATATATATATTTGATTTTGTCTTATATTACTTAAATTTTCGGGATAGTGATTTGAATCCAATATGTATGTAAAAATCTAACGCCTGTTGCGTTACCGTTTAATATTTCGGGTGTGTGGATTTGATTCCTTTTTTTGTCAGTGTATGTCCACCAACCCAATCTTTCCATTTCTGAAAAGATTTGTCGCGTTTTGGAGTCGCGATTCTCAATGATCTAATGTTTGTGGAACCGCGGTTCCTTTTCTAGACAAATTTTTGGATTCAAAACAAAGTATCGCTTAAAAACAAAAGGGCTGATGACCTATTTCTCCCCGTATTATATTCATATAGCATCAGTTCCACCTAAAGTTTTCATCTCGTATCAGTTTCTCACAGATCGGAAGTTAAAAACATATATCTCCACATTTGTAAAGTTCGAAACCTAATTCTCCTTATCTTGGTTTTATCGGGTTTGAATCTTATAAACTAATGAACCCGGTAGTGAACCGGTAATTTAAACCCATTTCCGACCTTCTTCTCCAAATCTCCAATTTTCTCCAAAATCTCCAAATTTCAACATAAACCCTAATTTTCGAAAGTTACTTGAAATTCGTTTTGCTCCTCAAATCGAAGGTTCTGGGCGAAGATAATGAGTAATGTATCATGTGGAACTTCAAATTCAAGAGGATTGAAGGTTTGTCGATGAAATCCAGAACTGTTCGCTCGAGATCGAAGTCGTTCCTTTGCTCTCTTTCTTCGTCATCCGAGTCTGCAACTTCGGGAACGTCGTCCCACTCCACCATCGACATCGATTCGAGTGATTGATTCTTGAGTGAGATTCGATTAGGGTTTTTTCGGGTGGGATTTGGGTAAAAAATTTGGGGATTTTGCGATTAGGGTTTTTGGCCAAATTTTGGGGGTTTTATTCGTATGATTTGGGTGGGTTAGGATTAGATTTCGGATGGATTATGTTAAATTTCGGTTTTATGAATGTAAATTGGATCCTAATTGGGCGATTTTGGTTTATTTTCGGGTTAAAATGGTTTACTACTAAATTGTAAACAGTAAACCGTGTTTAAACCGTAATTTCATTTTAAATTAGAACGATAGGGAGAATTAGGTTTCGAACTTTACAAATGTGGGGATATATGTTTTTAACTTCCGATCTGTGGGAAACTGGTACGAAGTAAAAACTTTGGGTAGAACTGATGCTATATAGGTATAATACGGGGGGAAATAGGTCGTCAGCCCAAAACAAAATCGCTCTTTTCGGGGATTTAAATGTCTTTTCTTCTTTGTTGTTATTTGATTCGTTGACATATTCAAGCTGAGAAAAAGCATCCTTCAGTGTGCTTTAACGCTGTATTTCAATGCCTCTTTCGAAACTAAAGATAGAGGAACATTTTTGTTAACCCTTCGTTAGAAACTAAATGTTTGATCCAATCAAACAAAGCTCCTCTCCACGAACTTCTCAGAGTATAACCGTCAGTATCTTCAGTCCAACCCACAAGCAAAGCGGAAAAGTTTTAATCAAATTGTGTATCTAGTTTCTTTACGCATCATCTTCTACTTTAAGCCTTAGACCAATCACAACAGGACAATCAGTACTACTTATGAACCTTTTTTACTATGGAGTATGGAGCTGATCAGACTTGCTTCTCGAGCCAAAGGCAAACTAAGCTAAGTGCGCAAAACCCAAGGGTTTCCATCAGAAATCAAAAGCAGCAAGTAATTCCATTCATGCAAGGTGAAACTGGACACTAATGTCAACGAAAATGATGAGCAGATTCTGAGCGATTCAGCGATATAATCAGCAATTTTGACTCAAATGATATGACAACCAATGGCTTAAAAGGTGAGCAAAAGCACTGAAAATCCGGTTTTACTATAAGCTCAATAATTGACTAAATTGGCTGAAACCTTTGCTGAACTCTTAACAGATTCTACAAAGTGGAAAGCATTAGTGTTTCATGTTTCCTAACTTTAAAAAGCAAGCTCACTTCAAATATGGAGTCAACTATGTTCCCTTCTTCCCGAACATCACATGTATTCTTCAGTAAACCTACAATGGACATTGATTAAGTGCAGAGTTTCTCATGACACACACACGCCAGTAGATATGCATATATCTTCCAAGACTAGTGAAAAAATCGATAATTTCTGATATCAATAAATTATGAGTAAGGATGTTAAGAAAACATATCACAATAAGAGATGAATAATCAAATCATTTTGAGAACTTTTGAAGCTTCTCATCAGCAGCCTTTAGTGCGCGCACAAGATGCACTATGCGGTACCTTTGCTTCTCGTTTTCACTGGTTAATTCCTTCACCTAGTAGAATCCATTGTAACAAATCCAAAACAAGTTATAACCCAACACAAACAAACTAAGGTAATGCAAAAATGTGAACTGTAAGAGGCTACCTTCTTCTGTTCTTGCTTCACGGTCTCGTTAGCTTCTTTGAGTTCTGACTCGATTTGGGTGATCTTCTCCACATGTTCCGTATCTGGAATGTCTGAGAACAAAGAACACATCACTTGGAAGACGGACATAGAATAATAAGGTAATGTCTGAATATCCGAGTCAATCACTTGTTTCAGAATTCAGAGACTAGTGGGAAGAAAGAACCTTTCTTTGTCAAAGCAAGAGCAGATTCAAGCTTCGCCAATCGCTCCTGCCGAAGAACACATATATTGATCGATTAACGGTAGGAATGTTGATGGAAGTATTTGTTCATTTCATCAGTGAATGAGATCAAATCACAGATTCAGCCGTGACTGAAGAAAACCCATAGAAACTTAACCAAGAAAAAGAACCTGAACCTTGAATCATTGATCCCTAAATGTTTTCTGGTATGTGAAGGTTAACAGATTAAAATTGAGTGAGAAATAGAGAGAGGACCTGAGCTTCGGTGGCTCTGTAAAAGAAGGGTTTCAATGTCTCCGGAAGATGATCCGCCATTACTTCACCTCTCTCTCTTAACAGCCGTAATCAATTTTAACTATCAGATTTTATAAATATTCTCTTTGGGCCTTTGATCCTTTTCATAATGGCCCTTAAACTGTATGCCAATTTGCAAATATGTTTCATTTCATATCCTTTTCACAACCTAACTTTAACTTCCACTTTTAATGTTGAAATTTGAAAATCCCAAATTTTTTTTTAACAAAGTAACTTTATTCTAATATATTAATAACAAAAATGTCAGTTGACGTGTCAACACCACATCGATTTCATTTTAAATATATAAAAAGATTTAAATTACTAAAATAATTAATTAATATTAATTTGGTTAGAAAATAGATATATTTAATTCAACTAACCAAAAATAGTATTAAATTTTTAGAAATAATAATTTTTATTTTTTAAAACTTTTATACGTTAATTTATAAATAATTTCAAATAAATATAAATATATTTAAGTTACTAACGTAATCCCTAATATATTATTTGAAAAATATTTTCAGAAAATAATCATGCTGACATATCATCATTACAGTGAATTTTAAATAAATATACAAATAAACTTAACTTATTAGAATATAATATATGTCGTTGTTATTAATTTAATTAGACAATTAATATATTTTATTAAACTAATCAAAAAATACTATTAAATTCATAAAAAATAATTAATTTTCTTTTCTTAATTTATATACACAGAATTAATATTAAAATTAATTTAAATAAAAATTTTAAATTATATAAATATTTATTTTATATTTACTAATAAAATATAAGTTACGAATATTTTTTCCAAAGCGTTGAATATAAATCTAGTTGGCAAATATTTGCAAAGAAGCAACATTTGTACAAGAAAATGTGCAATAATCTATAACGGAAATGCTATTAATATTAATTAATTAGTAACAAATATTTAAATTTGACTAGAATGGTTTGTGCAATTAATTAATTCAGAGAAACATATGGTCAAATTAAGACTCTCTCATTAATTAATGCTTATTGTTTCTCTCTTAATTTGTTATTCTTTCAACTCCCATTAGTCTTCTCTTTACAATACATCAAGCATCATGTCTAAAACCAAACTCAAAATCTCAAATATTATTCAAAACAAATAGAATTTAGAGAAGGTATGAAGTTCACAAAACTAGTGTTCATCGCATTAGTGATAGTCACAATGTCATCTTTGGCTCTTACAAGAGCAATTGTGGTCAGAGAGAAAACGACGTGCGTCGTGACAGATCTCATCTCCTGCTTACCAGCCATACTCAAGGGAAGTAAGCCACCGGAATATTGTTGTGAAAAACTAAAAGAGCAACAGTCTTGTCTCTGTGGTTACATAAAAACCCCAACGTTTGGTCACTATGTTACATCCGAAAATGCTCACAAACTTTTAACAGCTTGTGGTATTCCTTATCCAAAATGTTAAGAGATATCAAAATCTTTATGTAATAATATTGTGATGATCATTGGGAGTTCAAACTGATTCTACAAAGTACTCAGTTTTCTTATTAAAAAAATGTTTTTGAGATAAAAGATAATTCTTTGTTCTTAAGAACCTGATAAAATGATTGTTGTCGACAACTGAGCTTGCAACTGTACTGTAACTTACGTCTTTGTAATAAAACTATTCGACATGAATATCTGAGAAGCTTGTCAAGTTTAATGATGTCACCAGCTTGTAGATAACACCATCACCAATATCCAAATACGAATCATATGCTATTCTGCAAATGATGCAAAATCTGACGTGTTAATCCAAGAAACCCAAATACTATTAGATAACAAAAGAGAATTACACAGGGGGTTACTTACATGTTCTCCATGGAACATGAAAAACGTAAGGACAACATACTTGGGGGTAGTATCTGAATCACAATAGCTTCCACGCCTTTGTGGGATTGCATCAGATGCAAAACTTGACAGTGGATGTCATAGAATCTCCCATGGTAATCGTTCCCTAGATTCCTACAGCTGTAACTGCACACAGTACTCTTTGGCACCGGAACACCTATAAAAAATGTATGTGATTCACTTGAGATTCCTTAGACCTACTTTTGAAGTTTTGGATATGCTCCCAGGTAGTGCTCCTCAGTAACATTTTGATTGTATTGGTCATCATCATCATCAGCAACCGCTTTCATTTCTTGGTGCTCAAAGTCATTCCCGACTTAGGGCCATTGCTGTAGCTTGCCACTTAGAAACAAATAAAAGTCACTCCAAGTGTCACAGTTGGTGCAATACCGCAAAAGCCAACATAATTGGTACCGTGGTTGCTTCTAACATCATCCTGACTACTACTCCCATAATAATCAAATTCATCTTCAGGTTTCTGAATTTTCAAGTTCATCAACAGCTGCAAGAGTGAAAATTTAGCATGCACAGGAAGAAGACGAGAGAACTAACATACGCCATTCCGATAAAGCTTCTTACCGTGCGCCTGTTAGGATTCTGGGTATAAAACAATCTTGGGAGTAAAAAGTTAATATATAAGAAATATATGGGCACATTTAGAAATATTGAAAGTCTTATTCGAGAATAGATAGCCCTAATTCCAATATACAATTTTGTTCCTCATCGTCTCCAAAATTCCATCTCTGCCGTCTTAAGAGCTCGGCGGGATATATATTTTCCAGTTGAAAGCGGCGGAGATAGCGATAGAGATAGATTTGCGACGATGGAGGAAAGCAAAGAGAATTATGACTTGACACCTCGAGTAGCGCCTAACCTGGACAGACACCTGGTGTTTCCTATACTCGAGTTCCTTCAGGAGCGTCAGCTTTATCCTGATGAGCAGATCCTAAAGTTTAAGATCGAACTTTTGAACAAGACGAACATGGTCGATTACGCCATGGATATCCATAAAAGTCTCTACCACACTGAAGACGCTCCCCATGGTAGTTTTTGTAAATCCTATCTGGAAATGACTGAAATTTTGCGCTTTTATTGATGAGAAATATGTTGTTGTATTTTTGGGGGAAATAGATATGGTGGAAAGGAGAGCAGAGGTAGTGACAAGGCTCAAATCTCTGGAGGAGGCGGCTGCACCACTCGTGACTTTTCTTTTGAACCCCAACGCGGTTCAGGAGCTAAGGGCTGACAAGCAGTACAATCTCCAGATGCTGAAAGAACGCTACCAGGTTTTGATTTTGCCTAATCATTTCGTTTGATTTGCATTTGGTATCGAGGGACTCAATTCTTAAATGTCATGTTTTATCAGATTGGCCCCGACCAGATTGAGGCTTTGTATCAATATGCCAAGTTTCAGTTTGAATGTGGGAACTATTCAGGTGCTGCTGATTATCTTTACCAGTACAGGACTCTTTGCTCTAACCTGGAGAGAAGTCTGAGCGCATTGTGGGGAAAGCTCGCATCTGAAATATTGATGCAAAACTGGGACATTGCACTTGAAGAGCTCAACCAGCTAAAGGAAATTATTGACTCGAAGGTCTGCTTCTGAAATCTATTTTAGCTTGTGACCTTTGAGATGCCCCGCATAGATGTGAGTACATATACTAACTAGCATTTCTTTTTCAGAATTTTGCATCGCCCTTAAACCAGGTGCAGAACAGGATTTGGTTGATGCATTGGGGTCTCTATATCTTTTTTAACCATGATAATGGAAAGACACAAATCATTGATCTTTTTAGCCAAGACAAGTAAGTTTAAATCTTTCTGTCATTTGGCGTCTCTTCTTTATACCTTTTATCCCTCTCTGTTCCTTTTATACAGTTTAAAGTATTAAAGTAACATTTTTATTTTGATCCTATGATTCCTGTTTCCTTTTGTCTTCCTTATTTACCATTTGAACCAATCTTTGTTGGCACTACTTTTTCTTGTGTATCTAAATAATCTTTGCCTAACTTGACATGCAAACATTTTCCCTAATAGAAGCATGACCTGTATTTGATGCAGTTATGCATAGGCGATGATTGTGTGTGAAACAACGTTTGGATCAAACTTAATTCTGACACTCTTCTCTTTATTTTGTTTGGATTAGCCTTTGTCTATGGGCACTTGCTGAAAATTAGTTTGTGTTGTTTTCCATGCTGTCCTGTATCCTAATCTGATTTATTTCTTCAGATATCTGAATGCCATACAAACTAGTGCTCCACACTTGCTACGTTACTTGGCAACTGCTTTCATTGTCAACAAAAGGAGAAGACCTCAATTGAAGGAATTCATTAAGGTCATACAGCAAGAGCACTACTCCTACAAAGATCCTATTATCGAGTTCTTGGCATGTGTTTTTGTCAATTATGACTTTGATGGGGCCCAAAAGAAGATGAAAGAGTGTGAAGAGGTAAAACAGCTCACATGTATATGGTTTTGTGGAAAATGGTGCAGAGCTGTACAAACAACGCTCTGACTATTTAATATGATTCAGGTCATTGTGAATGATCCGTTCCTTGGCAAGAGAGTTGAGGATGGAAACTTTTCAACTGTACCTCTGAGAGATGAATTTATCGAAAATGCCCGTCTATTTATCTTTGAAACCTATTGCAGAATTCATCAGAGAATTGACATGGGGTAAGTTATCATTTTGGGTTGTAGTTATTTCCACATATCTGGTGTTGTAGTTAATGTAAAAATAAAAAAACTCGGATGGAATATTTCCCATTCATTTGCCACACAGCAGTGGAATTTCTGCGGTCTTGTGGAATTTCGGATGGAATATTTCCCACTCATATTGAGAATCTTGTCGTCTTGCCAGGGTGCTAGCTGAAAAATTAAATCTGAACTATGAGGAGGCAGAGAGATGGATTGTGAACCTTATCCGCACCTCAAAGCTTGATGCCAAGATTGATTCCGATTCAGGAACTGTAATCATGGAGCCTACTCAGCCCAACGTGTAAGAAGAATTCAGCTTTATACTCGTTTTTGACTTGATTTTGGATGTCTGGAACATCAGCAATCTAAACTCGTTTCCTACTTAATGCAGGCATGAGCAGTTGATAAACCACACCAAAGCCTTATCAGGACGGACTTACAAGTTGGTAACTCAGCTCTTAGAACACACCCAGGGGCAAACAGCTCGTTAATCAAAATTTTGCTGTCGAATTGACCTTCACCTTTCCTTGATCGGAATTTGTTTTCTTTGCTCTGGTTTTGCTTTTCCATGGGAAAAAGTGTGCATGCATGTTCATCTTCGCAAAGCTATTCTATTCAATGTTGGATTCAACAACCAGACTAACACTTCGTTTAAGCTCTTTGAGATTTTGAAGGTTTTTGACTGGTTATTAAGCCAATTAAAGGTAAAGACGTTAATTGCATATGTCAGTACAGAAGAACAGTTCACAAACAATTATTCTCAAACATATAATATCACAACAGGAATCCAACAGACAAAACCATAAGTCATAAAAAAAAGAGAAGATCTCAATTTTCTTTTATCTAACCTATGTGAAGTTCCTTCATTATGAAATTATAACAGATGGCTTCAATTTCTTTGGAGGTGGGTTACCTCCAGAGAGCATCACATATGAATAGAAACACAACATGGCAGCACTATAATGAAACAAAAAAAAACATAAAACACAAGGTTACATGAATCCGCTAAAGATATATACATCAGACTCTTTTAGAGGACAAGGATTTCTCACCTGATGACAGCAAAAAGCCCCGAGGGAAACAGCTTCTGAGTCTGTAAAAGCACAACATTAAGCAGTTAAAGTCAAGCAAGCAAAAAGAAACAATCAGCATGCTCACAAAGATGATTAATACCAGAGAATAAGCTGTGAAGTTCTTCCAGAAGACGAAGGCTGAAAGCACTGCATTTTCAGAGTTTCGAAGAATGAGTAAGCAACAGAAACATTTAGATAAACGTTCTTGTGCACATAATGATCTTAGTTCAGGGATGATCACTTCTAAGTATCATACAGTATGCTTATATGGACTTTCATATATCCAATTATCATGTGTAAGATACAAGTTGATTTTCTTGACGAATGAATTAGAAATCGAAAAGTTGTAATTACAAAACACCCTTTAATTGTTCTCGTAGTCAATCAATGAAGATTACCTGCTTGTCCTAGTATGTAAGGGAAACTAGATTTTCCTTGTCGCCAAATCTTTAAGCTCAATGTACTAAGGGCTAGAAGGCCACCACCATAGAGGACACCAGTACTTAAACTTGTAAGATTTCGTGAAAACGCAAATCCAAGAAGCCCTCCACTCATAACGAGGCCACCTATTTATGAAGCAGATTAAGCACCCACGAGGTACACTGACAATCAATATTCTCTCAAATGGGATGAAATGGGAAAGAAGGGGTTGGAAAATGCAAAAACAAACTTCTATAACTAATCTATATTGAGTTTTTCCAATTAAAAATAACAGTAACATGTAATCCCCAGAATCAAAACAGCAATAGATATAAACCACTTTGCATTGCTTGTAACGTTAGTATTCGCAACAGTGTTCAAGGTGCACAGGAACCGTGAGTTTTTGTAAAATGATAAGATTAAAAATTGAATTTGAGTCACAAAGTACCATAAGGAATGCCAAAACAGAAGTCGTGAATCTTTGCTGCTCTTTTCGGCTGTGTGGCAACATGTTCCTCTACTGGCTCTGAGCAAATCTCTTTATTGGTAGCAGTTTCGTCCACTGTGGAATTAGGTTTCGATGTTTTCTCAACAAAAGGTTTCGAAACCTCAGCTGTATAGCTTAGAGAAGCTGATCTTTCTGAGTCATTCCCATCAACGCTTCTAACTACAAAAGACTGCACCATTTAAAGCGAATTAGCCACTGGTGATACAATCACTCCCAGAAAGTCTAGAGTAGAAGTCAACAAAGGATTTCTAAGCACAGAGAGACAACTATGATTTGTCAGAAAATGTAGGAAACTCAGCTAGAGAAGAGGGAAGCAATTAAATCCCCAAGAAGAACCATTTCTAGGAAGAATAAGCTAATGCTTGAGTACGACTAAAATCAACCAAGCACATAATTTTTTTACAGTAATCAGGAAAAAAAAAACAAATACAGTATTGGGCATCATCGTAACCAAATCGAGATAAAGATATCTTTGTCTTTTATTGAGGCGATACACGAGCAGTTTACCTCTGGACGAAACCTAGGACATGGAAACGATCGGCTCTGAAAGTGAAATTGGCGATTGGTGGAGAAGGAACAAGCAAGGTGAGAGATTTTTGCTGCCATCGTCGAGATCTGGGGGTAAAATGGAGAGAAAGCACAATCGATTTTAGGGAAAGGAG
Organism: Pugionium cornutum; assembly: GCA_018901935.1. Classification (NCBI taxonomy): domain Eukaryota; kingdom Viridiplantae; phylum Streptophyta; class Magnoliopsida; order Brassicales; family Brassicaceae; genus Pugionium; species Pugionium cornutum. The sequence goes on from CM032157.1 coordinate 1,818,020, forward strand.
CGTGGTCAGCACGAGAGGAAGTGGTTGATTTTGATTCAGCCGACGTTAAAGCCTCTGAAATGAAGAAGATACTCGATCGGACAATCCTAACCGTCCGTTCGATTTTGAAAAATGATCGGTCAAAATGTGGCGAAGAAATTAGTATTACGCGCATATGACAATTTCATATCCAATTTTATTTTATTAAAAAAAAGTAGAAACTGGTTTGGTTTAGTGATTGTACCGGAGGTTCAATTCCACTCAACTGCCACCGCCTTGAACTTGAAAAACCAATCAAGAGTATTCGTTAGGTACGGCGAGGTGATTCTTAATTTAAGTTTAATCTCTTTGGAGTTTTTGAAAGTGTATCCACTTAAATACAATATATGTAAAACAAGATAAAACAGATTAAAATTCAGCAAGAAGTTGAGAGAAACCTAACTAATAGTAATGATGAGATACGACGGTGTCAGATTCCGGTACATCAATGTCGGAAACGATGTGAAACACTCTTGGAGTCAGCTGGTAAGTTTCTCTTTCCAGGCGAAGCAGAACATGGAGAAAGCGCTGTTTATGAGGCAGGCCTATCAAGATCTCGATGGCCATAGACATGTAATCCACCGTCGGACAGAAGATTCACGGATGAGTATAAGAACTTTCTCTAACCAGTGACAGATTTCTTGGACAGCAAGCAATCTCCTCTGCTTGATATCAACCCTTACTTCAGCTAGGACATATGTTAACAATTTGAAACAAAATGTGAATAATGGAACTCCGAGAAAGTCGACTGTAGAAGCTTAGATTTATTTGCGTATCGTTTGAGACAGTTATGCAATAGTATTGGATTGTAAGTGAGGGAAATAGAGAGATGAGAGAGAGAGAGAGAGCTTGCTTTCTGTTAAGGACAAAGTAGGAACCAGCCTCTGCTTCTTATCAAAGTATTCCAAGACATTATCTGGTTTTGATTCATTCACTCCATAATGTTGAGTTTCACTCGCCTTGATCTCGTTTAAGGATGGATACTCTCTTAAAGTGAACTAAAACAACGTAGCTAAATAGATTGGACATGAAACAAAACTTTCTTAAAATTCTGAATGTGAAGGCAGATTGAGAGAGAGGAAACTACGAATCGTTTAAAGATTCTTCATTTGTACCAACCAGCAAGAAAATGCCGAAGTAAGAAACACAAGGCGCAAGCTAGTGCCTGCAAATGAAACACAAAAACCAATTTTGTTTATATTATTTCTCTCTCACAACAAGCCAGCTTTGAATTAGTAGAGATAAACATAAATGCGATGCGCATTAAAAAAGTTTACCTGGAAAACAAGAAGATGAATACAAAGAGACTTTTCTGATTTCCTACCAAAACTCCTCAAGTAGACATTGACCAGTGTCCCGTCTTTTGTTCCCGTTAACAATCCCGTAGCAGGATCAAACCTGGTTTAAAAGAGAGATATAGCGAAAGAGTCATGTGTTGTTGGCTTTGCTTTTTACGTAAAAAAAAACAAGTAGCTTACTTTGGGAGACGATGTCGTGGACATTTCACAATGCCAGCAAGCTGAAAGAATTCCAATAGCAAGTTAGATGCTTCCACATGAATTTGAAAAGTAAAAAGAAAGTGTGATATGGAGAATAACGTTCAAACCTGTGGAAGCGACAATATAAAGTTCAACACTTGAGGAAGAAAAAAGATTAGGAGGGTTTCACTGCAGAAGCGAATTTCCAGAAGATGGGGCTAGTTAGTTTCAGGCTTCATACTTTAGTTAAATGCAGGAGTGCAAATGATTAATCTCCGCATAGGGACATAACGACGGTATAGTTGGAAATACACCTGAAGTGCCCCAGAATGCCAGCAACGGCCATAGTCATTCCGGCGAAGACTGTGTAAGTGTCTCCAACAAAAACTGCAGAAGGGTACCTAACAAGACCAAAGGGAGAACATGGATGTGGTTAGAGTAAGCACTCTGCATTGCTTGTTTAACTGCTAGAGTTAATAGAAAAAGGCCTTGAAAGTTGAAAGTATTACCAGTTGTAGGCAAGCATTGCCAAGGATGTTGCCATCAATGGCTGAGTAAGATATATTGAGAAGGCATGAGCTTGATGATACTCAGTATCAACAGATGCTCCGATTTGCATAACGTTGTGTATCAGGATCTACATGTAACTGATATATATCACATCTTCACTTAAGAGAAACAAACGGGAGGAAAAATAGACAAAAAGGAAGAATTCCTAGGCATTTTGTCTGCAGAACTTACAGCAGCCGCAATAACTACTGTTTGGCCAATTTCGAGGCCATTAAGACCAGCGTGAATGTTTATAGAATTTGTGCAAAAGACAGCCAGTAGTGCCATATATAACTTATAAATCCGTCCTGCCACGATTAAAAATACAATTATGGAAATCAATTTGAAAAATAGTTGCTACATGATATAACACTATTTACGACAACAATTGTACCTAGATCAAGAATTTCTAACCCAACATAAGAAACTAGAGGTTTTGGTATAACGATAGTTGTATGTCCAGCATAAGCCATCAGCAATGGAAGGGTTGCAAAAGATGGCAGAAGAAGTTTCCTGCAAATTGACAAGGATCAATATGTGAACTAACAATTAGGCTAACTTATCAAACAACATAGGAACTGCACCTACACTCTCCAAGGCACATCAAGGACGTCATCTACAAATCCAAGCAAAATCATGAAGCAAATAGATGCCAGAGCTGCATTATACTCCACAAGCCACTGCACCCAGTCATTTACCCATATTGATGAAATGCTTTCAAAGCAATAAATGAGCCAAGAGTTACCAAGTTCATAGTTCATAGTTCGCCTCCGTCTAGCAACGGAATATTATATTTGACATAACAACAGCTGAGTTTAACATATGTGCGAAGCAGAAGAAATGAAACAAAATATAGCAGGAACATTGGTTAGGGAGAATTATCACATGAGCTTTCCTTTCAGCCAAAAGAAATGAATGGTCAAGCTGGTAGCTTTTGAGATCAGTACTTACCAATGAATCTTCATTGAAATTAAAGAACTGAAATATTATGGCCACAATCAAGAAGACAATACCAACAACAATTCCCAATGACTCAGGCCTACAAAGAAACAAGATGAAAAAAAGAAGTGAGAAGTGCATATGAAAACTCTTTAAGGCGACCTCACACGCATAAGTCAGATGTCATGTCTGCCGAACTGTGGACAGAACATCAATCAGAAAATCCGACACCCCATAGTTTTCTTCACCCAGCATAATAAAATCTACGAGACATCCATTTCAAGAACAACGATGACCAGTCATACTAATTTGAAACCTAAACAAGAAATGAGACAAATCTAAAAAGGAAAGCTTACACTTTAACTTCTCCTTGAGGCGTGCCTCTTTTGTTTATATCAAAACCAAACATGTTACGCCTCAGTACATATCTAGCAGCAACAGGAATCAATTTGAGTGTAACAAAGAACCCCACCAAGCTAAGCCCAGCGTTGATAAGGATCGGACGCTTGAGCTCGTTATCAACATTGTAATGGAAACATAGAAGGTATAGATAGAGAGAGCAGAGAAGCGTAGAGATCACGAGAATCACGCCCAATTTCGGCGGCGCGAGAGGGAAATCCACACCGGAAGAAGCAGTAATCTTCTGTTCCGTCGGCGTCGAGACAGATTCAGGTAAAGCCGGTTTCGAAGAATTAGTCACTGAAGAAGTTCTCTTACGAGCAGTCATGGCGGATCCGTTGGCTCCTTCGGTTCCCCGCCTCTGGATTTTGCTTTCTCGACTTTTCGCTAAAGCTGAAGTCTGTAACATTCATTCAAAGCGCTCACGAGAGTAACAAGCACAACGACGACACCGTTCCATAGTATAAGGAGAAATTCGATTTAATACTTCAAAGAATTCTGAATTGTTAAAATAAGGCCAAAAGTTTAGCCTTTTCTTTGTTCCCTAACCAAAAGTGCAGGAAGAGTAAATCTTACGTAAAAGGCAATCATTTTTGTTTTCCTTCTGGAAAAACTGTGGAACATTGATTATCGCTCTAATAAAATCTAAAAAAGGTATCTGTAAATTTGTATGAAATCAAAACCTGAGAACGATATCAGACATTAGAGCGAAGAAGGCGACAAAAAGAAAAGCAGTTGGATCGAGAAGGAGATGAATTTGTGTTTGAAGTAATAGAATCAACATGATCAGGTATTCTGCATAATACATATAATATAAGCCTGCAAATATTCTATTCCTATTCATCTGTAGAATCATCTGTGTGTATAATCCTAAACGAACAACTTTTCGAAATGTACACCAGAGCTCATGTTCATAAAACATTCCAAAAAATAAAACATGACGCATAGTAAACACTATTCAGATTATTATGGTCTCATCTAGGTTGCTTCCAAGCCTGGAGGCGATTGCGGTGGTGTCGCTGATGTTTGAGATTCACTGTCAAGATCAAGATGTGATTCCAACACCCTCCTCCTACCAGCTGCTTGGGATGATTCTCGGTTAATACTTACTGCCGAAGAGTTATTCCCATCTTTTGAGAGAGACATGTGAGCTGCGGTTACCACAGAGCTGAAAACACCTGCTTCTCTTAACTCTTGGATTATAACCTGTGTAAGATGATCGCTTATGGAAAACTAAGCATAGATCGATCATGTCAATTGTAGAACAAGGTTTTGGGTTTGTGGTAACTTACCATGGGGGCATAAATTCGGGTTAGAATTCCCTTCTTAAGGAGTTTCAACTTCAATTTTTCATCCGTCCACACAACTTGTTCTCTGTACCTGAATTGGTTGAAGCTTGTTAGAATGCAGCAGGGAAATATAGGATGAACTGTTGTGATTATTTTTGAGTCGACGTTGATACCATTGAAGCATTTCCTCTGAACTCGCAGTTGAAGCAATGATAAATGCCTGCACAAAAATGATGGCCAAGAGCTCTGACTTGTATACTTCAGAATAGTAAGCAGGAACTAGAAAGAAAAAAAACATCAATTCCCACTCACTGCTCTGTCGAACTCCAACATGAAACATCTCTTAACATCCACCTTAGTGGGCTTGCAACCACAACGATTACGTCTTGAAGTAAGATCTGAAAATCTGGGATATGTGTAGTGCAGCACGGCAGCTTCTTCTAGTTTGACCTCACTGTCAAAAATATTCCATGTAGTCAACCACAAACTAGTCAGAAACAAACGGTTCAAATAGACAGACTCAGGCACGTAAATGTCCTATTAGAAATCAAAAGAAGCTTCGTATATAAAACACACTAAATCTAACATATTAGATGCAGGGGAAAGTGATGCCAAATACGAGTCAAATGATAGACAAGTTGTGTAAGCGAACGAGAAAAGAGCATACTTTGGACTCTTCCTGTAGTTGTGCCATCGATGAGCACCATTGGGACGAAGATCGTCCTGAACTCGAGCAGCAGCTTTTCCATTTCCATAGGTTAGGAAATAGTTTGGATTTCCACGGGTGGCCTCGTTATAGCTTCCAAAGTAAACTTCTCTCGGGAGGTGGTCATAATTCTTCTTGAACATTGATACCTATAGTAAAATGAAAGTACAGAAAAGTAGTTTTAGACCTATAAAGATAAGCATGTACCAATTGTGGGTACGAGTTACCACAGTCATGTGATACATTTCTCGCAGGGGCATGATAGCTTCAAATGATTACTAAGAAGCAAGTATAACACAGAAGATGATAATTTCTGTACCTCACTGAAAGGTTCCATAATATCATCACGCTCAACGCTGCTCTCCTGAAACAAGGACAGTGCTAATGAAGCCAAAAGAAGCTTATTCAGTATAAAAAAATCCTATCACCTGTAAGACTCACATAATTTGGAAAGATAACTATATCCACGTCAGCAGAGATACTTCCAAGCAATTTCCGTAAAGAGTATTCAGGCGTTCCAGAAGGATGTATAAGTTCGTCGGTGTCAAGATGAATTATCCACTCCATACCAGCATCCTAAGTACACAGCATAACATATACATGTGGTGTGAGAGATGTTGGCATTTTTTTCTTCATCTAGTGACTATTGAAAAAATGTAACTATTCAAAATGTAACAGATACCTGAGCCATGACGATTGCCATTTCCATGTTCAAGGACTGTTTCACGAATAATTCATAGTTGCACGGTTTGTAGAAGAAGCTAGACAACCACGTCTCATTCCATATTCGGCTGTAAGCCAAAAGGCATGAAACATCACATTAGTTGATTTATATATCTCAATTAAGGTAAAGAAGTCTCAGCAAACGTTTTAGAAGAGAGACGAAAATCACATTGCAAGCACAGCGTATCCATTGCTAATATTTTCTAACAGAAAAATTTGATACTAATCCATGGATTCTAGAACGCTCTAACCCGCAAAATAAGAACTCTTCTCAACAACTCAATTTAGGAAATTTCTGTAATGACAAAACTTCTTCTCCATCACTTCACCAAGAAAAAGGAATACAAAGATGCACACCAGACATACCTTTTAGCCTGCTGTTCTTCTAATTCTTTTGTTCTGCGTATAACTTTTACACCCTGCAAAAGAAACCGCATTTGCAACAATAAGAGACGAAAAGAAAATTACCATTAACAGAAAAACAAATTAATGGATCAGGGAAAAGCTCAAGAGCATACGGGGATAATCTCCAAAACCCGAGACACATTTGGGGATGCAGCCTTCCCCTCGACAAATAGATAAAATTGTGAAACTCCAATAACTTTGTGAAAGAAAATCCATGGCAGTGTTTGCTCCAAGCCGGCGGAAGTGCTTGTTGTAATGCATATCTAACATGAAAAAATCGAAACACACATGTGCAGAAAGTCAGATTTTTTTATTAAAAAAATACAACATTTCATGAACTGAGTATATTCATTTACCGCTGGACACAAATCAAATCTCAGGCATAGATACAAGTACAGGATATTTGCTTGAGTCTAGCTGGATATAAATATTTCATCAAATCCCAGATTCTAACGATTTCATAGATTGGGCTCAAATCTAGAATGTCTGAGCCCTTAACAAATTCTACATCGAAACTCTTGTAATCGTAATTCCATCACAATGAAACCCAGATCATGGATCAAGAATATGTGGCAAACAAAGATATGAATAAGAAGACGAGTGCTTATATCAAATCAAATGAAATCAAATTTACATAAATCAGGAAACACACATAGGATCACAAGGGCTCACCCTGGGTTTCAGATCCGACTGGTAATCAAATTTCCAGTCCCGAAAATAAGGAAACGAAGAGGCATGGCTCTGACCTAAAAGATCAACACAACCCGAATCAGAACCTGAATTACGCAAGGACCGTTTCTCGTGGGTGGAGGCTATTCCAGAGAACTCGTAATGATCCGTAGACCAATGCGTAACCGGGTCTTGGAGTCCGCCACGCCATTGAATAAAGAAGGCAAAACAGGCGAGGGAGAGAGGAAGAAGGGTCACGAGCAAGAAAAGACGCGAGGAAGAAGATGATGTTGATGAAGGAGAAGACAGAGTGGGTTTTGAGGAGGAATAAAACAGACCCGCCATGCGAGAATGAAGCAGGAAAACGCCAGAGGCATAGAATGGGTTACACACTATGAATCCATGTGAATGTGTGTATATAGAGATGGTGGGAGGGAGACGAAGTTGAAACTGAAAAGAGTTTGAAAGGAAAATGAGAGACGGAGCCGTTTGTCAGTTGATTTTCTTCCTATTAAATCAATATATATATATATATATATATATATAAAATAAAAATAAGGATATGAAGAAAATAAAATATCATATTTTTATCAAAATAATAATAACAACAAAACAATACATATTCCCAGTTGGAGGTTTCTACTAATTTGAATGCTATGTTTACTACTGATTAAATTGGGAAGTGAAATAATTTTATGTTGTTCATTTCATTGACTTGGGATTAAAATGGATTCAGAAACTTCAAAATATTCAATTGGATTCTGGATCGAATTTATTGTTTTGGATGTTTGAAGTTTGAATATCTGTTCAAACACCTTATTTGGTAATTTTAAATAATTAAAATAAACCATAAAAAGTTAAAAGTAACTAAATTTTTTAATTTAAAATAAAAATCTGATATATTATATAAAATATCCAAATTTAATGGATTTGAACTCCAAATATAAAAATGAACAGATTACACATGGTATTTATTTAATTTTGGATAATAATTACACATGTACACATATCTAGACCAATAATCTAAAATTATATGCTTTTGAATTAAATTAAGATTTCGAAAATTTATATATCATAATGTTAGTTTATAGACATTTGATATTATATGTTAGTTCCAATATAGAAATAAATTAGATTTCTTACCTTCAAAGACGAATTCCACAAGCTTTTAATTTAATGCTTTTTAATCTATTGCTGAAAATGTATTAAATAAAATTATAAACCTTTAAAATAATTTCTTTAATGAAATTATGCACTAAATTTAAGTGGAAACTGAAGAAATAATAGGTCTTTTGTAACGTGTGCTAATTAATTAGGTATACTAATATCAGAGAACTGATTAGATTCACTTTCAAACCCTAATTAATTTACTTTTCATAACAATAAGCTAAAAATCAATAACTCCACAACGTAACAAACAAGACCAGACAATAACAGCAAACCAATGTGTGTTTTTTACTTTGGCGACAATCAAAATTGGTACAATCAGAGAGAATCTATAGGTAAGTGATTCTGTAATAATATCAGCTTCTTACAAATTCGTCCTATTACAATGTGTAGGTCTCGATGGATGTGACACTGAAGGCGATTGCTCTTCAACAATCTCGTGTTGCCGACCTCAAAAGTTGGTTTGGTTCAATTCAATCGGTCATTTTTGTTTATGGTATAGCAGTAAATTACTTTTTTCTATCTTTCGGTTTTTGAAATAATTTATTGTTTAGTTTGTCATTTTTAAAAAGCTATTATTGAATTTGAAACATGTGTTTTGTGAGATTATTATTGTATTTGTGATGGATTATTTATGTAATATATCATACATGATATGATATCTAACAAATTTTCTTGTCATCGGTTTCGGGTAACAGCCTGATCATGCTTTCTCAGTGAGAAATCAAAAGGATACAATTATCAACACTTGCAAGCTATACAGTGATGAAAGAAGAGACGTTTTATATATCTCTTGTGTCTCTCACCAATAGTCTCCACAGGAGCAAGTTCCATTTTTGAAATGATGAAACCTCCTAACATCTCTCAAGATGATTTCTCTGTCAACAATCTTAGAGATGAACTTTGTAGCAAGATGACAGTCATTACAAACCCTAAGGTTTTTAGCCACCCTAATAACCGTACCCGGCGATGTGTTAAGTATCCCAAAGGCAATTGCTAGCTTCTCACTGTGTCCACAGAGCAAAACCTCTTTTTCATCTTCTTCTACATTGTGAAGCACACAAGATGTGTCAGGTACGTATCCTTCTTTTCTCATTTTCTCCCACAAGGTCTCGAGATATCTATGGAGCTTTTCGCTTTGCGGGTGAGATGAGTCTCCCGCTATGAATTTATGTACTTCATCGCCACATTCGATCCAGCTACATCCAGGTTCTTTTCTCACGCCTTTCTCTTTCATTTTTCTCCTGACCTCTGTTGCTTTATCCCATAGGCCTGCTGATGAATAAACATTGGCAAGTAGCACATAGTGACTTGCTACATTTGGTTCCAATTGAATGAGATTCTGAGCAGCAATTTCTCCAATTTCTAGGTTACTGTGAATCCTACAAGCACCTAGGAGGCTACTCCAAGCTCCAGCTTTGTCTACACCAAGGGGCATCATGTTCATGAGCTGATATGCTTCTTTAACTCTACCTGACCTACCAAACAAATCTACAACACAAGCATAATGATCTGAGCTAGGTTCAACCCCGTAGTCGTTTTTCATATTGTAGAATATCGTTAGTCCTTCGTCCACCATGCCTGAGTGGCTACAAGCTGCAAATACTGAGATGAAAGTAACATCGTTTGGTTTTACTTTCTGAACCATCATCATTTTGAGCAGATCTATGGCCTCTTGCCCGTTTCCGTGCATCCCATAAGCCATTATGATCACATTCCAAGTTATAACATTTTTTACTGGAATCAGATCGAACACTTTTCTCGACATGTGTAGGCACCCGCATTTTGCGTACATGTCAACTAAAGCACTTCCTACAGCCACATCAGTTGCCAAATTGTTCTTGATAGCGTAAGCATGGATTTCTTTTCCCTTTGCTAGTGCTGATAGTGCGGCACAACTGGGGAGAATTGTCATCAGAGTGATAGAATTAGGTTGTAGACCAACTCGGGTAACACCCTCGCTCGCTTTTCTCTCAAAGTTCTGCATCTTGTGTAGCAGACGAAGCGCATCCTCATGGCATTCCGAAAATACATAACCTGTAATCATCGTGTTCCATGTAACTAAATCTCTATCTTCCATTTTACGGAATATCATCTCAGCGATATCGATCTTTCCCAGCCTAGAATACATATCCATCAGTGCATTCTGCACAAACCTGTCTCCGTCTAGACCTCTTTTCATGACAAACCCATGGATCGCTTCTTTTCTGGAAAATGCATTAGAACGGACACAAGCAGGGGCAACACTTGCCATTGTGGTTGTGTTAGCCAAGAGCCCAGCACTTTCTTCCATTTCAATAAACAGATCTAACGCTTCCTTGTCATGCTCATTCTGGGCATACCCAGTGATCATTGCATTCCAAAGGCCAATCTTTCCATCCAAGATTCCATCAAATACTCGACGACCACTCAACACTTGCTTGCAATTGCAATACATGTCAACCAAAGCACTCCCAACAAAAGAATTCTCATCCAAAGAGCCATTTTTCAAAGCGTAGGCATGCATTTCTTTCCCAGTGCGTAGCATCTCCAGGTGTGAACAAACAGGAAGGACACTTGAAATAGTGAACCCATCTGGTTCAACACCTTTGCGCACCATTTCGCGCAAATATTCCAGTGCTTCAAGAAACTGCTCGTTCTGACATAATGAGCTCAACACGGTGTTCCATGTGACCAAGTCACGGCCTTCAAAAGCTCCAAGTAAGATTTTGGAAGATGCTAATTTTCCCAGTTTACCGTACATAGCCACCAATGTGTTGATGATATACGAATTCAGATCTCCCTTTCTCAAGCTATAGGCGTGAACCTGCATCCCCAGCATCAATCCCTCCGGGATAGGCAAATTCGAGCAGGCAATAGCCACACTCACCAAGGTAAATGAACTAGGCTCCACATTTTCATCCAACATACACCGAAAAGCCTCTAACGCCATTTCCCACTTTTCAAAACTGCACAAAGAAGAAATCATAGAATTCCAAGAGACTTGGTTTCTGTCGGATATTCTATCGAACACCTTATAGACAGCCCCGAAATCTCCACACTTTTTATACAAATTCACAAGGGTATTAGCAACAGCTACGGAATCCACTCCGTATCCAAATTTGTGAACATGGGCATGAATCTGTTTCCCCAAATCTATGTCCTGAATATCGGCGACAGCCTTCAGCAAAGCAGGGAACGCAAAATTATCGGGTTTTATACCCAAAGAAATCATTTCAATGTAAGTCAAGACGGCTTCACGGAGCAAATTGGAACGAACTTTCGACCGGAGGGAATCAATCCACCACTCCGGAGAGCGGGATTGAGAGATAAGTTTCGAAGGTGCGCCATTTACGACGCCGGTGACTTCCACTGTTGTAGCGGTTGGTGTGGCACGAAGAAGAAAAGGACGTTTGTGGCGGGAAAAGGAAATCGGTTGAGAAGGAAACCGGTTCCTTTCTCCTGCATCAACGATCCTATCTTACATTCTTCCATATTACATTCTTCCATAAATTTGCAGTAAAGTAAAATATACTCGAGATTACCTGAAGATTCTAAGGTTATTCCATTTGGAATTTGTCGAATACGAATCATATGCTCAGCTAAGTTATGATTCTCTATCGCAGGATATGACACAATCATATCCTCGTCCTCTAATTCAAAATCAGGAGATGCTCTCAAGAGTAACGATATGATATCCACAATCGCTGAATATTCCTAGCGCAAAGAAAGTGACAAGAAAATGGACAAGAAAGTGATTTGATTATGAGGAATTGTAGTTTATAAAACAAGAAGATATATGTTTTGAGTAAACTCAGCCAACCTTGTATTTGAGGTCTTTCAGGGAATCAACTGCTTTCCCACGACCAGCTAATTTGAGAAGAATCTCATCATATTTAATTGGATCATCCCATAAATTATAGTAACGCATTGTTTCTTCAAGCTTAAGAGCATTCGGTGCTGACATCTCCGCCTTAAGAATAACATCTTTGATATTCATCTTTAGTGAAAACAATCCTGAAAGAATTTCAAACAAGATATCACACAAAATGCCACGCTAAAGTAAAACTAACAAAAATATCAAAGCAATGTCTTTTAACTATCTCAAAGCTTCCCTAAACCCAGTTCCAAATTTTACTAATTTCTTAAACTAGAAGTCTCGTCAGCTTCTCTTAGATGGACAGGAATGAGAAAAAGAGATACCCAATTGCTTGTTGACGGTGTCCATGTCATCCATACCCTGAGAGGATCGAACAGAGAAGAACAGAAATCGAGATGGTGTTCTCTTCCTGTAAAAGCGCTGCAATGAACAGCCTCCGCCTGTAATTTTTGCCGCCATTTTTGTTGGCCAGAGCTCCGACTGAAATATCAAATGGGTTTAAAAAGCTCAGTTTTTTTTCCGCGTGAGGGGTCTCCACAACCTTATCCTCAAGACTGTTTTAAAAGTTGTCTTTTATGTCTTCCACGTATAAGCTATAACGCATCTCTCTTTAATTCTCGTAAACAACAACCAAATTTGATTCATTTATACAAGCAATTAGGTAATGTGTTATTGGATGATTCGTATACTCAATGGTGCTCAGTGATGTGAACATGGTTAGTGGTCGGAAAGATCTCGGTATTAAGAATCTGTTAGCTTACATCAAAGAAGTGGCCGGTCCACAAGGAAATGTATGGGTCATTAGAGCCCAAAATGCCGGAAGAAACACTCAAAGGTGAAGCAGCGTTGAGAGAAGAGAACCATTGATTGGTTATTGACCCAGCACGGTTTTTTGAGCGGCTTGGCTTCTGGTTGCCAAAAGCCATCACTGTAAAGCGCTTGGAACCTGTTCGAATAAGCTGGATAAAGCTCGTAGGAGGAAGAAGCTACAAGACAACACAGATTTTCTCTCCGATGCTGTTGCATTGCGCATACCCCTGTATTGTCAAAGTAACAGAGGTTACATCAGTGTAGTCACTAGTCACCATGTTAATATAATTTATTTTCATTTTTGTAATCAAGTTAACATTTTCGAAGTTTCATTATATTGGTTTGTGTTTATACATTAACTGAGATTTGTTATAGCTCATAGAAATGTATTAAAAAATTAAAATCATTTACTGAAAACAAAAGTTTAAAACAGGAGAGAGAGAGAGAGAGAGAGAGAGAGAGAGAGAGAGAAAGGCGTTGTACCGAATTAGGCAAAGATCTCTCATTGCTCTTGCTTCTCCAAACGCAGTATTTTTCTCTCTCTCCTCTCTCTCCTCTCTCTCTATCTGTCTCTCGGGACTCCAGCATTTTCTTTGTGTTTTGTTGTCTTTGTTGTTATATAGATTCGATCCATTGAATAACTTTCACTCGCAAATTTCTTGGAATTTTGTAGGGTTTTGGATTATTTTCGGTAGTATTCGATCAAAGATTAGAATTTTGGAAATTGTGGGTAGAGAGTTGAAATGAGAAGAAAGTGCAGGATTTGGTTGCCTAGGCAGCTTGCATCAACTGATGATTTGACTCATCGTCTAATGTTTGGGTGGTTCATAAGCCATTCCTCTTCTTGTCTTGACGTTGTTGTGGCGTTCATCTCTAACGAAAGCTTCTTGTCTGATGTCGGATCTAGGCTCCAAGTAAATAACTCCACTTCAAAATTTCTTATTTTCTTTCCCATCTTTCTTTCACGATTTTTTACCTAGCATGTCTCTAGCAGTATGATAAACAGTGTAGTATTCGACATTTTTCCTTTGTGATTTCTAACAGGACCTACTCCATGAAACAAATGAGAAGATGCCCTCAACTTTGCGGAATAAGGCCAAAATTACGCTTCTTGGTCGTTATGATATATGCAGTATTGCCAATGGAAACTCATCCAAGGCTACAACAGACAAAGATGTGTGCAGTAAAGCCAGAGCTAATGGTAATGCTTGCAGATATAATGCCCTAAGCTGTGGTTGTCATAGGGTTGATGGCTTATTAGAGGATTTCAGAAAAGATTCTGTGAGCAGTCACTGGATTCATATGGTGCATGATTCTTCTGAGCGTAGAATTATGGAATTCGATTCAAGCTCTAGATTGCATCATATACATTGGAATGGGGAGATTGTGTCTCAGTGTGATGCTCATGTACACGTATGTAAGTCATTGTATATATATATATCCTGGTCATTCGTTTCTGGACCTATATGCCGCCAGTATGTCACTCCTATAAACTTGCACATTTCAGGTTATACTCTATGAAATACCGGTGCTTGGTTCTCACCATTTCTCGTTAAGCTTTTGGAATTATTCTCATCAGACAAAAACTCTTCTTAAGAAACCCAAGTGGGTTGATGATCTTCACAAGAGGCCACCTCTAAATGAAATGGTTGAGTATTCTCGAAAATGCATTCCATAGTTGTGCTGTTGTTTCTTGACTTGTTGCTAATATTCTCGATTTTCTTACGTTATCAGGAAACTGTGGTTCTTTCCATAAATTGCGCCTCAGTTGCCAAAATTGCCTATAAGAAGATATCCATGCAGCTGGAGACTTCTTCCCGGAAATTTTCCATTAGTTACTTGTAAGCTCCGTGAGATTTCATTTGTCTTGTTCATTTTTTTTCCTTTGTTGCTAGTTGTTCTAACTGCTTGCATTTTATTTTTCAGGATATCTTCTTTGACATGGCGGTTACTTGCCACAATTTTAAGCTGTTTGTCAAGTCTATATTATAGCCTCACCCTGTTTTTCTATATGCTTTTAAATTGTCCTATTTTCTCTTTAGTGCATACCACATTAAGTAGAGTACTCAAGCACACATTGGTTAACTACAGAGTACGCAGTTATCAGATCTTATATTGGCCAATTGTCCTTCAAGAGAATGACAATACGTAAGTTCAAACAGATACCAATATTTGTTCTTTAGATTTGTTAACTTTCTCGGTTGCCCTTCGCTCAAAATTGCATCTGTATACCTTTTCTTAACAACGACTGCATACCTAATTAGCCCAAAAGGTTTAATTTCCAGATACCATCGTGTGATGCATTTCTCATTTTCCTAAGTAGTTTCACACAGTTTTATAACTGAACTTTGTTGGGATTTTCTGCGCAGGCCTTACATAAGTCATTGCATTTTTGTGTGTCTGTTTGGTTATGATTTCTTATATATGCTTATAGATTTATGACAATTTTTCTGGGTTTCCCAAGGTCCATATCCTGTGTGGAAGATGCAGAGAAAGCTGCATTGAAAAGACATTCTACATGGTCGGCCATGGGTGTTGATCTTGTTTTGGGGAACTTGATTGGTGTAGGTCTATTGTTTAACACCCAATCTGTCTGCTCATGGATATTAAATTTTGCAAAGGAGTTTACCAATGGTATTTTGCGGTCCGGTTGTGTGTGGTTGATGGGAGTTCCAGCCGGTTTTAAATTAAACACAGAACTGGCTGGAGTTTTAGGCATGGTATCTCTTAATGTAATCCAAATATGGTCTACTCTTTGGGTCCTCATGGCTTCTTTCATCTTTTACTTGATAAGAGCAATAGCCATCATGGGAATTACTTTTGGTGCAACAGTATCTGCTGCATTTGTCATAGATGCCATTACTTTTGCAACACTTCATATAGCGACACTGCATTGGGCAATCACACTTGTGTACTCTCTACAAATTCAAGCTTTAGCAGCTTTGTGGAGGCTTTTCAGGTAAATTGAGTATTAAATTGGCTGAATTCATTCACTTCATATAGATAAATAGTACTCTGGTGAACGCACTAATTTGAGCAGGAGAGATGCAATTATATTTCCTCTTTCCTTCTAAAATTGTTGATTAAGAAGAAATACTAAGCATTATTCTATGTTCTTAATTATTGAACCACTTTTTTCATCTTAGTAACTTAAACCTATCTTCAAATTTTCATTGTTCTTCCAGAGGGCGAAAATTGAATCCTCTACGTCAAAGGTTGGATAGCTATGGTTACACTGTGAAGCAACATGTAGTGGGATCTCTTCTGTTCACTCCTCTTCTGCTTTTATTGTCAACAACATCCGTTTTCTACATTTTTTTCACCATTACAAGCACTACAATCAACTCCATTTGTATGTTCATTGAATTTGCCATCTCTGTCATTCATGCAACACCATATGCCGAGATTATGATTTGGCTTGTTAGGCGTAAAAGATTCCCTTCTGGTGTTTGGTTTGAAGTTCAACGCTATGGAGAGAATATTCTCCATTCACCAAGTGATGCTTTTGAAGACAGAAGCAATACAGTATCCTATAGTCGACCAGAAGAACATTATATTCCTGAGAACAAACCACCTCTAATAGTTTCCAATCTTTGCAGCAATTTTTTAAGCATAGGTGAACTTCTTGCTGTTTTTAAGTCAATGGTGGATGCCATGCTATGCTTCTGTTTATGCTTAGTTGTGCTGACATTATATGAACATACTACAGGACAGATTCTTTTGCCTCACTATACAACAATGTTTCCAGGAATATCAGCTTCTTCTCTGACTACATCAGCTCGTGGAGTACTCAGTGGGAAAAGGTTAATTTTAAAATTTAAATGATCTTGAGTCAAGATTCTTGACCACAAATTTTAGCCCCCTTTTCTAATTTTTTTTACCTCGGTCGTCTTTCCAGAATGCCATCAAAATTGGGGCTTGACCTCCTTCCTCCAAGGCCATGGATGCACATGCCATTGAGACAGTACTGGATCCTATGCCATGATTCCATCATCTCATCTGCAGAAAATGGTGAAATCTCCAACTAATCTTCTAACTGTCTAGGCACTGTGATTCTTGTTGCTTCGTTCAGTTAACAGTTATTTCTATTCGTCAATCACATTTTGTCAAGTGATCATTACTGATCATCAAACTGGAAGAAATATCATCCTTTTAGTCCTTAATATAATTATGTATATCAGCATTTGAAGTTTGAACTCAATAGATTCTGTAGCACCAAAAAGGGATTTAAGCAGATGCTATTTGCATCTACACAAGTAGAATAATAGGTTGTACAGCTATTTGGGAATAAAGTATATAATTTATCATAATTTGTTCAATATGTTAAGCTGCATTCTTTAGGTAGTAAATAACTAACTATACTATACTCAAAAACTTATACTAGAATAATCTTGTGTACCTTCTTTAGTTCTTTGTACGAACCAGTTTGATTATACTGATGTTCCTTCAGGTTCTAACCATGATTGGTCTTTGGAGAATGGACTTCCAAAAGCATCCCAACCATCATCTTCATAGGTCTTATCAGATTCTTAATTAAAACTTTTGCAAGTACTGTTAATCTAGTGGCAATGCTGTTTTTATATGTACAAACATCATTTGTAAGTAACTGATCGAAGAAGAAAAAGTAGAACCAAAATTCAAACTCATCAGACTTTGTTATGCCTTGTCTATGATTACAGTCAAAGCATGATCTTTGCCACTGGTTGTAGACAGAGCAGATCGAGGATAAAAGAAGTTAATATTGCCATTAGTAAGAAGTTTGTTTTTTTGTTTGGTAAAATTATTATTGCCCTGTTTCGATTTTTATATATTAATGGTGAAAGATGATGGAAATATTATAAAATTATATAGTGCACATAAAATTTGGTTGCATGTCAAAATAGAAATTAAATAATTAATATTAAACAGATTAGGAAATTGTGATGAGCTCTTTTGTATTGATTATTTAAAATTATATAATTTATTTAAATTTTAACATAATCCAGTAACAATCCGCTATTATTCAAATTATTGATGATAAATTATGTTTTTGAATTCAGCATTATTAGATGTTATATTTGTAAATTATATTTAATAGGTTTTAAATTTGGTATTATTCAATGAAAATTTTGAATGCATAATTAAAATCTAGTGTTAATAAAAAAATTGAGATTTTGAAGATTTTTGTATATTGAATCATTTCAGATGAATCTAATAAAGTTATATTAATATGGTATTAAAATAAATGTAAGTTATATTGTATAGATTTTAGAATACAAATATTTTACTTCTTATAAATGATATCAGATAACTTTTACAGGTTAAATATAACAAATTTACAAAAGTAGTCATATATATTTAAATTTCGAGAACTTTTTAAAATAGGTAAAATTCAAAAGAAGTTAAAAATACAAAAAAAAAATCATTTTAGTAAGGTTTTTAATAAGGAAAAAAACTTCTTGGCAAGTGGCAAATCCCTTTCTTCAAAATATATTTTTCTAAAAAACCCTTACGCAAGTATTTGAACGTGTGTCTATATTGTATAGGATAACCGTTAGAAAATACCTTCTCAAGACTAACCTATTAAATGAGCAATCCAGCGTACAAATAAGACACGCCTTTTTCTCTTCTATTGCTTGCATTTCCCGAGAAAACAGAAATTAGTGCAGAGAAGAAGAAGAAGAAGAGAAAATAACTATGAGTCAACCTCCAGTTGGTGTTCCTCCTTCTCAAGGTTTACTTTGACTTTGATCTCTCTTCTCTCCGATTTTGTTTAGATTTGAGTTTCGTGATCTTATTCCGATTCGTTTTCTTCTGCTCTAATTATCTTTTACCTATTCTCGATCTGTATAGGTTATCCGTCGGAGGGACATCCGAAAGACGTTTATCCACCTCAGCAAGGATATCCTGCACAACCTTATCCTCAGCAGGGATATCCTCCTCAGCAAGGATATCCTCCGGAAGGATATCCTCAACAAGGATATCCTCCTCCGTACGCACCGCAATACCCACCGCCTCAGCAACAACAACAGCAGCATAGTCCTGGTATGCTTGAAGGATGGTAAGTCATGCCTCAATTCATACTTTAATTTTCGGTTCAGTCATCTCTGTTGCAGTCTTAGGGAAATATATACTAGGACTCAATGGTTGTACCATGATTATAATTTTCGAAGAAGGCACTTGTGGAATAATCGTAGTTTTTACATGTTTTTGCTTTTGCTAGTATACGAGATATTGATTGAAAGTGAACTTTTTGCAGTCTCGCTGCTCTGTGTTGTTGCTGTCTCTTGGATGCGTGCTTCTGAGTCTCTCATCATACTGAAGCTGCGATATTTTCGATTGTTTCTTTCGTTCATGTTTTTTCACCTCTCTTTCGATTGATGACTTCTGCGTAATGTAAAATTGTTTGGTGGAGACCAAATTCTATCCCTGCAATAATTCGTCTATTTTATTTGAAATATTCTCAATTATTTGATTTTATCCATAGTCGTCGATTTTAGCCGATGAATCAGGTGTTCTTGTTTTTTCATATTTCAAACATAAACAAATCATAGACTCCATTCAGTATATGTAACAAATTTAAGAAAATAATTTGAAGATTTTGTTTCGTATACATATGCACAACTTACCAACGAGGCTAATTCGAAATCCGAAAGCAACTACGGATGAGAATTTATAGAACTTTTAAAAATTTGATGCAACTATGGTTATTGCAGATTGCAATCTATCGGGTGCAATTAAGTTGATTGATAGACCGCAACTTTACCAAACCGATACTAACGATAATGAACGGTAAAGACTACTTGTAAGAGATTAAAAATCATCTAAAAGAACTATTTGTTCTTCAACCCAATCATCTATCAATTTGCAAACTAACATGGATTAGATTTTAACGTCTTACTTCTAGAATTATTGAAGAAGTTGCTGCAATCGATTAGAGTCTGAACGAACAACATAAAAATATCCATAAACCTAGAAATTTCATAACCTTAGATACGAAAAAATCCAGAATAAAACATGTTCGACATCACCAAATGGGAACGCAGTTTTTCAAGGTAAACATAAAAGAGAGAGACAGAGAGAGAGAGAGAGATTGATATACCGCTTTCAGAAATCATGCGGCGGATTCCTCTTTCTGGTAGACGTAAGTGAGTCCACACTTGCCGCAGTAATGGCGATCAAAATGACTAGCCATGAAAGTTCCAGCACCGCAAGTTGTGTTAGGGCATTCTTTCCTGAGACGCTGAACCTTCCCAGATCCATCGACTTTGTAGAACTGAAGAACAGCGAGCTTAACCTTCTTATGCTTGTGCTTAATCTTCTTTGGCTTGGTGTAAGTCTTCTTCTTCCTCTTCTTCGCACCACCACGGAGACGGAGTACCAGATGAAGCGTCGATTCCTTCTGGATGTTGTAGTCGGCAAGAGTGCGGCCGTCTTCAAGTTGTTTCCCGGCGAAAATCAATCGCTGCTGGTCCGGTGGAATTCCTTCCTTGTCTTGGATCTTCGCCTTGACATTGTCGATGGTGTCTGACGACTCCACCTCAAGTGTTATCGTCTTACCCGTAAGGGTTTTCACGAAGATCTGCATTTTCTCAAGATGCGGCAAACAAAAAATTTAATCAGGAAAGGGATTTTGTAATTGACAAGCGATAAAGGACAATGGGGATACTCTAGGGTTTTCGATTCAATTACGTAATTGTCCTTATGTTCTGAGCCATTTACTAAAAATATATTGGGCTTTAAGTTGGTACCCTATTGGGCCCTGAGCTCATCAGAAAGTATAAAAATTGAAAAAGATAATATGGAGATGCAGGGAATCGAACCCTGTGCCTCTCGCATGCAAAGCGAGCGCTCTACCATATGAGCTACATCCCCAGAATGCTATCAACGATCCGCAACAGATTACATTGTTTACAATAGCATGAGTCATGACTTATGAGGATGCTTGTATACAATATAATAGTTGATCTTAAAACAATTCTATGCTATATTATTGCGGTTTCATAGTAACAAAACTGCTATTTTGTGTCAAACTCATAGTATATTAATCATAACTTTGAGTTACAACACATGGAATCAACAAAGAGATGATGAGCAAAGCGATTTAGTGTTCTGAGGGAAAGAAAAAGACAGAGATTGAAGAATAAGAGAGGCCTTGGAATCATCAAAGCCAGTCAAAGAAATAGTAATGTTTTTAGCTAAATTAATTCACTGACAATTTTTGATTTTTTGCCCTATTACAAAAAGGAAGTTACTGTGATGGTGAAGATGAAGCATCAATAGAAAAAAGCGAGGAGAAAAAGAAACAGAAGATCAAAGACATTGAAGATGATGAAGAATGCGAAGGAGTTTGTGGTGTAGTGCTCTTTAAGTTATTGTGGTATCTACTTTGAAAAAAGTGAGACAAATGGCATTTATGCATGTGTTCGCGTCTCACTTTTCGTTATTTTTGTTTCCAAGTTTTTCTGTAAGGTTAGTTTCAATTATAAGCATAATTTTCCTTGGCTATGATAATGTTCTCTCGGATTTTGGTCCTCGTCAACGGGGATAAGACTCGGTCTGATTGGTTACGGGTTATACGGGTTTACTAATCAACTACATTTTATTGGGTCGTTATTGCCGCTGCTATTAGACTCGGATAATACTAAACTTATCTACTATGAACCAAAAGATCGTTTGAATTCAACGGGTCTAATGTGTTCGTCGCAAGTTTCAAAAACTGAGACTACTTGCGGAAAAGAAAAACATATATATATTTTTTTTTTAGATTTGTGGTGTTATCGGGTTTGTGTTCCCAAAATTAGAAAGTAAATAGACATGGGTCTTACGCCATTTTTGTCTCTTAGCAAAGGAATCCATTGTTTCATTTATTTTCATTTGTCTATTTGCAAGCCCCTCCATTACACATCGGACATTATTTTGTTCTCTCTAATTTCGCAGATCCCTATGCCTCCCATCACTTGCCATTTCGTGTTTTTCACTTTCATTCCCGGATATTGGTTGCCTTGTGGATCGGAACCTTGGTGGATTTGAGATTTCTCGCTCGGTTCTTGATGGAGTTGATCTGACACAAAAATCCGATCGTTTAAATTCGTCTTCTTTTGTGTGCATCGTCTTACACCGACACCGACGAATAGATTATTGTCTTTGAGTCAGAGATAATGGATATAAGCAACGAGGCAAACGTGGATCCTTTTTCAATAGGACCCACGACTATAATCGGAAGAACAATTGCGTTTCGGATCTTGTTCTGCAAATCTATGTCTAAATTGAGACACCAACTGTTCAGATTCTTCATGTGTTTCCTCAGAGGCGCTAGAGTTTTTCTATCACCGTTTGTATCATGGTTACATCCCAGGAATCCACAAGGGCTATTAGCACTAGTGACGACGATGGCCTTTCTGTTGAATCGCTACACAAGCTTGAAAGCAAAGGCTGAGATGGCTTACAGGAGGAAATTCTGGAGGAACATGATGAGAGCTGCATTGACATACGAGGAATGGTCTCATGCCGCCAAGATGCTCGATAAAGAGACTCTAAAGATGAACGAGACCGATCTTTTCGATGTGGAGCTTGTAAGGAACAAGCTCGAGGAGCTTAAGCATAGACGTCAG
Source organism: Pugionium cornutum (assembly GCA_018901935.1). Taxonomy (NCBI): domain Eukaryota; kingdom Viridiplantae; phylum Streptophyta; class Magnoliopsida; order Brassicales; family Brassicaceae; genus Pugionium; species Pugionium cornutum. The sequence goes on from CM032157.1 coordinate 1,840,624, forward strand.
GAAGGATCTCTCAGAGACATTATCTTTTGTATGAGAGCTGATCTTGTGAGGAATCTCGGTAACATGTGTAACCCTGAGCTTCACAAGGGAAGGCTTCAAGTGCCGAGGCTCATCAAAGAGTATATCGATGAGGTCTCTACACAGCTTAGGATGGTATGTGATACGGACACTGAAGAGCTTTCTCTGGAGGAGAAACTCTCTTTTATGCACGAGACGAGACACGCGTTTGGAAGAACAGCTCTGCTTCTGAGCGGAGGAGCTTCTCTTGGCGCTTTCCATCTCGGTGTGGTCAAGACGCTTGTGGAACATAAGCTCTTGCCGAGGATTATAGCAGGTTCGAGTGTGGGGTCTGTTATGTGTGCGGTTGTGGGGACAAGGTCATGGCCTGAGTTACAGAGCTTCTTCGAAGGCTCTTGGCACGCTTTGCAGTTCTTTGATCAGATGGGAGGGATTTTCACTACTGTGAAACGGGTTATGACTCAAGGTGCGGTCCATGAGATCCGACATTTGCAATGGAAATTGAGGAATCTCACCAACAATCTCACATTCCAAGAGGCTTACGACATGACAGGACGGATTCTCGGGATAACGGTTTGTTCCCCAAGGAAGCACGAGCCGCCTAGATGTCTCAATTATCTGACTTCGCCTCACGTCGTGATATGGAGTGCAGTGACTGCATCCTGTGCTTTCCCCGGTCTTTTTGAGGCCCAAGAACTAATGGCCAAAGATAGAACCGGAGAGATAATTCCTTATCATCCACCTTTTAACTTGGATCCTGAAGAGAACTCAGGAGCATCGGTTCGACGCTGGAGAGATGGTAGTTTGGAGATGGACTTACCAATGATACAACTCAAAGAGCTTTTCAATGTTAACCATTTCATTGTGAGTCAAGCCAACCCTCACATCGCACCTTTCTTGAGGATGAAAGAATTTGTGAGAGCCTGCGGAGGCCGATTTGCAGCAAAGGTATGGTTCACATTCACTTGATCCACAAGTAAACAGACTTCTGATTTGGTTGCCTAATTCGATCTCTTGATCTTTCAAAGCTCGCTCAACTTTCGGAAATGGAAGTAAAGCATAGATGTAACCAAATTCTCGAACTCGGGTTTCCTCTGAGAGAAGTGGCGAAGTTATTCGCCCAAGAATGGGAAGGCGATGTCACTATCGTCATGCCAGCTACTGTTTCTCAGGTAAGTACGCCGAAACAATGTATCCATGATTCCATCTTAGAAAATGCCACGACCATTTCTCTCTGATCCAATTCTTGTATTGAGTTTCAACACCTGTGATTTATGTTCTTGTTCTGTGTGTTTTTTGGATTCAGTACTTGAAGATCATACAGAACCCATCCAATGTGGAGATTCAAAAGGCAGCAAACCAAGGAAGGAGATGCACCTGGGAGAAGCTCGCAGTCATCAAAGCAAACTTCGGGATCGAACTGGCTCTCGATGAATGCGTCGCCGTCCTCAACCACATGCGCCGCCTTAAACGCACCGCTCGAAGGGCCGCTGCTGCCTCCCCCTTGCCTTCCTCATCTCAACATCCTTTGGCCGCAACCACCAGATTCAACGCCTCCAGAAGAATCCCTTCTTGGAACTGCATCGCGCGTGAGAGCTCATCCGGATCCGTCGATGATGATGTACTCGCAGAAGCTTCAACGATGTACCAACAAATCGTGGTTGGATCAGGGAAGAATAACCGAGCCAGCAATTGTAACAATTCACACGACGGAGGAAGCGACGGAGATTCCCCAGGAGCCGGAGACTGGACGAGATCTGGTGGACCATTGATGAGGACGACATCTGCTCAAATATTCACGGACTACGTCCAAAATATCGACGCCGTTGATGCCGAATGCACGACGATAAGAGGCTTCCATAGAGGTTCGGATAGTGATTTAAACGCGGATGCTTCCTCGTCCCGCAGCATCACGGTCACAGAAGGCGATTATCTTCAGACGGGGAGAACACACAACGGATTCGTGTTGAATCTCGTCAGAGGAGAGAATTTGAGGAGGAATCAAGATCTCGAGGATAGGACAGACGTCACTGAAGTTCCGGAATGTGTGCAACTCGAATCGCCTGGAAAGGACATCGACGGTTGTAGCTCGGTGTCGGAAGAGGAAGACGCTCAAGTATAGAAGGCGACGGATATGAACCTAATCCACGAGTGATTGTAGTCTCTAAATATTTGACTGACCAAGTCAAAGAGATTTCCTCCCTTCAAAAGGGATTAGGTTACAAACGTTACAGTTACTTCCAATTTCTGTAGAAGTCCCTTTACATTTGAGAAAAGCTCATCAAACTTCATTAAGAACCCAAACTTTTCCCAAAAAAGGATTTTGTTTTCATCGACAAATCAATGACTTACATTCTAGTTTTGGATCTTCTAAAAATATTGGACATGTTAGTTTCGTAGCCATAGGAACCTACATTGCGTCATGCGGTCAAACGTTGTTCGTTTGATCGCAGTAGGTTTCTACGGTCGATCGCAGAAAACTACGGTTAAAAAATTTTAATCGCTGTAAAATTGTAGCGTTTGCGATCAAACAATTACGATACAACCTGCGGCGATAATCTGCGGCGATCAAACGAACAACAATATTGTAGTGTTTAACCGCAGCGTCTGACCGTAGATCGCTGTCGAAGACGTTACGGCAGACAAACGAACTGTACTATTATATATATATATAAGTTAATTTCTCGATTATCACTTAACATGTAGAGGTGCGACATTGACACTTCCATAAATATTGGCTTTTTCGATTTACCATTATCGAGACCATTATATTATATCAAGAAATGGATTATTTGATCAATAAATTGTATTTACTGATTATTGTTAATCTCACAACTAAATGTTAATTAGCATGACGCAGTGAGGGCTTACGCACAAACTAAACCTAACTATATATTATTACTCAAGATTTTTTCTCCATCTACACATATATATGACCCTTTTGTTTGTGTTCTCCTCTTCTCTATCTCCTTTCCACTCTTCATGGAATAAACGTTTAAATTTATTCGCAGACAACAAAGACCGTTCCAACATATTACGTAATTAGATCTTGAGTGTTTTATCATAATTAAAAGATGATGGGGTAGAAAAACCTAGAAGTGGTGGTGATGATACATCGTTGACGGGTCATGATGATGATGCAGGCTCATTCCTTCCCTTTGATTTCCATGTTCATCTCCGAGATCCTCATTTGTAGCTCCAAGATTGAGATAAACAAATCTTGAATCCAAACTACTTCCTGTCGTGTTTTGTTCGTCTTTCATCCTAGGGTATATCACGGTGTTTTTATCGTTATTGTTCCCTTGTTCACGGGAAATTACTAATGCTGCGGACTGGACCAGCTCGAGACAAAGCCTGAGCTTATTAGGTTCAATGTGACTCAGTCCAGGAATTGCCCCCTTGAACAAGAAATCTGACGTTAGGGTTCTAAGGATGTCAAGAGGAGTGCTACCATCAACTGTCTGGACGTTTGGATCGGCATGGTGGTCGAGTAAGACTGCCACCATGTCCGGGGAGACCATCTCAGCTGCGATGTGAAGTGCGGTTTTCCCTGTGGGACCTGCCGGATAGTTCACGTCGGCTGCCCCAAGCTCAAGAAGTTCCTTCACGACCTCTCTACTACAATTCTCCACCGCATAAACCAAAGCTAAGGACTCATCTAAATTCAGCCCTTCTCCCATTACCATTAGCTTCACAAGCTCGACATTGGAGGAGTCCAATGCACGTCTCATCCTCCTTATCTTCTGGTCCTCGAGGTCTAGAGCCGAGGTTGGGTCATGGTGGTGAGGCAATAGGGATCGAAGAGGCATGGAAGATTTGAGACGTAGCTCCTCAACCTTGGCTACAAGTTCAATTGGGAGATGTTTGGTTAGAATCTCTTGTGGAAGACCAGATTTTGCGACTAGGTAAGAGCAAGTAGTCCATAGTTGATGCATGTCCTGCTTTCTTGAAGCTATTAGCACTTTCATAACATCTTCAACGGAAGCTTTCTCCACCATGCATGTCAAATGTTTCTGTGAGAAAAATACATTATTAGATTTACAGATAAAATGTTGCATTCAAAGACATTATTTACCACTACCTTTTCATCAGGCCAATATTATGTTCACTGCAAAGGAGTACTCAAAATAAAACATGTTTCACCAATTAGGGTTTTCATTGTATACAAAGCCAAATGCGTAAAGTGAGATAAAACTATAATAGAAGAAAAAAACACTTATGCTATAACACTGAAACTCCAAATTTTGAAAAGATAAAATTGTGTAAGCCAAAGAGATATAACTAAACTTCATTGAATGACAAAAATCTTTGATTTTGGTCATTGCATTGGCGGGGAGTGATGAAAGTGAATCCCGATCGATTCTGTATAAGCATGTGATTAGTAAAATCATGCGAAATTTGAAAATGACTGCCATTTCTCAATTTTTGGTATCCCTGTTATTGCTCAAAGTTATTTATTTAAGATATATATGTATAATTATATGAAATAAAGAGTTCGTACACTGGAAAACAACCATTAAAAAGTTTCTGTTTTTAGGAAATTTTTCTCTGACCAACACAAAACATCAGTCCATCTCCGTATAAATCCGGAAAGGAGGAAAAAGGAGTCCGAACAATCCAAGCAATCATTAAGCTCAGTAGTTACACATGAAATCAAGACAAGAACAACTCTTATCTCTCTATACATATACATGTGTGTAATCAGCCATATCTAGGGTTTCAAAATCCAAATTAACCGTTCCAAACAAAACCAAATCGTAGAGTATAAATTTGTTCAAGATTAAAGAATGATTTAATTAGAACCTGAGCAAGCAACGCGAGCTGCTCGACGCCAAAATAACGAGCGGCTGTTAAGATATCTAAGGAGAGATCAACGGCTGCAGTGCAATGGGTGTGCCAACATCCTCTATCACCACAATTCGATCTGGGTTCGTGCTTATGCGGTACGATTGAGACTTGACCACTGTATAAGAACTGAAGTAGAAGTAAGAAAACTTCGTAACCGACTGAGTTAACCGGTATAACTCCTCCAACTACCACTGCTCTGGCTCCTGATCCGGTTTGGTTACCAGGTTCGGTTCCGGTTTGCGAAGAATCAGATCCACTGAAGAATTTGCGGAAGAAGAGACTACGAGCCGCGAGGATGCAACGGTGAGCGTGGATTAGACGGCCTTCGACGCTGAAAGTAACGTCGGAGAAAACTTGACCGTTGATTAATAGGTTTAGGTAATCCAAAGACAGAGATTTCAGCGAGTCTTCGATACTAGTGCTCATCACGTTTCTTGCGCTAGTTCGTTTCGATAAAGCAATTAGGGTTTTCAGATGAACTATATAAAAAAGGCGTCTCCTTTAATTTGGTAAGCTACAGAAGAAGATAAAGAAATTAAAGAGTTTTTTTTTTCTTAAGTGAGAAAAGGTCAAGCATTTATCTTAGAAGCTCATGGAGAAGATGAAGAAGAGAGAGAATCTAATCAATCTATAGTGTTTTGAAGATTTTTTATGCATGTTATAGATATAGTCATATAGAGAGAGAGGGAAAGAGACAGAGATCTGAATGGGCGGACTGGGGGGTCTCGATAATATTAAAAGACGATAAAAATGATTAATGTCGACGTGTGTTCTTTTTTATTGGTTAGGGGCAATTTGAGTTGAGTATATTTTCTATCAGAAGCAATCGGCGACTAGGCTTAAGAGAAATTTTAGTGATATATATGTTTTGTTATTAACATTACTTCAAAAAGGGTTTGCATAATATGATTAGGTAAGTGAATATATCATTAGCTACGGACTAACTAAGACCTCGTATTAACCTCATGTGTAACTTAACACTTTAAGTCGCATGCATAATTAAGTACTTAATTAGTTGCAAGGAAATTAAATCAAGATAAGATCCTTTGTCAACCTTTTCTTGGCTTTGGTTCACAACATATGTGAAACTCAATCAACACAATGATATTATGTAAGAAACACATATACATGGGGTTCATGCGTTACCTAATGCATGCTAATAAAATGAAGGTTTTCCATGTAAAAGAATAAAGTGTTTTACAAAATGCCAAATAAAAATAGTAGTCTTCAAAATATGGATCACCGATGCAAAACATTAGAAAAAAAAATCAATAATAATAATTTAGTTCAACAATATAATATTTGTGATATATAAAATGAAGTTCATAGTGATATAATTATATGGCTGAAAACATGAAAAGTAGTTTTTTTAATGAATGTGTCACATTGTGGGACGTCACGTTATAAGACATGCCTATGAGAATTGATCGTTTAAAAGCATTCACCACATTTATCGCAGTAAGAAAAACCCAAACCACTATTATAAAAAAAAACTAGTGGAGCCATATATATGCATACTTAGTTAAATTGTTAAAATATGGTAAATTGGAGAGGACGGTGATGGATAAGAACATTGGCCTGTTTTGTTAAGGCAAAACCACTAAAAGTCTCGACTGTACTTAGTAAACGTGATTTGATGGTTTGTGTTTGACCGTTGTTCCATTTCTGACCATCTCATCTTGTTTCCCCACTTTTTCATTCCACATTATCTTATTTTTCTTCAAGATTGAGAAAAACGTAAGAAATGCTTGGATTTAAAATAATTGATCCTATTCTTGATTCAAAAATTAAGTGTTTAATTCTAACCAAACAAAAAAATCCTTCATGTCCATTTATATGATTGTTAACAAATGCTTGTACATGAAAAATGTCTAAATCTCATTAACTATATAAGGTTTTTAGTTTGAAAATATCATTTTAATTTATGTTTTCAGTATATTTCTTTTCTACCATTCATTTGTTTACAAAAATCTACAAGAGTGATGGCTGATACAATTAATTTAAATTTGCTGGCATATTATTAGTCACTCTGTATTCCAATTGACTTGATTTTTTTTCTTTTTCCATGACTTTTCTATAGCGTAGAGTTATGCAACAGTAGTGTTAGAAATTGAACTACTCAATTTATTCGAAATAAAAATAATGCAGATAAAAAAAACAAAAGTAATAATAATAATAATAATAAGAAAGTAATTAAGAAACTGATGGTGGAGAATTGAAGGGCATGGGGATGCGTGTCGGCCGGACCGATCAGGTCCTTCTGTCGGACGGGCCACTACACAATTTTTCTTAGTTATTTTTTAACTAAATTCTTTTAAAAAATCACTATTAAGAACACAAAATATCATATTTAAATCCACGTTTTATGACGACAAAAAAATCAAATTTTTATAAATTGTAAACCATTTCAATAATGGCAGCTCTAAGAAAGTTAAATCTTATGCCTGTTCCCAGGAAAATTACATCAAAAAAAATTCAACTATCTGTAAAACAAGGCTCATGCTCTGAAATTTGTAATGCTATTCAATATTTTAGACTTACAATATCCTTTTCCAGACCAGGAGATCTTTCTACAAAATTGTACTAATGATAAGTGCAATATATCTAATAAAAAAAAGAGCTGAAGTAGTTTTGAAATTTGTAATATCTTTATATAGATCTCTATAAGAACTCAATGTAAATCAAGAAACTGTTCTAACAAATTGAATTGTATCTAAAAATATATCAAACATATGAATGCCGTAATATATTTATGAAAAACGAGATTTCAAGTAAATCTGTTAGCTCTATATATATAAATATCAATCTCTCTGCAAAATATATATTAACATTCCAACTAATGAAAGAGAAAATATTCTTGTAAGATATGTTGAAAATGACATGTTTTTAGTTTTTGTTTCTTCATTTGTGGATGTCTCATAACTTAAAGATTTCTTGTTAAAACTTAATAATATTGTCACCATGGTTAATCTAAGTCCTCGAATGAAATATTCTTCAAATGGTACCATACATTATGAGGTTAATCAGGAACACACGTGCACCTTAATATCGGTTTGTTTTCCATTTGTTAGGACTGAAAAAACTCTTCTTTTTTCCGAATCTATAAATCTATTTGTCTTTATAATATACAATAATGGTTTTAATTTGTGTCATGGTCGAGAAAAAAGTGGAAACTATTAGTGAGAAAAAGGATGACAACACAAAAGAAGGCACTAACAGTCGTATGATAAGATTGAGATCCGATTTGACGTTTGTCTTGTCATTTCAGTATTTCTCCCTCTCTCTCTAAAACCACTAAACTAAAATTTTCTTCTTTTTTTCGACCCACTTTTGACATAGAAATGTTTTTTCTCTCTTTCGTTTATGACACTAAATTGTTTTTCATTCATACAATTAAAATAGTAGATAAAATTATTATGTATTTTTATATATGAACTTTATACTGACACACTCACGAGATCTAATATAGTTTAATATATTTTGTTATGATATGGATTTCACATTTAATGAATCCTAGGGTTTTACTTAGGGGTTTAATTTTTTTTGTCGTTTATGATGCATAATTTCTCGAATTTTGTGTCAACAAAGCATCATCTCGATCTCTTTTAGTAAAAACTAGGTATAGTAGACAATAGTATTTTTCATCCAAAATTTAAAATGATTTAAGTGTATATCAATGTCATATATTAATTAGTCTATTTATTATCAACTTATTTTAATTAAAAAAATTTATGCAACTTAACACAATATTAGTATCTATTTCAAGTTATATGATCTATTACTGATTCGAACTAAAACTGGTTTAACTAATTAAATTGATTTATGTTTGAATATATTGATATTAAGGGCAACAAAATTATAATTTTGAATGAATGTATTAAAATTAATGTACTACAAAAGAAACTGAAATATATGTTATATTAATGATAGACCTTAAATAATAAAAGAATCAAAAGAACATTCCAATTATATATCCATTGACAGATGTCAAATTACCAGTCTTACGGACATTTCGTACATGATGAATATGTTTCATTGCTATTCAAAAAGTTTTATGTGAAGCTTTCTACTATCTACAACACTTATGTGAAACCGTAGTAGTAAGTGACTGAAAACAGATTAATTGATCATTGAACCCAGTAGAAATGTCTTTGCTGACAAAACAATGATTGATTAACTCATGTGTGGATACTTTATACACTCAATCTAAGAATTTTGATTTTGTTTTGGTGTTAATTCAACATAAGATTATGTAGGAGTCTAGGAGAAATATGTATTACTTAGAAATTTTTTTAAAGTTTTGCTACTGTTACAAATTCACAACAGAAAATTTTGAAAAATCGACACATACCTTTTTTCGTGTTTTTGCTATGAAAACGATGTTATAATCGTTTTTTAAAATAAAAATAAATAAAAGTTTTTTTAAAATATTTAATTTTACTTGTCATCGCCCGCTTAAATTTTTTGTTCACAACTTTAATTTTAGGGCAAATGTCTAAAATAACACTTTTCTAAGTTTTTGTTCCAAAAATAGTATCATTAGTTTAATTTTCTAATAATAGCATAAATTTAAGATTAAAATACATTAAAACTATATTTTAATAGAAAAATATTAAACCCTAAATTGGAAATAATGAACCCAAATATAATACTTTAAGTTTATGTATAATTTATTTAGAATAAATAAGTATTTTCACATAAGTATTTGTGCTATTTTTGGGAATTTATTTTTATGATGCTAAATTTGGAAGAAAAACTTTAAAAAATGCTATTTTAGGATATTACTCTTAATTTTATATTACATTACAACAAGTTCATTTATTCACTAAATTTAAATTTATAGACCATTCTGTTAATATCCAATCCCTTTTTCTGGTCAATATTTTTATATATTTGTAATTAAGTGAATAGTAATCAACTAATTTAATTAACACTGTACATGTTTTGTAAATTTTACTGTTCTTAAACAGTTAATAACTAACAAATGATAAGATCAAATAAAGAATATAGACATGTCATTTAAATGTTCACATTAATCCATAGCTGCATGCTGTTACATACTCCCTATGATTTATTTTGTTTAATATTTTCCACACAAATTAAAACTTATTTAAATGTTTATTTTTATAGAATAAAAATTATTTATTTTCTGACATAAAACTAGTTTTATTCAGTAACAAAATAAAATGATAAATAAAATAGTTAAAACAAATAAAATTTAATTAATTTAGCAATGAAAACTGAAACATCACTTATAATGAAACAATAAATATTTGGTTAAAACATCACTTATTATGAAACCAATTGTAAATAGTAAAACCCTTTAGTGTATTGGTTGATCAAAAATTTAATGTTTCTACACAAATTTTCATTTTAATTATCAGACAATGCAATTTCAGGCAAATTTATATACGCAAACAGTTCAAACACTTTTACACAAAATCCTATGTTGTGGTTCTGCGTTACTAATAAAGTATCGATTAATTAGTAGAATCACATACTGTAGATCATTGTATCTGTATATGTTGTTAGTTATATATTTATCCAATTTACTATTTAAATCATTTTGGTAAACAATATTTATAAACTATATGTTAACTATCAATTTCGAAATGGAATTGTAGATGTCATATCTTAAATCATTTTGATTGAATATAGGTAGGCACCAGATTTAACACCAAAATTTGAATTCGTTAACCGGAGCAATATGAAACAAAAAAAGTTAAACCGGTTATTTTAATTTTGTAATGGTAAAAAAAAAATATTTTATAACGAATAATAATCAATACTGTAACGGTTAAAAATTAATTATGAGGCATTTGTAATCACTAAATCTATAATTAATTTTATACTTAAAATTAAATACGCATTATAATATAAAAGTTGGGCAATCTTCATATATTCGAGATTCATTCATAAATATAAAAACTATTCAAAAAATTTGGATAACAATGGAATAAAATGTAAATTCGATTCTATTAATATATAACTTTCTTAAAAACACTTAAATACATTTAGTTATAGATCAAAATATTGGTTGCCTATATTTCTCATAAGCAATGTATACCATTGCCCTAGCAGCCTGTTTGCTTGCATTATATAACTAACTCATATTTTGTTTACCTGAAAAAAAAAACATAGCCCACAATTCTACGTGTCTGTCACTGTTTAGTAAATATATTTCCACTTGGATGACAGCTTTGGAAGAAGAAAATAAAATGAAACCAAGATAAGTTTCACTAGTCAACTCAAAGTAAACTTCAAGTGAAACTCCTGAAATTGAAATAATATACCACTGTGTATGTATATATATTCAACTCACAAATTAGTTGTATACTGCATGGGAAATTAGCTTTATAAATGAAAAGAAGTTATAAGATTTTTGTTTACTTGGTCAGCCATATGGGCCACATTATTAAATAATTAATATATTAAATTATCATACTATACTCATTTTTTACAAAAGTGAAAAAAAAGAGACAAAAAAAGCTGAGAGTTTCAGATTCTGCTGGTAAGTATTATGGCATAAGACAGAAGAAGTGTTTGTTAAGGATTTGCATATAAATGTAAATGTAAGAAAGAAAGAACAAAAAAGGTTAAGACAGGTTGTAAAACAGTAAGTTGTTAGTAATTTTCTTGTTTCTAAAGGCTCTTATTACCCTATCTGCAACAAAATTATGAATAATGCATTTTTCATATAATGATTGATCTCAATATCTTCACCACATTTGAATTTTCAAGTTCCATGAAATAGCACAAAAAAAATTTCTTCAAAAATACTATCATAGGTTTTCTTTAAAAAATACTACTAAAATTTTCTTCTTTTCACCACAGATTATTCATATATTAAATCATTATTCCCAATTCTTGAAAAACGTTGCCGTTTTTATAACTAAAGTGAGGTAAACGTTTCAAACGAGATAAAGGGAAAACCATATGTGTAAAGGCACAGTGAATTGATTACATATACTGAATTTATATAATTTTAAGCGACTTGACAAATCTCATTATATTAGATTTATATTCGTGTGACGAAAAATATTCATAAAATATATTTATTATTAAATATAAATTAAATATTTATATATTTTTAATTTTTAATTTAAAATTATTTTACATTAATTTATATATATATAAATTAAGAGAAAAAAGAAATTATTTTTTACGAATTTAATAGTATTTTTTTATTATTTTAATAAAATATATTAATTATCTAACCAAATTAATAACAATGACATATATTATAATTATTCTAATAAATTAATCTCATTTATATATTTATTTAAAAATTAATATAGTGATTACACGTTATCATGATATTTCTTTTAATAATACGTTTGAAGTTATTTTTTTAAAATATTTATCAAATAATATATTAGGGATTAGGATAGTAACTTAAATCTATTTATATTTATTTGAAATTATTTATAAATTAACGTATACAAAATTTAAAAAAATAAAAATTATTGTTTTTGCAAATGAATTAATATTTTTTGGTTAGTTGAATCAAATATATTTATTTTCTAACCAAATTAATATTAGTGTAATATATTGTAATTATTTTAATAATTTAAAATTTTTTATATATTTAATATGAAACTCGATGTGGTGTTAACATGTTAACATGTTATTTTTTTTATTAACACATTAGATTAATGTTATTTTGTTAAAAAGTTTTTGCAATAATATATTATAAATTTTTAAATTACACATGTTTTTAGTAATTCAAATTATATTTATTTAGCTAACGAATTTTGACAAAAAAAGCTAAATAAACTATTCCACCAAATTCAAAAATAATTCTACAATTTAACAGTAGTAAAGGAGCACTTATCCATGTTTGTGTATGTATGTGTGGGAGTAAAATTTGTCGAGATGCAAAATGATTTGACAAGACAAGACAAGACATTGTTATGCTTTTGTGTGTGTGAAGTGATGTGATGTCGACTTCTTTTGACTTGACCTCTCATTCTTTTATTTCTCTCCTCTTTTTATACTCATGATTTCTTCTTCTTATTCTTCTTCTTTTTTCTATCCGATTTAAACTTTATAATTTGTTTAATATTTGACCGTTGATCTAAAAAAGCCATTCTTTGATTTGATGCTCGGTTACATGCTCTTAAAATGTTCAATCAATGGATACTATGACATATGGTCTTTTAGAATCTGATGAATACCTTTTATATAACATATGATGACTAATAAGAATATAACCCTACCTTATCAATGAAGTATCCAAATGAATTATTGTTTTTAGAGAATAACCAGAAAACTAAGATAATTTTTACATAATCATTAAGCGAAAGAAACGTAAATGATTATTTTGGTAATACAATTAACTAGACTATATATTTTATAAAAATTTTATTAAAAAAAAGAATTTTGTAAGCCCAATATTAAGACGTATGCAAAAGCCCATATGTCGTGAAGGCAAGCCCGATTTGAGTATGCTAAATCTGAAAATATCTAAATAGAATCTTCATCTTAAACCTTATCCACACGACTTTCTAACTAAAGCAGTTTCCATCATTACTAGCTTTGACTTTTGATTTTATTACAATCAAATAAGTTAACTCGACATAAGCTTTTTCCAACCTGTTTACGAAACGCACGGATATGAATTTAAAAAAAAAAACTCCACAAATTTAGTGTAGTTTGGATTTTTGCAATGCCCACGATTTATAATTATATTAGTCTTCAACAATCTTCAAAACGTAGAGATGTCATAATTACATCCAAATCATTAACAATTAATTTGGAAAAAGAAATTAAGACTACCCACCACGAATATACAAATTATGGAAGAAAGAAAAAAAAAGATAAAATAAAATTGGATGGGATTCAGGGGAATCCCTCATCTGGGAGCGTATGAGACGGTGATTTCCGTTGGCCGTTTCATATTCGTAGACCATTTTTCCGATTCCAAATACAGTTGAGATATTTTTCCAGCCACTCTTCCCATTTCCGGTCGATTCACTGAATCCTCCTGCACGCATTCTAATGCCAACCGAGTCAATTTCTCCACCACCGTAACCGGGAACGAATCCCCTAGTCTCCGATCCATCCATCTCCTTAACCGTCCCTCTATATCACTATCTCCGCCATCAACTGCCGCTTTTGCGGTTTCTATCACTGATGTCCGCTCGAAATCTCCGGTGGATTTTTCGTATCTGTATTTCAACGGCTCCTCGCCTGAGAGAAGCTCTAGCATCATGACTCCGAATGCGTAAACGTCTGATTTCTGAGTGGCGATTCCCGACGCCTGAAATTCTGGCGACATGTAGCCTCTCACTCCTTCAAATCTGAGGGCTCTGCTGTCAGATCGCCTGGGGTTTTTGGATCCGTCTCTCTCCGGCGACATTTCGTCTGTTTCCCCGCAGAGTTGCGCGGTGCCGAAGTGGCAGATCTTGGCGTTAAAATCCGGCTCCGTCACGATCACGGCGGAGCTTTTAATGTGATTGTGGACGAGGTTTTCGATCTTCAATCCGGTCTTGTTGTGGATGTAATCGAGTCCGTGAGCTAGATCTGTTGCAATTTGGATCCGCGAGGTCCAATTCGATAGAACGGTGAAATTAGGGTTCTTAGGGTTTCTCAGACAATCAGCGAGGGATGCTCCGTTGACGAATTCGTAGACTAGGTAGATATGATCGCCTCCACCACCAGAAACAGAAGCACCGAGAAGATTAATGATACTCCCGTGGTGGCTCCGGCAGATATCGGAAAGCCGATCCCTAAGATCATCCTTGGCGATTCTCCGCCTAAACTTTCTCTGGAACACTACAACCTCTTTGCCTCTCAAATTGCAGCGCCACGAGGCCTTGGAGGAGGAGGAAGATAGACGATGAGCAAGGAAATTGTTGGTGGCTGCTCGGATTTCGGCGACGTCATATATATGTGGATTCTCCGGTAAAGATTCCCGGAGACTAGCGAGGGATGTTCGACTGGCGACCGAAGAAGAAGCACCGGAAGAAGATGAAGCACCAGTTTTGTTAGAACTCGAGCTCGTTGTGGTTGTCGTACCAGAGGTGGTGCTCGTCGGCGGAACATTATGGTGATGCCTTCCCTGCGATTGTCTAGGCCTCGATCGAATTCGGGTTGGCTCTGAAGCATTAACGCCCATTTTAGTTTTGCACATAAGAGCAATTCTTTTTTTTTTCTGGTTTAAAAAGCTGAAAATCAGAGAGACTATACGACGAAGAGAGACGAAGACGAAGGCAAACGCATTATAGCGGAAAAAGGAAAGTTTTCTCTATCATTAGTTTATTAGTTTCTCTGGTTTTGCATATGATCTCAATTTTCCAGGTGGAATCTATTGAGAAAATGCGACGACTCTATTTAAGATAATGAAAGAATTTTGTTTTGCTACACATTTATAATTGGTAATGGTAGACCAAATTCTCACGTTTCCAAAGTAACTATGCATATTGCATACCAATTTGTTAACAAATATAACATTTTGTTTTGTCATCTGAAGTTTGTAGTAGAAACCAAAGTTAAAAATATTAACCAACCGACAGGACATAAGAGGCCGAGCAAAAACACATGTTATAACCTTATGATAGAAACTTCAAGAAACCTATATAACAGACACGAATCTGTAACGTAAAAAACAAGAAGCGAAGCTGGTCAACAAACGGGACGTGAAGGATGACATTGCTTTATGACGACTTTACTTATAGTTAGTTTTGATAAATCATATTTTTAGTACATTTATTTTTCTATTTTATAAAACATTTTAGCAAAAAATATGTAGCGTAATAATTTTTTGAATATATATAAAAGATTTTAAAATTAACGTTAATGCAAGGATGGTTGTCTTGTCGAGTTTTCTTTCATTGATAAATTACAACTACAGCTACAGGCTGTATGTCACTCAACAGATTGGTCTTTTTAAACCATCTTTAATGGCCGCCTTCCTCTCTTTTTTATTGACTTTTCCTTCAGTTTTACACTATAATGCAATAACTGAGATAAGTGTGAGTTTAATTTTTATCCAACTCATTTCCTCATTCTTTAAAAAAATATATTTTTTAAATATATTAGATTCTCAGTTTATACCACTTTAACAACAGTTTGTAATTTTCAAAATTTATTAATTATACCCACTTATTTCACTTTAAAATTAATTCAATAAAAACTTTATTTAAGTTATATTTACTATAGAAATAAAATTATATAATACCATATAGTTTTGTTTAAAATCAATATTACTAAATTTCTATTGCAAATTGCTAACTAAAATATTTCTATAATTAATTTAGTCTTTTCTGATAAATAACTATTTTATGTCAATTTGAGAATTTAGAGATTTTATTATTCGCTGATAAATATTTTTACTCCAATTTTATTTAATTAATTTTGTTGTTTATTTTTGGTTATTGTGATTATTTATAGCAGTCATTTTTAAAAATTACGATTTAAATGATTAAAAAGCATGTAAAGTTTTAAAGATCATTAATCTTAACATAAAATGAGTTCAGGAAAGGTACACAATTGTACATTTTGAATAAAAATAAATATAATAAAAACAAATTCTCTTAGTAATATAGTAATATGCCATAGGACAATATGACACACAAGGGGGACCGAATGTATGATGTACACGTAATTGTATGTTGTCTGAATATGAGGAAAAAGTCTCAGAATCCATAGATCGAGTCTTTTTGATATGAAATTTATAATAAAGCATTGTGATAGTGTTACGTTAGTTTCAACAGCATATTAAATACTGGAAGTGTGTTTAATCACAATAAAAAAAATTAGAAAAGGAAATAACTGAAAGTATATAGATATGATCTTATCTATTATATAAATATAATTTGTTTTTGAAAGATGGGGACATTAGTTTTAATTTTTTAATCTGTAAACATCATTTTTTTATATTACCTTTTTCTTTTTTTAATCTTCACATATTTGTTGTATTTCGTCTTTGTTTGTTAAAATTTAGAGTTTTACTGAATAGTGATTATGGAACCGTATATTTTTACTTAAATTTTAAATTTATTTTAATATATTAAATAACATATTATATAAATTTTCAATGTATTGCTTTAGTTATCTAATTTAGGTACGTGGGGTGTACGTGGGGTGTTTTGATACCAACAGTCAAAAGAGAGGAACATTTTTGCTCCACCTTCACAATAATTACACGTGTGAAGCTTCAAATAGTGTTTCTAATTTTCCAAGGAATCAGGCTTAGTGAATCAAATGCCTCTACAATCAGTACTAGTCCTTGTGATCATTTAGTCCGATCTATTATGGATATTATTGGATTCAAACTAGGATTCACCATTTAATATATAACCACATCGGATATGAATGTGATAATACAATAAACGATTTGTAGAATGAGCATAACAACAATGTTGTATTTTTTAAAGTGAAAAGGAGAGAAATCACAAGTTAAATGCATCAAATATTTTGATCTCAGTCAAATAACTTAATTGCATTCAAATATCTCGATATTTGCGAAAATTAGATAAATATAGTCAATGACAATTGTGTAGCAAAAAAAATTTTTAAAACTTGTCTCCTTTGTATGATCATCCAACAAACACGGTCATATAAAGTCAACCCGAGGGAGTTATGTTTTATTACAAAGACGTTTTTGTTCTAATCTACGCCATGTTACTAATTAATGCTCTAATTGGGTTCATCTTCAGACAACCTCAGACATTTGAGATCTAACTTGCAAGAACATATAATTTTTTAGTATAAAGTCAACAGAGAGAATTTAATGAATGCAATGCACAAAATGCAAGTTTTCGTACTTTTCCTTACAAATTTATTTATTTTAAGTTATTTTCACTAAACTATTAATATAAACTTTTCTTCTAAAAATCAAACATTTAGACAGGAATTTATATATATATATATATATGATAATGATGTCATATACATATGATGATGATGTAAGATTAGTTAAAACAAATTTTACTTGATATACTTATCAGCAACATCTGTAAAACTCCGTATATAACTAATGTCATAACTCAAATTGCTTAGATCATATGCTAAATTCTATAATACAAGAGAAGAACACACAGAATGCTTCCATGTAAGAGCATCGAGAATGTACAACAGTTAGTTTCTTAAACCTTTTAAATTTCGAGCTATTATCTTCTGTATAAGTACTTGGACAGTGGAAAGCTGAGGCTTCTCGCAACCTATAAACCAAATAAGACAAGAAGTACATCAAGATTACCTTTGCATCACGCTAGGCTATATAACTCAATAACTGCAAAACAAAGCGAGTGTTACCTTCAGAGCCATATCTTCTGAAACCATTGAACGGTATCTAATAGAGCCTTCTAATGGACAGCTTCCGCTTTTCACTATAAAATTTGCATCACATAGACTCGATACTTGAAGGAGAATGTCAGACATCAGGTTGTTGTTATTCTCTTTGTCGTACCCAGTCTCTTCTTCTTCTTCTTCCTCTTCGCCAAATGAATAAGAATCTCCTGCAGAAGCAATACATTGGAATATCGCTAATAGCCTCTCCAGTGGAAAGCTTCCAGGCCCTTTCATGACTGCTTCCTGCTCTGCAATTTCCTTCTTTTCCATCGATTTCTCGGAGGCCCTGAGAAGGAAATATAATCAAGAAAACAAAAAAGTCAGATTCTTTTATTTCATCATGATAACACATCACCATTACCATGACGTATTTTTCACTAGACTTGTTCTCAAAATCAGTAAAATCAAACCAGTTTCTACTGAGCAAAATGCCAAACGAGAAACAATTATAACTTACTTCCGCTTTCTTTTACGATTATCCATACCCCCAGTGGAGTCAAACATCGACGCGTCTAGAGTTGCTGGATTTCTTGAAGCGAGAAACGCAGCAATAAGAAGATATTTTGAAGAAGTAGACATATGAAAGTCCAATAATCCAAGTTCTTCACGGTTTTCAGAACTGCAACTGGCTTTCTGCCTTCTCTCGCCTCTGGTGACATCATCATTAAGGGGGCTAGAGAGCCTGAATATCTCATTTAAACAAGGCGCAATATGCGGTTTAAGATGGCTATACAATTTTCTCTTCAGCTCTTCGTTGGGAGAAATACCTAAATCGTCAAGTGGTTCACAATACTTTCGGAACAATGATGAGAAGGTAGTGGAAAGTTCTTCAAAATTTCTGGTTACCCTACAGAAAGGTCTAAGCACAACACTGTTTGACACCAAAGAAACTAACTTAGTAAACAATGTGAGTAAAGGATAGAGAAAGCAAGTAGGGAGACGAAGTTATACTAGAGCCTTACTCGAGGAATGCGGAGTATAATTTCCGGTTAGCTTGATTTCTCAAGAAAATTTGACGAAGATCGTCTTCAGAATACTCAGGAAAATAAACAGGTAAAGGGTCTGTGAATCCCATGTTTGAGTAATACACATCTGGTGGCAATCCGCTGATAAGTATTATGCCAAGTCGAGGCATCTTCAAAATAGAATACAAATTGAAAAGCAATTGCAGAATCATAGATCCTTTGTCCCACTCTCTGATAAGATCCACATGGTCAAGTATGAGGTATACCATCTTCCCCATGGGTTTTCTGTCCGGCTTATTAGATTTTGAGATTTCGGAAGCAGAGTCGAGATTTTCTATCGTATTGCTAAGGGCTTCTCGAAATAAGTTGACAAAATCAGATGGCTTGTCACATCGTTTTGCGCTAGAATACCCATTTGAAGAACACTTACTGTGCAGCAGCAACTGGTTCAGAATCGACTCAAACAAGATTCGAGGACTGTAACATGTACGACAGCTTGAATAAACAAAGGGGCGATTGAGATGTCTGAACACCTGAAGAACAACACTGGTTTTTCCAGTAGATGCGTCTCCATAGACCAATATTGGAAGAGTAGGGCAATCCAACGGGCCCATGAGACGAATCAGATCAAGAATCTGAGACCGTCTACCAGGAAAACTAGAGAGAAGAGCATCCAAAGCGATAAATTCTTCCCCAAATGTGAGATCATCAACGGTTGGTGGGTGGGAATCATTGGGTTCCGGGTTCTCAACAGTCACAGATTGTAAAGACCTCGTGTTTCTTCGAGTGACTTTCGAACTCTCCTCTCTCGGCATGTCTTTCAACCTGAGTAACAAACAATGGATATAGAGGCAGATGAATTGAGAAAGGCCGAGAAGAAGCGGGGATTTAGGGTTTCTTTTTCAGAACGAGATATCACGACTCCAGTGAAGAAAATCAGTTAGAAGGCGGATAAACGCAACGTTTCGGTGAAATAGCAAAACGACGAGTTTTCAGAAGAACCCGTTCCATCATTGTGGGTCGGGTCCTCTCGTGTTACCCTGTTCATAATTATGCGATTTGTTTTGTAAAGCTAACTATTAGGGTCGATGATCTATTTCTTTTCCAAGTTATATCATTTTAAAGTTTACCATTCCTACATAAGAAAAATATTAAATTTGTAACCACTAGCCTACATCTAAATTTGTAATATTGTTTCATCTTGTATGTATTTATCTTTTTCTCCAGTTAAAAATAAATTTCCTCCATCCAGTTCCGTCGGATATCTAATTCTCCAAAGAAAGACAAACTCGACCCTTCTTCTGACCTAATTCGTCATGTTAGAAGCATATGAACAGAGACATGCACGATGGCTGTGATTTTTAGAGAAAGGAGAGCACTTTTCTAGAGAGAGAGAGAGAGAAAAGAGAGGATGAAATTGGAACTTGCTATCATGTGGAGAAGATTAACATAGCATTATGTTTCTACGCAAAAGAAATACCCCAAACAAATAAAGATGAAAATCCAACTCAAGCTTCTGTATTATAAAACTCCGCAAGTGTAAAGCAGACGGAGGGAAAAACAGTTTTGTTAAATAAGAAGAAAACTTATAAAAGCAAGTTGCTATTGTATGCACAAAATAGTTAGGATTGTGGTTCATTTTTTGCGAGCCAGAGCCGCTACAATACCACCGGCTATGAGACCAACGGCTCCTACGGCTGAAGCTGTGATGCCTATCCCTATAACACCATCTGAAAATATAAAAATATACTTTTTAGTACGTCTGACTCAATTAGGATTTTGTAGTCCCTAGAAGGCTACAACATGTGTTAAATTTTAATGTTTCTGTTAATGAGTGGCCTACCCTTTGTGATTTTGTCTTCGATGGTCTTCTTTAGGACCAAAGCTTGTCTCCAATCGGGTTGCATCTATGAAACAAAACCATCCATCAAAGACCGAAACAAGGTGTACAATATATATACATATGCACAGTCAAAATATAGTGTATGGCGCTGTGTATAAAGGAAAGATTTGAGAAGTGGATGGAACCTCAATACACCGGTCCACGAGCTGCCTGCTCTTTGAGTAATCTCCACTTCTGTAATATCCAACAGCAAGAAGATAGAGCTTCTCTCGGTCCTCTAAAGGAGGGGCACTGTTTGCCAGAGATGCTGCAACGACAACAACAACCAAATTACTGATCTTTGATTTACATGATGCAGAAGAAGCATTTTCGTGCCAAACCCAGTGCTAAGTTTTGTAGTCAAAAAAAAAAATTAGGCCATAATAGGGTTACTAACTACCTTCAAGCATGGCTATCCCGCGTTGCACATCTTCAGTTTGATGGGAATGAACAAGAGCCCATGACAATCGCATTATGCACTCCTTCTTAAGTTCTTCAGATCCAGCAGCTGTGGCTTCGTGAACCTCTCTTTCACATCCCTGCCATCAAAGGTTCAGCTGATGAGGCTGAAGAAGGCAAACACTAAAAACTATGACGCTCTCACATTTAGTAAACTTCTACAGTTACCAATCTCGGACTTTCTAGTGCAAGATCCAACGTGAGGTGCAACTAATGGGCAACCACTCACACTCCAACATGATTTTCACAACTCATGAACTTCTAAAGCTCCGTTCAGAATTCCTTGGAATCCAAACAAATAATTGATCAAGGACCGCCTAATCCCGGGAAAGCAAACCCGATTTCACAAATCTCAACAGAAATTACCCAACAAAAACAAATACCAACACTAAAACAGTTCTAATTTCAGTAAAACAGCTCGTGATTCCATTCTTCTTCAAGATCATTTGTCGTTCCTGAAACCACACGCGGAAAAAAACCGAGCCAAGGGAAGAGGAAACTTACAGCAATGACATCGCCGTCGGACCATGGGATCTTATCGCCGCCGCTGAAGAAGGAACCGACGGAGTCAAAGAATTGTCCGATCTTAGCATCCATTTTCTGGGCTCTTGAGTGGATTTGCGCCCCAAGGTTAGGAGAAGGGAAGAATATTTATCCCTTGACGACGTGTTTCGCAAGAACCTTTTTTTTTTATCTACTCATATTTATCCCATATCTTCTAATTACTCATTAAACCCCCTATTGAATAGGTATCTTCTTTGCAGGTGATATTGTGAATTACTGATTTTTTTTCCAATGTGCCGACAAAGAGAGAAACTTGACGATCTAGTTTTGTTTTTTTACCTTTTTAACATCTACTCAATCGAGTAATTATTTTTACTTTGTTCGATTACCAATGATTAATAATAGTGATTAAATATAGTTATAAAACTTTATTTATTGCTGTTCGGACCCAACAAGTCCAATCTCAATTCTCTTGTGGTTTCTACTCTGAGAGAAGGGAAAACGTATCAGACAGGTAAAGTTGATGGTGCAAACAAATTTAGCATAGTAAATAATCACAAGTCTCGAACACAAGGGTTTCAACTTCACGTATCCTTACAAAGCAGGTCTGTAATGCAATATTATTAAAGCTTGTTTCCTACCTTTGCGCGGCTCTGTGAACCGCTCTTCTCAAGCTCCATTCGTAACAGAACTCCAAACTCAGCCGTAGTGCTGTTCCTAGACCTAGCAATACTATCACTCCTGTGCAACAACCCATCTAAAATATAAAACTTGCTCAATCACTAGCATTACTTAGCTACACTGACAAAACATACATACCGATGATTATGTTAACAGGGAGCGCCGACACACCAAGCGTGATGGATATTAGAACATCCAGCATTAGACCGCCTATCAGAATTGAGAATGCTACCCATAGCGGACTGAAACATCCCTGTGATGACGAGAATACTTTAATTGTTTGCCATTTGTAACACAAGAGAAACCACACCACCTACTCTAGATTACTCTTACGCTCTGTCTATAGCTGGGACAAATCCTCCAAATCCAGTAATTTGTCTGTTCACACGGCAGAAAAAGCGCAGTCATATATAAACAAGCTATAATATCACTTCTTTGGTCGAATAAAAAAATGTACTTACTGTTGGTTGGGTCTCTGGAGGTGGCACGTTCACAGCCACTACCCTGCAGAAACACAGAAAATGTAGAACCAATAAAGATAGTCTGCTCCCATTAAATCAGGCAAACTCTAAATGTCTACTCACTGGCAGATCTCGCACTGATTAGAGCCTTTTGTGCGAAACCACACATCTATGCATGACCTATGGGCCTTGTCAAGGCCACCGCGACATTGGCACCCCAGTTCAATCAAAG
Source organism: Pugionium cornutum (assembly GCA_018901935.1). Taxonomy (NCBI): domain Eukaryota; kingdom Viridiplantae; phylum Streptophyta; class Magnoliopsida; order Brassicales; family Brassicaceae; genus Pugionium; species Pugionium cornutum. The sequence continues at coordinate 1,863,970 of CM032157.1, forward strand.
CCTCTTCTTTCTCTTGCAGGCAAACCCTACTTACAAAAAAATGAGCAACGACCTATGAGCCTGATTCAGGAGTTACTAGTTGGCCACGTTCATAACTTGATTGTAACAGACAAACACATCACACAATATGAGCAATAGAGCAAGACAAACTCGTCAACCTAAATCCTCAAGCATGCATCTTAAGAGAATAATGATTCCGAACAACGCGGTAAATAGAGAATTCACATTCTTGGAACCGTCAAGCTAGTCTCCCAATAAGAATAGGGAGGGAGCAGACCTACACTGCTCGTGAGAACTGGGGTTCCTGGACAAGCAAACCTTTTTCGTGGGCTCCTCTCTCTTCACTGGCACGGAGTTCTGTGCTAATTCTTCGGTTTCATCTGCCTGGATTGAATCACCATTGAAGACAACAATCGTGAGGTTCATTTCCTCGGCAGACTCGTTTATTGACTCGCTCTGCTTCTCAGGAGCCTTGTCCTGCTGCTTTTCAGGGCCACCAGTGGCGTTGGAGCTTCTATGCATCTGATCCTTTCCTGCCACAACTTCCTTCTTCGCCTAGGTACCTTACGACCACAACTGTTGGTTGACAGTTAGCAATACACTTACAGGACCAAGTTGGGAAAAAAGCGCTAGTTAGTTACACCAATAAAACACAAATCTGACATGAAATCAACATAATAACAATGCATGTGCGATGACGTAAATTCATTAGTCTAATCATTTATTTTAAGTGGCCAAAAGCATTTTCCTTCTCAGAGAGATTTGAGTGACATATGTTAAAATGGTAATACTGATTAAGGTGACATACCGAAGAAAGAAAAAGCTGGTCGGACTATGCTGTAAAATGAAATGAAAATATTTTCAAGAACAAGATTCTTCTCTTCCTCGCTTTTTCTGCTATATCCCACCAGCTATCTAAGCTCTGTCCTACACACGCACACCAAAAGACCAAAGGGAAGATAATAAGGAAATGATGAACATAATACTAGCAAATGAAGATAACTGCATCAACACAACAACAGAGAGATGACATGAAGGATAAAAACCATAGAGATACAAACATAAGCAAATTAATGACTTCCAGAACGATGCGGTAGCCTAAATTAACAATTAAAAGTTTATAATTGCGCACTTGATGAGCGAAGAAACTAAAGAAAATAAAAGCAAATCCAATTTGACTCTCGGATTATGTAGCAAAAAGCCAGCTATCAGAAACCAGAGACAAAGTCTGGAATTGTGGATGAGCAACAATAGTCACACAAGAAACTTGCAGAGCTCTTCCACCAAATTCATATTCACTAAACAAAAGCAACACTGGCGATTAAAACTACGCGTAGAGATAATGTGTTATCAAAGCAAGCACGCAAAAGCTAAATTTTCTTTCTTCAATATCGCCCTATGAGATAGATTGAGCATTAAATCCGTTTGAATACATCTTTGCCTGATCAAGTGGCACAAAGAGTTTAATTGCTCTGCTATTTACCTTCAACAAAGCCCCCACTTAATTCAGCAGCCAGTCTTCGAATAGCAAAACAAAAAGTCAGAACTTAGAACCTTCACCTCAGATTCTAATCATGCTCACTCTGGAAAGATTTTCGACGCAAAACGAAAATTCTAGGGAGATATGGAGATGTAATCAGTCCTGATTTGAAAACAAAGTGGGATTTCAATCTATACAACAAGGTTTTTTGATGCGAGACTTACCGATACGTTTGAAACACAGGAGAAGAACACACAGATTTTTTGAACCCAAAGGGAAAACAAGACTTCAATTTAGTGTATGAAAGTTTTTTTTTCAATTGAAGCCTCGCAAATTGCATACAAAGGGGTTTTAATGCTGAGCCTGTCTCACAGGTTGTGGGCAAGATTCCACAACCATTGGATTAATATAAAACTAATCTCAACCGTTAGATAGATTTCCTTTTTCCTACCAGAATAAAATGTTGTCTTAAGCATCCTCTAAATTTTTTTATCATGTCACAAGGAAGATACATAACTAAAACAACTCAAAATAATCGGACAGATTTGCTGAAAGTTTGCCACTTTTTAAAATTCCGGGCATTTAAATCGAAGGCCTCTTGTTTTTTTCCTCTGCCGATTTTTCTGCTACAGTATCTAATTGGTTTCATCAGATTTTTCAGTATCTTATTTACACTTAATCCTTTTCGGACTTGTTGGCACGCCTGATCCTCAATACGTATTGGAGAATCATCGAGGACCGCACTATACATCAAAGAGAAACCGGACTCGGATAGGCTCCGTCCAAGCAATGCCTTGTTGAGGTGAGCTTCGAATGATAGCCGCTCAAACCGATCCATCAACGAGCTTTGGTCGTCCCCAAAACTTGGAACAAATGGTGGAGTCTGCATTGCTTTTTTTGTGTTTCGATGATAACGTATACAAACTGTTCGAAACTGTTCTTCTTAAGGAAAAGACAGAAAAGGAAACGTTGTCACGAACAAGCAAAGGATCTTCTTTGTTTTGTTTTTTGACTCTCTTTTTTGCTTGTGTTTAAAGCAAAGGATCTTCTAGGATGAAAAACAAAATCTAGGAAACAGATTTAGAAGTTTTGCTGAGAATAAGTACACGAGATGGTTTTTTATTGGTTTCACTTCACCACACACATCGGTAGGTAACATGCGACTCTGTGAGTTCGCCTTTGTAATTCACTTTCACAACTTGCCCTTTCTCTAATCCGTAGTACCGCACAATCGCGTCTTTTTTTGAAATCCGAGGAAGCTGTCAAATGTTTTTTTTTCAAAAGAAGCATTAAGCCAGAAATGTGAGAAGATTTAGTTAATATCAGCCATTTTTAAGGTCCAAGACAATGGATAATGTACCTGTTTTTCTTCGACGCTGAACTTCTTGAGAAGTGCTGTCTTCTCTTTATCATTCAGAACCCGATGTTGCGGTTTCAGTACATGTTTGGTTATGTTGACTAGCAAGTCGGTTATCTTAACAAGAAAGCAAGAAGGAAAGTAGTTGTTACAGATCTGAGTTGTCGCAAACACAAACTAGATCAGTAGGAAAAGTATGTATATACCTGAAATATCTCGACTTTGAAAGAAAAAAGTTCAATGGCTTTCAAGGCTTGATTGGTAACATGGTTTTGCAGAACCAGTATCAGCCCAGTTATGGTTTCTTGGCTAAGTATTTCTGCTGCAACACTGCGGATTCCGTTGACTTTAACCTTACCAGTACCAAAAAAGATAACCTTGACCTGAAAAACAAAAATCCCAAAACCTCTTGAACCAGACCCTTAAACCCAATACCCACCATTCTTATTACAGGATAGAGCTGATGCAAGAAGCACCACGAATTGGGAATGGAGAAGACATTGATTAGTAACTGAAAATTTGTAACATATATGAAATCTGCTTTTACTAAAGAAACCAAAGGCATAAGCAAACCACCTGCAAATTTTCACTAAAGAATGGTGGTTCCAATGAGTTGTGAAAACAGGGAATAAGCCTGCCTATGAGCATCCCAAATGAGAAACAACATGAAGCGAACCAACTAACAACGAAAGCGTAAGACTTTCATCAAATATTCAACTTAATCGCTCTTTTACAGTTTGATATCATTCAACAATCAATCAGGGGAACTTCTAGTAATCATAACTCACACATCTGACAATGTTCTGAAGTAGCAGGGAGATTACCCAAGCACTCCGTCACAATACATTTGGTCACCACAAAAAATTATATAGCCAGAAACCACAAAAAGTTGCAATTGAAACTTCAATTCAAGTTAAGGCATGAAAATATTTTCTAAGAATTATTTGAGCAAACATTCAGATATTCCGTCATTTCTTCGCAGCCAAACAGTAAACCCTCAACATGCAACCGCTAGAAATTCAAAATATCATAGCGAATGCGAAATGCTATAAATACCTTTTTGGTAGAATCGGAGCGATGCTGAGCAGAGATACGGAGACGGTCAACGTCGGGATGTTCGCCGTAAACCGTTCGAAAATCCTGGAGGGAGAGATTGATATTTTCGGAGGAAACTTCGTAGCCTCTGTCTCGAAGCATCTCCAATGTATTCCGACGCGCAAGATAGTATCTATGGCTCTCTTCACTCGACGGATCCACGTACTTGCTCAGGCACGGACCACGAACCAGAGCTTTTTCGTTCCCTTTCTCCTCCATTTTCTCTCCCAATCTGAGCAAAAGAGAGTACAGTGATGGATATTAAGAGGCATTAAACGATGTCGTCCTGATAATTTTATTTATATTTGGGATTGAGAAGAGAAAGCAAGGAAAGTTAATAACTCTTTCTCTAGTCTCTCCCAAAAGCTTCCACTTGCAGACATTCCAATTTATTTAAAGCCGACGACCGGCAAAACTCCACCTTTTCTCAATTTATATCGACTTTTATTTAAAACCGACGACCGAAAAAACTCCAACGCCAGCATCGAATCTATTTTCTTTTCGTTTATACTCTTTCCAAATTTCTTTTTTCGGTGAAACTCCATTTCTTAGAGCTTGGGTGAAGGTGAATATACCTGTACAATGGACGTTCTTAGACCTTATGATTGTTATCGGTTTGTGATATGTTTGAAGTTACTGGTTCTCAGTTCCACCTCAACGACGCCAGGAAGGACGATCCGATATTATCGTATTTTGTTTCGGCGAATAACAGAGACTCTCTGACGAGGACGGATAACAGCGACGATGTGTTGCTCTGTACATGGTCAATCCTGAGGCAGGACAACGTTTTACAGTTAGCAAATTGAAAATGACGTATTTAAAAAAATATATATAATCAAATGGATCCAATTTTTTCATTTGTGGTCCTCTAAAACCTAAGTTGAAGCTGTGTTTGTCTTTGAGAGAAGGACATATGTTGTCCTGACCGTTTCTTCTTATCCTCCTACAGTGGACTTCATTTAGGGCATGTGCTTCTCATTAACGCCAATTTTCTCTTCGTCGTTTTGTTGTAAATTATTATGGTTTGTATTGCGTTATCGAACATAGACAGACTTTTATTTGTATTAGTTATTATTGATAAGATTTTGTTAGGTTCGCATCACCGAACTTTACATTGCTATTGTGAGTGTTTTAGTGGGCAAACTTTCACAAGTTTTATGCTGATTTATGGTTATTTTCCGGTTCCAAGATTTGAATACAATATAGTAATAATCATTTAGTTTAAAATGTTATGTCTAAGAGAAAGAACAAATATGGAACAAAAGAACACATCACCCACACAAGATAGTAATAATAATTAGCATTGAGCCATTTGTTATTCCAATATACAATACTAACCCAAATACCATCTTAGTAAGAATCATTAACTCTCTCTTTCTCTTCTTGTCTTCACAATTCACCCCCGCAGAATTGCTTCTGATCCAACAGATCAGTTAACGACAACATTGGCGACAACGCACTAATCCATTCTCATTGCATTTTGGACAACGCTTGAACCGTTCTTCTTGATCCTCAAAAACTTTGGTGCTACCATCACAGTTAGTACAAGGAACAAACCTTGCATCCCCACAGCTCCGACATGTCCCCAAGCATTCACAAGCAGGGAAATCTTTCAGCAACTCAGCTAATTCACCACTATCGTTTAGCTTCATAATCTCCTCGACGCCACCAACGTGGGTTCCTCTGATAAAAACCTGAGGCAAGCAAACCGGTTTCTCTGCAGCGGCAAGCAGGCTTTGAAGCTCTTTCCTGTATTTGGAATCCATTGAGATGTCACGTTCGTCTACCGTCACTTGAAGCCCTCTCAATATCATTCTAACGCAACAACAATCCTCGTACGTCTTTCGAATTCCTCGGAGGGTTGTGAAGTAGAGTACAATCTTGTCTTCTGTTCTTCGTAATCTAGGTTTGGCTTGAGAACTCAGTGGACTGGATTTTGGTTCGATGATTAATATGGAAGGATTTGAATTTGATGATGGGCTGCAAGAGAGGGATTTCGTGGGTCTGATAGGGTTTCGAGTGTCCTCATTGATACTATGATTGCTTAATTGCTTAGAAGACAAAGCTTTCTTGTAAGACGAGACAATGCTAGGATCTAAACCAGATAAAAATGATTCTTCAGACAAATGCTTCCACAGAGGTTGCTTAGGTTTGTAAGACAGCGGGACCCAATCTTCTTCCTCTCGTTCGATTCTCACAAATTCGTAAGATTCGCCCAATTTCAATGCAGACCCGTTTAGACCCACATTCAGATTCGCGTCGGGTTTAGGACAAAAATCCGAATTTAGACTGTCATTATGCTTACCAGGTTTGGGAATTTCGAATTCGAAATCGTCATCTAAGCCGTCCATAAGCTCCCATGTGTTTATGACTGAGTCTGGGGAGAACGAGTCGCGTGTGGTCGGATCTGATGAGTTCTTCCCGGCGATTGAGATACGAGGCAGCGTCTGTTGGTCCGTGGAGTCTTTGGCTCCGTCGAGATCGATGAGGTGAAGAGAACCGTAAGAGGTAGATGTGAGGGAAACGAGGTGATGAGTGTCGCCTTTTCTAGCCGGAGGATGGTGAACCAAAGGCGTTGGAAAAGAGAAAGCTCTCTGAACCGCTGGAGAAGGTAAATCGGAGGCAAATTTCGTCGTCTGTGAAGAAGCCGTAGCAGATGAAGAAGTAGAGGAAGTGGTTTTCGAAGCAGAAGAACCCATTTGAGTAAACACCACTGAGTTTCTTTCCTCTTTCTGGGTTCTTCTTAGAACAGAAGGAGAAAGCTAGAGAGATAGAGAGAGAGAGGTGGAGAATAGCTGTCTAGGGCAGTTGGAGGTGGAAGATGGTGAAATTTAATGGCAGAGACGATAGTGATGTTGATTTTCCGACAACGAATTTTCGATTTTGCTTGTGAAACGAAGTTATGAAGGCAAATGAGAAGTGTATGGTATTGAAAGAATCAACTTAACAACTTTTAGTCTATAAATCGGGCCAACATTTGAAATATAGTTAAATAAAAATGTCATGATCTACATAACTGCACTAATCTCTATGACATTTTATTGATACCAAAGCAAGAAATTGATCAGATAAAATATCAGACATTTCATTTTCCAATTTCGAAAGATTTTAGTTATTTAATATATCTGAATAGATCTAAAATCGAAGTAAGAAAATAGATATTTCATTACATAAATTAAAATATACTATTTTTTTAAAAGAAAGCTACAATAATAAGTTTCACAATACGAACAAGACAGAGTATTCATGTGAATAATTTAATCAATGATCTGGACGTGTTATCAAGATCGTCAAATGTGTTATTGACAGACTTTATCATTTATCTTGATTCGGACTGAACCTACATTAAATTTTTATTTATTTATCTGCAAACAATTTCTATTTCCTTGCAAAGGTTTTTCTGCTGAGTGGTACAATTAATTGACCTACCTGTAGATTCAAACTCCCACGAGAAAGCGTGGTGCATTGCTGTTCCATGACGCATTATGATTTTGTATAAATAATACTCTTTGACAAAATAATTAAATAATAAGCATTATGCTAGCAAACCAAACCCAAACCTGGAAAAAATTATGTTAGGTTCCAGAAAGAGTAAATGATCAAAGGTGAAGTCATCTTAATAGCTTTAAAGGTGAGTCTTGGCAACAATCACGTAATGATTTAGTACCCCAAGTTTGGTTCTCCAATGAATGAAATAGTCTTTTTTGATGTCAATGAGTTAAAGAAAATACAAGGAAATTTAAAGGAAAAATAGTCTTCTTTGATATGCTAGAGCAGCAAGCATCGGATAAATATCTTAGTTTAGAACCTTGCCTGAGGATTCAAATGACGTGAGCTCATGTTCTCTGCAGATTGATTGCAGTTATATGCTCTTCCTGAAATCAGAAAGGATTGAGTGCAAAACGTATTTATTTTGCCTACAATAACTACTAAGTTAAGAAGAAGAAAAGAGAATAGCAAAGGCTGATCTTGGGATTTTAATACAGAAGACCTCAAGAAAGTTTTGTTACTGAACTTTAAAAGAAGCTGTCACTTATGTTGGCATTGTAGATGTTAGAAACTCTTCGATGGAAATCATCCTACAATTGTAAAAGCTTATGGGATCATCTCACTAAAACTGATACATGTAGAGAAGAGAGAAAATATCTGATAATATATGAATTATCCTGAGCATACTTCTATCAACACAAGAACAGAATAAGAAAACAAGAAAGATTATTTGCATCCCAGAGTTGCTGATCACAACAACAATCAAATTTTGGAGTTGAGAGAATCACGATTATGTTCATGGTTCATTAACAAACATCATCAACATCCATGGAATCCAAAAGTTTCAGTCTCATATACGAAGCAGAACATTAGTCACAACTACACAGACTCTCTGGGACATATATCACATCCACGTTCAATTCTTCACTTTTCGAGCAAATCTGATCTATATCTCTCTTATATTAGCCCAAACTATTTTCAAATCTAGGGTTTCAAGGCTTATAGCGACTCTGATCGAAAACAACTGAGTAATAAAAAAAAACGTAAAATTGGGGAAATAACATATACGCACAGAAAGGAGAGCAAAGAAATCTCGAAATCGGTCATCATCCGACATGGAAAGGACCAATATCTCCGTTTCTGAGAGAACCAGCGATCTCGTCGGCGATAGACAAGCAAGTGAAGACCCAACCGGCTAGAGAAAACCACACCATTCTCATCAGATATGTTGCCATGCCCAGCGGCATCGCCATCTCAGAGTTTCTCTCTCTCTATCGCTCTCTCTTTCTCTCTCTTTCTCTCTCTTTCTCTCTCTTTCTTTCTCTTTCTCTCTCTCTTTCTCTCTCTCTTTCTCTCTCTCTTGTTAGCTCAAATGATTGGCCGGAGAAGCCATGGGAGAGATGAAGCTTCGGAAAGTAAAAAAAAATCAAAGAAGATTCGGGTACGTTCAATGATCTTTCAGCCATTTAAATTTCGCCACGTGTATTAAGATCACCAGCTACGTTCCTATCTGGCCAGTCAAGCCCGCATCGTCATCAATGCTTAATTTGCGAATTAAAATAGTAAAAGTAATTGAGGGAAATCATAAGACCCGACCTGGAAACCCGACCCGATATGGTCATCGATGAATTCCCGCTCCGTTGCCTTTTTCAATTTCATTTTGAAACTGCATCTCGCAAAAGGTCTCTCTCCTGCGAGCAACGTCTCTTAGTTTCTCTCTCTAGAAAATGGCTCCTCCCTTTGTTTTCCCTCAAATTCTGCGAGCCCTAGAAGAAGATCCGGAAGATAATCATCGGTTGTTTGCTCAGAATACCGTCGATGTGATCTCTCTTCGCCCTGCCGATCTTGAAGAGTTCGTCAAAGGTAATATCTGACAGTGTATAAGCGCATATATTATCTTAATTTTCTGATGCAACCGTTGAACCACATCATAAGCTCATTCCGAGAGGCTTTAGATTTTATTAGGGTTTCAATTTGAGTGAGAAATTGGATTGTGAAGATAGTCACTAGTTCACTGGAGTCGCAGATGGGCTTACAGGTAGTTGAAATTAGTGTGTAGAAGTGAAGCAAAGCGATTGATAAATTGAAGAAGAGAGAAATTTATAGTGCGTGTCTAGATATGTGTGGAAACTCTAATTTCTTCTCTGGCTCTATTGGAAAGTAGTACAAATTCTAAGCATGCTCACGATGTTTAGTACCATACTCTGAAGTTGAAGAGTCCAATTTTTTTATAATTGATATGAATATCCAAAGTAATTTCTTTCAGTAGCTTGCAAACTTTCGTGGCTATTTTAAACAGGAAAGCAAATAGAATTTGAAAGTAATGACTTCAATCAAAACTTGGTGTTTATAGACTAGAGTATCTAATTATCGATAGGAAGATGTTTTGCACTATGCAAGGAATTTAGTGAAGTATTTTGTTAACTGTATTCTTGTGGAACAGGTGTATCATTTGACCTATCCGATAGAGAACTCTTCTGTATCGAAGATCAAGATGTTTTTGATCGTGTCTACTCTTTGGTCAGGAGCTTCTATAGTCTTCCTCCATCTTGCAAGTGTAATCTTGTAGAAAGCTTGCGGTCCAATCTGAGTGTTCTTCTTCCCAATGTTGATTCCATCTCCCGATCTGTCCAAGATCAGGAGGATGAAGTTCCAATTATCGATAGGGTCACCTCACATCGCAATGCCTTGAAAATTTACACTTTCTTTCTCCTCACTATTATTATGACTGAAGAATCACATATCAGCTCAGTAGATAGCACAAAGGTGTTTTCCCTTTCTAGTGGAATATATACCATATAGAATAGAATTCATCTCTATCTGTCGCCTTTATCATAGTGATGTTGTGGATGAACAGGTCGCAGCACGAGGGAGGAAAAAGCAAATTGTCCAATCATGGAACTGGGAACCTCAGAGGGGTAGGATGCTCAATTTGATTGCAAATTCTCTTGAGATCAACTTATCCTTGCTCTTTGGATCATCAGACCTAGATGAAAACTACTTGTCTTTCATTGTCAAGTAATTTCTGGGACCTATTGAATCTGCTTTATCTTGCATATTCCATGTTAAAGGTACATTATCATAACTTCCTCATATTATTTTCCTTGTAGGAATTCATTTTCTCTTTTTGAGAACGCCGCAATCTTAAAAGATGCTGAGGCAAAAGATGCCCTGTGCCGCATCATAGGGGCATCTGCTACAAAATACCATTACATTGTGCAGTCATGTGCCTCAATCATGCACTTGATACACAAATATGATTTTGCTGTTGTACACGTTGCTGATGCAGTTGCTAGAGCCGAAAGTAAGTATTCAGATGGTACCTTGGCTGTGACAATCATTAGAGATATTGGGAGGACGGACCCAAAAGCCTATGTTAAAGATACTGTTGGGGCCGATAATGTGGGACGTTTCTTGGTCGAGCTTGCTGATCGTCTGCCAAAACTAATGTCGACAAATATTGGAGTTTTAGTCCCTCATTTTGGTGGTGAATCATACAAGATAAGAAACGCCTTAGTTGGTGTTCTTGGAAAATTAGTTGCAAAAGCATTTAATGATGCCGAGGGAGATGTGAGTTCGAAGTCCCTTCGTCTGCGAACTAAGCAAGCAATGTTGGAAATTTTACTCGAACGGTGTAGAGATGTTTCAGCCTATACAAGGAGCCGAGTTCTTCAGGTTTGGGCTGAACTTTGTGAAGAGCATTCTGTTTCCATTGGCCTATGGAACGAGGTTGCATCAATATCTGCTGGAAGGCTGGAAGATAAGAGTGCAATCGTTAGAAAATCCGCATTGAATCTACTGATCACAATGTTGCAGCATAACCCCTTTGGTCCACAGCTTCGGATTGCTTCATTTGAAGCAACCCTGGAGCAATATAAAAGAAAATTGAACGAACTTGAACCAAACCTCCCTACTAAGGACTCATCAAAAGAACCAACTTCAGATGGTGACTCTTGTAGTGGAGATGGTGAAATCGAGGACTTGCAACAAGTTACAAATAAGGCGTATCAAGATAGCCTACCTGATAGCTGTCAGCCAGAGAATGGGGAAGAAATCAATGAGAAGGATGTTTCTGTTCCAGATATTGGCAATCTCGAGCAGACCAAGGCCTTGATTGCTTCGCTTGAGGCTGGATTGAGTTTCTCAAAGTGCATGTCAGCTAGTATGCCGATCCTCGTTCAATTAATGGCTTCATCTTCTGCCAGTGATGTTGAGAATGCTATTCTCTTGTTGATGAGGTGTAAGCAGTTCCAGATTGATGGTGCAGAAGCTTGTCTCCGTAAAATTCTGCCTCTGGTATGGTCTCCTTGTCATGTATCGTAACTCAAAAGAATCCATTCTTCCAACACTTTTTTAGTTAAAATCCCGTTAGTACATTGTACTAAAAAAACCTTGTTTTATGTTGTCTCTGCAGGCCTTTTCTCAGGATAAGTCCATCTATGAGGCAGTGGAGAATGCCTTCATTTCAATCTACATAAGGAAAAATCCAGTTGACACGGCGAAACAGCTGTTGAACCTTGCCATAGATTCGAATATAGGAGATCAAGCAGCACTAGAGTTTATTGTTAATGCTTTAGTGTCAAAAGGTGAAATATCTAGCAGCACGGTAGGTTCCTTCTGTGACTCCAGCGTCTGTGTATGCTGTGAAATAATATTCAATCGATACATGTAGTCTGCTTATGCAAGGTCAAGAACAACTACAAAATAATGAGCGTTGTTATATATTATTGATTCAGTCAAGACTAATTTGTGCTTCTATTGGGTTTTTGTCTTTGTAGACTACGGCTCTATGGGACTTCTTTTGCTTTAACATAAATGGGACAACAGCAGAGCAAAGTCGTGGGGCTCTATCTGTCCTTTGCATGGCTGCAAAGTCTTCATCTAGGATCCTTGGATCACACATACAAGATATTATTGATATTGGGTTTGGCCGTTGGGCAAAAGTGGAACCTCTACTTGCCAGAACTGCATGCATTGCTATTCAGCGGCTCTCCGAGGAAGATAGGAAGAAGTTATTGCTCAGCAGTGGCAGCCGATTTTTTGGTATTCTTGAAAGCTTGATCACCGGGAACTGGCTTCCAGAGAACATATATTATGCTACTGCTGATAAAGCCATAACTACCATATACATGATCCACCCAACTCCAGAAACCATGGCTTCTACTATTATTAAAAAGTCTCTGAGCACTGTGATTGATGTAGTTGGAAAAGATCAAGCACAGAATGATAACGACAATAATAATGTTGATATTTTGACTACAGTTCAAGTAGCAAAACTCAGTAGATTCTTGTTCGTTATCAGTCACATTGCCATGAACCAGTTGGTGTATATAGAATCCTGCACCCAGAAGATCCGGAGACAGAAGACTAGAAAGGACAAAGCTGCTGCTGAAAGTCAGAAGACAGATGAAACCATTGGGGCTGCACAAGAGGTACAGACCGATTTGCTTGAAGCGCAGTCGGTGGGACAAATGTTTCAACCCTATTGGGTTACTTTTGCTTAACTATCTCATGCGATGTTTTCTTTGTTTTAAAGAACAATGGCATAAATGCTGAGCTAGGACTTGCTGCCTCTGATGATGCACTGCTTGATACACTCGCTGAAAGAGCAGAGAGAGAAATTGTTTCTGGTGGTTCTGGCGAGAAGAATCTTATTGGGGATTGTGCAACTTTTCTCTCAAAACTTTGCAGAAATTTTTCTCTGCTGCAAAAGGTAGTTAGTTTTTCATTCATTCTTCCTGTTTAACGGTTTCTGGTGAAGTTGTAAGCATGTGTTTTAGCCCTAGCCGCTCTTCTTTTAATCTCACATGTATTTTGTGATACATGAAAAATAAAAACTTGACTTCCCATTCTTACAGCATCCAGAGTTACAAGCTTCCGCAATGCTTGCATTATGCAGGTTTATGATTATTGATGCAAATTTCTGGTGAGATTAATTATTATCCTTATTCTCTTTATCCTTTACAAAACTAATAGTTAAATTGATGCATTAAACTTAATGTATGCCAGCGAATCCAATCTCCAGCTTCTCTTCACAGTTGTTGAAAATGCACCGTCCGAAGTTGTCCGGTCAAACTGCACTCTTTCCCTCGGAGACTTGGCAGTTCGTTTTCCAAATCTTCTAGAACCTTGGACAGAAAATATGTATTCCAGGTTACGGGATACTTCAGTTCCTGTCAGGAAAAATGCTGTCCTGGTTCTCTCACATCTTATATTGAACGACATGATGAAGGTATGGCTCCTTCCCTCTCTCCTTCCTCTCTTCAAACATCAGCAATAATAGTTTGAGTTTTCATTTTTTGATCCTGATTTCAGGTGAAAGGGCATATTAATGAAATGGCTATATGTATAGAAGATGATGTGGACAGGATCTCTAGTCTCGCAAAACTATTTTTCCATGAACTGTCTAAGAAAGGTCTAGTTGCAATATCTACCTTACATGATACAGCCAATTCGACTTTTTTAATCAAATTTAACATTTAAATTTCTTTTTTTCCCAAACAAATACAGGATCAAATCCTATATACAATCTACTTCCTGATATACTTGGGCAGTTATCCAACCGGAATTTGAAGAGGGAGTCATTCTGTAATGTCATGCAATTCTTGATCGGCTCCATTAAGAAGGTATATAGCTTTTTGATATTGAAGTTAGTATGACTTGTATTCAGTCTTATCTCATCACTCATCTGTATCCTCAACAATTTCCAGGACAAACAGATGGAGGCTTTAGTTGAGAAGCTTTGCAACAGGTTTAGCGGAGTCACAGGTATACTTGTTATGATGAGATATTTCTACACCTGTTATGGGTTTAATAGAAAGTATATCCCTTTGAAGTTGACGCCAACATTTGCAGATACAAAACAGTGGGAATACATTTCGTATTCTCTTTCGCTGTTGACATTCACAGAAAAGGGAATGAAAAAGCTTATCGATTCATTCAAGTCATATGAGCATGCTTTAGCAGAGGATTTGGTGACAGAAAACTTCAGAAACATAATCAATAAGGTACGTTTCTCTGGACTTCTTCACCCATGCCATTCTTTTCATTTTTTTGTGCTATATGTGAGTTTGACATCTGGTTGGGAATTTGAACAGGGAAAGAAGTTTGCAAAACCAGAACTTAAAGCGTGCATTGAAGAGTTTGAAGAGAAGCTCAACAAGTTCCACATGGAAAAGAAAGAACAAGAAGAAACAGCAAGAAATGCCCAGGTTCACGTAGAGAAAACCAAGAACATGGAATCTCTTGTTCTCCCCAGCAAAGTGAAAGAAGAATATGTAGAAGAAAATGATGAAGGTTGTGGAGGTTAGGACTTCTTGGCTAAAGCAAAGTTCACTGAACGAGAGTTTAGATTACCAAGTGAACATTGGATACTCTCTCTATTTCTAAACCAGCGTTTTGTGTTTCCCCAGATGTTTCAGACAGTGAAATTGTGGATCCATCAACGGAAGAACTAGGGGATAGTTCGAACGCATCTGACTCTGAGGAAGACCCATCTGACTCCGAGGAAGACCCATCTGACTCCGAGGAAGACCCAGATTCTGAGCAATGTGCTACCACCAGTCCTCATACCTTAAACCAAAAGACTAGTGGCGGTATGTGAAAACTTCCATATAATACTATATATCTTGTACAATATCTCACACAAGTTTTAGTAGCTATAAGAATCCATTTTAGAAACAGTTAGATAGTGTTAAGTAAAGTTATAAGGTTTTCAGGGGAAGAAGGCGAATCAGAAAGCAAGAGAAGTAACCTCGAGAGAGGAAACCGTACAGAGTCATCGAACAGCACCAGGAGAAACCTGAGGTCAGGACGTAGAACGTAAATAAACCGTGGAGTCAGAGAGAGAGAGAATGTGCATGTGTGGTCAAGTTGCTCAAACATCTCGTGAGCTATCTTATAACTAGATTTGTTTTGCTCACTGCTTTTGTTTTTTTTCTCTATCTATTTGTATATGGAGATGTATGCCATATTCATATAGAACCATTGATGTATGTTAAAGCTGGTTTAGTTATGACAACTTGTAGCCAATTCGTCCAACTACGCAAGAGGAGCAAACTCTAGAAAAATCACATGAATTAATTTTGTAGCTAATTTTAGTTGTTGCTTTACTTTTCTTGGCACTGATGAATTCATTTGTGTTGTGGCCTTATGTGAGCTTAGAGTAGGTGTTTACCTACTTTCCCCCACGTTTCTTTTTTCATTTTATCAAAAAGGTATCACATAATTTTGTAATTTTCAAATTCTATGAGTTTAGTTATTAGTGAAAATGCGGAATTGATATATTCCATAATGTTATTAGTACAAAAATCATTAACTGATTTGCAGATTTAATTTGATTTTTGACTAAACCGGATAACCCAAACCGAGACTTAAAACACCTTCAGTTTCTCTTCTTTTGTCTCCATTCTTAAACTTCAGCACGAAAACTGCCTCCGTCGCCGTCATTATCTCGTCGGCTGATAACAGCATCTCAGACGAGAAATCGACGCTGGAGTAGAAGCTTTTCTTCGCTATCTCTCTTCAACTTTAATGGCATCTTCTCTGTCATTTCACTCCTCCTTCGTACCTTCCTTCGCTGATCTTCCTGGCCGAGTAAAAGCCCTCTATTTTATGTCTTTTCATTAATAAAGTTTTAAGCCATTTCTTATTTTTCCTCAATTCCCAATTTCAATTGTTTCTCCGGCAGTTTTAGTGATATTTGATATTCTCTGGATGTTGTTTATCTTAAGGGTTTGCTCAGTAAGAACTCTCCCTCCAGTGTTTCCATTTCCAAGGTTTCATCTTGGGAGAAGAAGCCTATCTCGAACCGAAACCTGTTTAAGCTAAACTGCGTGATGGAGAAAAGTATCGATTCTGTAATGAACACTGCCCCGGATTGCCTGAATGGTTCATAAAGCTTCTCTCATTTTATTCAAATGCCCTTGGCATCGTATTCATGATGATGGATCATCATAAGTTTGTAGTTTTTTGTTATTGATGGTGTTCCATGTTTTTACAGCTATTGGTATCAAAGAAGAGGCTAGCGTCTCTACATTACTGGTGAACTTGGATAATAAATTTGATCCCTTTGATGCAATGAGCACTCCGCTTTACCAGACGGCTACATTTAAGCAGGTGCTCAATGAGTTTTGGAATCGAATTAACGTTTTCTCACGTCATGCTTAGGTTTTTTGTTTGTTGTTTGATTGTTTGATTACTTTGCAGCCTACTGCTATCGAAAATGGACCATATGATTATACAAGAAGTGGAAATCCTACACGGGATGCATTGGAAAGGTAACTGTTTGTTAGCATCTTCTCGACTCCTAGGTTATTTAGAAATAGGGTGATTTAGCTACAGGATGAATATAAAAAAATTTCATCTTTTCTTTATGGGTCTTTTTAGTCTACTTGCGAAGCTTGACAAGGCAGATAGAGCATTTTGCTTTACTAGTGGAATGGCTGCTCTTACTGCTGTTACACACCTTCTAAAAAATGGTATTTTTCGATATTGGCCTCTCTCTTGTAATGTAACTTCTTTTTCATTAGATTGGTCGCATAGTCTTGGGCACATTGACGTTTATTTAATTTTGTTTCCATAGGTGAAGAAATTGTTGCTGGAGATGATGTATACGGTGGCTCAGACAGATTACTATCTCAAGTAGTTCCAAGATCTGGCGTTGTGGTAAGGTTAGTACCTACTACCTAATACCTATGATTTGAATTTTTAAAAGTACGTATTCTTAAAACAAACCATGGTAAATTTTGATATATTGTAGACGAGTAAACACAACTAATTTAGACGAAGTTGCTGCTGCTATTGGTCCCCAGACAAAACTCGTGTGGCTTGAGTCTCCAACCAACCCCAGACAACAAATTTCCGATATACGAGTAAATTCTTTGTGATTTTCAAAACCACACGACGGAAATCGACATATTTTTTCTGTAATGTTTAACTGACTTTATGTTTGCTTGTTTGTAGAAAATATCTGACATGGCTCATGCTCAAGGTGCACTTGTGTTGGTGGACAACAGTATTATGTCACCGGTGCTCTCTCGACCCATAGAACTTGGAGCTGGTGTGTAGAAAAAAAAACTCATACTTGCTTACTGTTGGTTAAAAGTTTTGTTATAACTCTCAGAACAACTTCTTAGTACTCATATAGTTTTTTGCTTGTCTGGCTTTTAAGATATCGTGATGCACTCGGCTACTAAGTTTATAGCTGGACACAGTGATGTGATGGCGGGCGTGCTTGCTGTAAAAGGCGAAAAGTGAGTTTCTTCTTCTTCTTCTTCTTCTTATTTACATTCTCTTACTCATTTGTTAAATTTTCCAGACTGGCAAAGGAGTTGTATTTTCTCCAAAACTCAGAAGGCTCTGGATTAGCTCCTTTCGACTGTTGGCTTTGCCTACGAGGAATTAAGACAATGGCTTTACGTATAGAAAAGCAACAGGTCCTGACCTCTATCCCTCTAACTACGTATAGACAATGGAGTTGTATTTCTCTCTTTTTTGTTGGTGTCACTACTTACATTAGATGTGAAAGTTTTTCAGGAAAACGCACGGAAAATTGCAATGTACTTGTCTTCTCATCCAAGAGTGAAGAAAGTGTACTATGCTGGTCTACCAGATCATCCTGGTCACCATCTCCACTTCTCTCAGGTGCTAAAACTTGAACCGATATACAAAACAAAAGTAATATAGTTTCAAGTTATATACACAATATTAACTCTTTTCAAAATGCAGGCAAAGGGTGCAGGATCAGTTTTTAGCTTTATAACAGGATCGGTTCCTCTATCTAAGCATCTTGTAGAAACCACCAAGTACTTCAGCATAGCTGTTAGTTTTGGTGAGAGTTCAAAAAAGATTCTATTTTTTATTTTCTGTAATAATCTTTGGAATAGTTTTTTGATATTGATCTCCTCCACTTGTTTCTCTTTGTTAGGGAGTGTTAAGTCACTTATAAGCATGCCATGCTTTATGTCACATGCAAGCATACCTGCAGAAGTCCGTGAGGCTAGAGGTTTGACAGAAGATCTTGTCCGTATATCTGCAGGCATTGAAGATGCTGATGATTTAATCTCTGATCTTGACATTGCCTTTAAAACTGGTCCTCTCTAGCTTCAATTCGATAAAAAAAACACTGTTTTTCTTGTCTCAGCTTTTCTAGTTTCTTAAATCTATGTGCGTAACTAAGAATAATTTCTGACTATATCTATACACTATAAAATTATTATTTATTAAGATTACATATGATACTTATCTAGTTCTATCTTAGATTTTCACTTTAATTTAATAAATTTATTTGTAATAGGATAGAATCCAAACACTCACGACAAAAAGAATCCGAAACACATTTTTCTTGTCGTTTGCTTTAAATTCGGATTAATTTGTATTAAATGGACCAAAGAAGAAAACTACTCGTGGCTTTGTTAGAATTCGACACGATGTGACTATGTGGTCGACAATAAAGTTGCGTCCAAATGCATGTAACATTTTTTTGTGTAGGGTATGACTTTAAATCATTCTTTATCTTTTTGATAAGGACTTTAAATTAAAACTTCGTCGGCAACCAATTCATCACGTTTCGATTTTGGTTTACGCTTACATTTTGAAAATAAGTTTTTATTTAAATACTACATGAACTCCATAATTTAAATTTTTAAAAATTTGTAAAGGTATTTTAGAAAATTAACATTGAATAGGAAATTATCTGTAAAATATTCTATTTCTATTTCTATTTTCAAATTTAAATTGTTTAAAAAAATATAAATATCTTTAAATTAGAAGTCATATCTTTTGATAATTATAATGTTAATTTAAATAGTGAATAATTATAAGAATTAACAAAAATAAGTTAGTTAAATAATTAAAATTGAGGTGTAGTTTCAAAAATATTTTGAAATATCTTCTAAACACAAAGCCTTTCTGTAATGGAAACAAAATAAACGTGCGAAAAACTGTAAACGTATGTAAGTGTAACATCTTTCTTTCTTTTTCCTCTTCAAGCTTTCTATAATAAACAACCTTTGTACAAGAAATGGAAGTTTCAATCCTAAACCTAATATCGTCGTTTTCGTTGATTCCACATAGTACATATATTTAGTCATATTGGACAGTTGGCACTAAAAATGCAAATACGTGTATTTATTTGCATCCACACAACGAAAGAAATATCTAGAGTACTCCTTTAGTTGTCCTTTTTTCTTTAACTTGTTCATCTTATATAATTATTATCAGTTTGATCTTGTGTATTAAAGCTAACACCATTCAGTGTTATTACAACAAACATATTTTTCTCTCTTGGGGGAATATGCCGATAAGTCAGAATGTTCCGATTTGGGCCACCGTTCCGGCTGTTTTTGCCGTCTTTACCGTAATTTCGTATCAGACTTTAATTGCGCCGGATAATTTAAAGGGCACCAAAAATATATTGCCAATGGCTAAGACCATACCACTTCCTGTTCATGGACCAGAGAGCATTGAGTGGGATCCACAAGGAGGAGGTCCTTATGCTGCGGTCGTCGATGGTCGTATCCTCAAGTGGCGCGGCGATGATCTCGGTTGGGTCGAGTTCGCCCACACATCTCCTCACAGGTTATAGTTAACCTTATTTATTACAACACACCGATACATGCATAAGTAACCAAATAAGTTGAGGGGAAAAACCAATTTATTTATTTATAAATTATTTTCTCTAGAGGTCTAGGAGGACTTAATTTGGATATGTTGACTCAATTTTGCGGTGACTCGGATGGAGTTTTGTAATTCGATTTTATTAGGGCTTGATCTAATATTCTTGTGCAAACTTTCGTTTGGATCTCTCTCTATGTACTTAAGGCTGTACGTAAATATCATATGTTTTCATCATTAGGCTTTTAAATAATAATAACAATAATAGAAAAAACTTATTGTAGAGGGAATTGTTCAACGCATCGAGTAGTGCCTACTTGTGGAAGGCCATTGGGACTTAGTTTCGAGAAGAAAACAGGAGATTTGTACATTTGCGATGGTTACTTAGGGGTCATGAAGGTTGGACCAGAGGGAGGCTTAGCTGAATTGGTAGTGGACCAGGCCGAAGGTCGAAAGGTAACATTCGCAAACCAGATGGATATCGACGAAGAGGAAGATGTAATCTACTTCAATGATAGTAGTGACAAGTATCATTTCAGGTATTTATTTCTAGTCTTATCATTTAAATTAATGTGTTTCATTTTTGTTTCAATTTAAATGGACCAGCATTCATTTAAAACAATTTGTGTTTTAATTGTAAATTCCAAATATATTTAAATGCTAGGTGACGCAACAATTAGCGTTGTAATATTATTTCTTATGTGATTTTTGTCGGTCAGGGATGTATTTTACGTGGTTGCTAACGGAGAGCGGTCGGGAAGAGTGATCAGATACGATAAGAAGACGAAAGAAGCCAAAGTTGTAATGGACAATCTCCGTTGTAATAACGGTTTGGCTCTAAACAAAGACCGATCATTTGTAATCTCATGCGAGTCTTCCACGGGCCTTGTCCACCGATACTGGATCAAAGGTCCTAAAGCCGGTACCCGCGATATCTTCGCCAAGGTTCCAGGTTATCCCGACAACATCCGCAGGACACCGACAGGGGATTTCTGGCTTGGCATACACTGCAAGAAAAATCTTATAGGGCGATTGGTTGTGAATAATAAGTGGCTCGGGAAATTAGTTGAAAAGACAGTGAAATTGGATGTGTTGATTGCAGTAATGAATGGACTTAAGCCGCATGGAATAGCCGTGAAAATCTCCGGCGAGACAGGGGAGATACTTGAGATACTTGAGGACAAAGAAGGGAAGACAATGCAGTATGTAAGTGAGGCTTATGAGAGAGAGGATGGAAAGTTATGGTTCGGGTCCGTTTTCACTCCTGCCGTATGGGTCCTTGATCGCAAGTAGTGAGTAGTTCGGGCTGTTGTGTCTCTTTAAAGTATTAATAATGTCTTTGGTGTTTTTTTTTTATCAACATTTGTTTCTAAGAGTATTTGCATCCGCTTTACCTCGTTTTTCTACTCTACAAATTGAATTTTTAAAGAGTAAAATCGAAAAGACCAAATTGTGGCGAATACATTTCTTTTGTACAACTATACATTTTGAATTACTTTTTTAATAAGTAATTACAAAAAAATGACAAACATAAGAGATTCTTTTTGGATATTAAAGCACCTCAAGAAGTCAATTTGAATTTGAACTCTTTATTATGATGTCGGTTTGCTTTCAAACCTTTACAACTTTTGAGGTGTAAAGACAAAAGTCAATTGAAAAAAAGCAATTTGGATTTCATTAGATTTGCTTCGATCACCTTTTGTGATCAACTAAGTAAATAGTGAATTTAAATAATGTTAATTTAAATAGTGAATAATTATAAGAATTAACAAAAATAAGTTAGTTAAATAATTAAAATTGAGGTGTAGTTTCAAAAATATTTTGAAATATCTTCTAAACACAAAGCCTTTCTGTAATGGAAACAAAACAAACGTGCGAAAAACAGTAAACGTATGTAAGTGTAACATCTTTCTTTCTTCTAAACACAAAACCTTTCTGTAATGAAAACAAAACAAATGTGCGAAAAATTGTAAACGTATGTAAGTGTAACATCTTTCTTTCTTTTTCCTCTTCAAGCTTTCTATAATAAACAACCTTTGTACAAGAAAAAGGAAGTTTCAATCCTAAACCTAATATCTGTCGAAAAAATCAACAATGTCGTCTGATTATTTATGTAAACTTACGTTTGCCGACTTATTCTTTCTCTATAAATACATATGTTACTTCATTCAGATGAAGTAACTTTTCTCTCTTCCTTCTTTCTCTCTTCTTCATCTGTAAAATTTATAAGATTAATAAAATCAGTATAATAATAAAATCTCTATCTCTCTATTATTATTCAACACGTTATCAGCACGAGTGTTTCTACCATCTACCTAAGATACTAAAATAAGGTAAAATTCTGTTTTATTAATACATATGTATATTATATGGTAGGCTCTGCCTCCTAAATTATATGGTAGGCACTGCCTCCTAAATATTATATGGTAGGCTCTCCCTTCTAAATATTATATGGTAGATTCTGCCTTCTAAATATTATATGGTAGGCTCTGCCTTCTAAATATTATATGGTAGGCTCTACCTTCTGAATATTATATGGTAGGCTCTCCCTTCTAAATATTATATGGTAGACTCTGCCTTCTGAATATTATATGGTAGGCTCTGCCTTCTGAATATTATATGGTAGGCGCTGCCTCCTGATTTATATTTAGAAATTATTTTAATTTATATGTTATTATATTCACTAATGTTTTACAATTTTATCATAAATTAATTTATGTCATCATTATGTTTAAATTCTTAAAAATAATTATACATATTTATTAAATATATATAATAATAATAACAATAATAAATTAAAATCTATACCCAAAATTTTATCATGATTATTTATTATAAAATAATTATAAAATAATTTTTATAAAACTGATGTTTAACATATTGTTTTATTATAATGTCAAATTTGGCAAAACTCGAGATAGCTGCCCTTGATATATCTGGAAAAAATTACATGACATGGGCAGTAGCTGCAAAAATGCATTTAAAAGCAAAAGACCTTCTTGGCACCATCGATAGGTCGGAAACAACATCCGATGAGAAAAAGCAAAAGCCATGATATTTTTATGCCACCATATTCATGATGGTTTAAAAGATGAATATATCACAAAAGAAGATCTTGCAGATCTTTGGCAATCACTCAAAGATAGGTTTGATCACCAGAAATATGTGATCTCACCAAAAGCCAAACATGAGTGGTTAAACCTCCGGTTTTAGGATTATAAAAGTGTAAGTGAATATAATTCCGCGTTGTTCGGAATCACTTCTAAGATGATATTATGTGGAGAAAAAATAAGTGATTATGATATGATTGAAAAAACTCTCCAAACATTTCATCCTGGAAATATAATCCTGCAACAACAATATCGAGCAAAGGGATATACTCGTTATTCGGAGTTAATGCAAGTTCTCCTTGTTGGTGAACAAAATAATGAACTTGTGATGATGAACCATCAATCTCGTCCCACTGGATCAGCTCCATTCCCAGAAGTGAATGTTGCATCATCCAGTTACAATAATTGGCAAGGACATGGACGTGGTCGAGGCCATGGTCGTGGTCGTGGACGTGGACGAGGAGGTGGACGTGGACGTGGAAAAGGAAGATTTTTTCGTCCTAATGAATTCAAATTCGGGAGAAAGAATAAAGTCCACGAAAATGAAGTTGGTCGCGTACCTGCTGTACACCAAAATATACAATATGAAAATGTTTGTTACAGATGTGGCATGAAAGGTCATTGGTCTCGTACCTGTCGTACACCAAAACATTTGGCTAATCTGTATCAAGAATCACAGAAACAAAAAGGAAAAGAAAGTGAAACCAACTTTATCTCGGATGAACCCGGACTTTCCTTCGATGGAAATGCATATCTCGATGTTGCTGATTTTCTGGTTGATTCCGAGAATACCAAAGAACAAGATAATTAAGTTTAATGTTATATATAAAGTTGTATTTAGTTTCCTTACGAACAAAAACAAAACTTAATGTCTTTTTAAAAAATATATGTAAGTTTGAACTTTAATTACTTAATGTAAAATAGTTTTATTATAATATAAGTTGATTTTGAAATATGTGTGTTTAACATTTATTAATACATCTTTATCAATATTTTAATACAGAAAATGTATCATTTTGAGAGTGAGAATGGAGATAAATGCCTAGCAGACAGTGCTATAACGCATACAATACTTAAAGATAAAAAGTTTTTCTCCTACCTCAAAATGAAAGATTCCGCTGGAAGCGTAAATACAATATAGGGTAATGCAAATATTATCATAGGCTCTGGAAGAGCTAGTTTTTCAATGCCAATGGGAACGAAATTTGAAATAAATGATGCTTTATATTCCCCCAAGTCTCATAGAAACTTATTAAGTTTCAAAGACATCCGTACAAATGGATATCACATAGAGACAATGAGCAAAAATAACATTGAATATCTTTGCATTACATGGGAGCAGAAACAAATATTGGAAGAATTACCAATGATGTCCTCTGGATTATATTACACAAAAATAAATATATTGAATCGTATATTACGGTAAACCAGAAGTTTACGAGTACATTCAAAGTCTGGCATGAAAGACTAGGACATCATGGATCAGTTATGATGAGAAAAATTGTGCAGAATTCTAATGGCCACCCATTGAAAAACCAGAAGATTTTTCAATCATGCGAGTTTTCGTGTAAAGCATGTTCTCAAGAAAAACTTATTACTCGGTCATCACCAGCCAAAATTAGTAATGAATCCCTAGTATTCATTGAAAAAATACATGGTGATATATGTGGGCCTATTCACCCATCATGTGGGCCATTTCGATATTTTATGATTTTAATTGACGCATCTAGTAGATGGTCACATGTGTGTTTGTTAACCACACGAAATATGGCTTTCGCAAGATTCATTGCCCAAATAATCAGGTTAAGAGCTCAATTCCCTGATTATACTATAAAGAAAGTAAGACTTGACAACGCTGGTGAATTCACGTCACAAGCCTTTAATGATTATTGTATGGCTCTCGGAATCGATGTTGAACATCCGGTTCCGCATGTTCATACACAAAATGGTATGGCTGAGTCTTTGATAAAACGGTTACAACTCATTGCGAGACCGTTAATATTGAGAACAAATCTCCCAATTTTAGTATGGGGTCATGCTATATTGCATGCGACGGTATTGGTCCAAATAAGACCAAGTGCATATCATGAATATTCCCCATTACAATTAACATCTGGCCAGAAGCCTGATGTATCTCATCTCCGAGTTTTTGGGTGTGCGGTTTATGTTCCTATAGCCCCACCACAAAGAACAAAGATGGGGCCACAGAGAAGATTAGGAATATATATTGAATTTATATCATCAAGTATTATTCGGTACCTTAAACCACGAACTGGTGACATGTTTACGGCACGATTTGCCGATTGTCATTTTGATGAAGAAGAATTTCCTACGTTAGGGAGAGGAATTAAACAACTGCAAGAAGATATTAAATGGTGTACGCCATCTTTGTTGTATCTTGATCCTCCCACAAAACAACGTGAAATGGAAGTTCAGAAAATCATACATTTGCAAAATATTGCAAACCAGTTGCCAGATGCATTCACATATACAAAACGAGTGACGAAATCATATATACCCGCTGTGAATGTCCCATCAAGAATTAATGTTCCTGTAGAACATGTTGATGGCGATAAAATAAATGAACCCAGAGTTCAGTTAAAGAGGGGGAGACCGATGGGCTCAAAAGATAAAAATCCCCGTAAGAAAAAGTATTTGGGAGAACAAAATCAAAAAGTTCTGGAAGAACCTTACAAAAAGCGTCTCGAAAATACTTGTGAAAAGGTTATAGAGGAACCAACTCAAATGGAATGTCCGGAAGACATATGCAAATTGATTTTTGAAAACCGTGAAGTGGAACTCCGTCCAGATGACAACGCAATATAGAAACATATGAGATTTCAATTAACTATATCCAAAATAGAAAATTATGGGTTAGAAATAAAATAGAAGATATTAATGGAATATTCTCCTTTTTGTGTCCAAAGAAATTGAAAATGAAAATGATGATGCAGAACCAATGTCTGTAACAGAATGTCAAAAAGATCTGATTGGGAAAAATGGCAAATAGCCATGAGAAATGAATTATTCTCTCTACAAAAAAGAAATGTTTTCGGACCCATTGTCATTACACCTGAAGATGTAGTGCCAGTTGGGTGCAAGTGGGTTTTTGTAAGAAAAAGAAATGAGAAAAACGAGGTCACTAGATATAAAGCACGTCTTGTTGCACAAGGATTTTCTCAAAGGCCGGGAATAGATTATGAAGAAACATATTCTCCGGTCATGGATGCAATTACATTTAGATATTTAAAGAGTTTATCATCATCCAAAAGGTTAGAAATGCACCTTATGGATATCGTGACTGCATACCTGTATGGAACCCTTGATAGTGATATATACATGAGAATCCCAGAAGGATTCAAGATCCCAGAAGGATCAAAGATCTCTAAAGGACCCAAAGAACTATATTCAGTCAAATTACAACGATCATTATATGGGTTAAAACAATCCGGACGCATGTGGTATAATCGCTTAAGTGAATATCTATTGAAAAAAAAATATATTAACAATGCGATATGTCCTTGCGTATTTATAAATAAATTCCCATCAGGCTTTGTGATCATTGCTGTTTATGTAGATGACCTGAATATAATTGGAACTCAAAAGGAAGTTGATAATGCAAAAACTCATATGAAAGAAGAGTTTGAAATGAAAGATCTTGGAAAAACAAAATTTTGTCTAGGACTCCAAATTGAACATTTCCAAGATGAGATATTTGTGCATCAATCAAATTATACGAAAAGGATATTGAAACGATTTAATATGGATAAAGCGAATCCTTTGAGTACTCCAATGGTTAATCGATCGCTTAATATAAACAAGGATCCATTTCGATCTTGTGAAGATAATGAAGACATATTAGGTCCTGAAGTACCTTATATGAGTGCTATCGGTGGACTTATGTATCTCGCAAATTGCACTCGACCAGATATAGCATTTGCTATAAATTTACTTGCGAGATATAGTTCATCACCTACACGAAGACATTGGAGTGGAATAAAACATATTTTCCGTTATCTCCAAGGTACGATTGATTTGGGATTATTTTATTCTAGAAACCCCGAGTTTGGTTTAGTTGGTTTTGCAGATGCTGGATATTTATCGGATCCACACAAATCTTGGTCCCAAACCGGTTGTGTTTTTACACTTGGTGGAACTGCAATCTCGTGGCGATCTCAAAAACAAACTTTGGTTGCCACTTCTTCAAATTACGCTGAAATTATTGCCCTTCATGAAGCTTGTAGAGAATGTGTATGGCTCAGATCTATGACTCAACATATAGAAGGATCAAGTGGATTAATCAACAATAAGGAACCAACAAAATTATTCGAAGATAATGTTGCATGTGTGACCCAAATCAAAGAAGGTTACATCAAGAGTGACCGAACAAAACATATTCCTCCGAGATTTTTCTCCTATATCCAAGAACTTGAGAAAAATCAAGAACTTAACGTCGAGTACATTCGTTCAAGTGATAATGCAGCAGATTTGTTTACAAAGGCGCTTCCTACGACAACGTTCAGAAAACACGTTCAGAATATTGGAATGCGATATCTGCGAGACTTATAAAAGGAAACATATCTATCTTTTCGAGGGGGAGATTGCGTATCTGTACTCTTTTTCCCTTATCATGATTTTTATCCCGTTGGGTTTTTACATGATAAGGTTTTTAACGAGGCAGAACACAATAATTTAATAATAATAAATAATCAAGGGGGAGTGTTGAAAAAGTCAACAATGTCGTCTGATTATTTATGTAAACTTACGTTTGCCGACTTACCCTTTCTCTATAAATACGTATGTTACTTCATTCAGATGAAATAACTTTTCTCTCTTCCTTCTTTCTCTCTTCTTCATCTGTAAAATTTATAAGATTAATAAAATCAGTATAATAATAAAATCTCTATCTCTCTATTATTATTCAACAATATCGTCGTTTTCGTTGATTCGCCGTTGATTCCCCGTAGTACATATATAAATAGTCATATTGGACAGTTGGCACTAAAAATGCAAATACGTGTATTTATTTGCATCCACACAACGAAAGAAATATCTAGAGTACTCCTTTAATTGTCCTTTTTTCTTTAACTTGTTCTTCTTATATAATCATTGTCAATTTGATCAGCTAACACCATTCAGTGTTATTACAACAAACATATTTTTCTCTCTTGGGAATATGCCGATAAGTCAGAATGTTCCGACTTGGGCCACCGTTCCGGCTGTTTTTGCCGTCTTTACCGTAATTTCGTATCAGACTTTAATTGTGCCGTATAATTTAAAGGGCACCAAAAATATATTGCCAATGGCTAAGACCATACCACTTCCTGTTCATGGACCAGAGAGCATTGAGTGGGATCCACAAGGAGGAGGTCCTTATGCTGCAGTCGTCGACGGTCGTATCCTCAAGTGGCGCGGCGATGATCTCGGTTGGGTCGAGTTCGCCCACACATCTCCTCACAGGTTATAGTTAACCTTATTACAACTCTTATTACAACACACCGATACATGCAGAAGTAACCAAATAAGTTGAGGGGAAAAATCAATTTATTTATTTATTTATAGATTGTTTTCTCTAGAGGACTAGGAGGACTTGATTTGGATATGTTGACTCAATTTTGCGGTGACTCGGATGGAGTTTTATAATTTGACTTTATTAGGGTTTAATCTAATATTCTTGTGCAAACTTTCTAATTGTTTGGAATATCTAACTTAATTTATCTAAAATAATTGAAGCTAGCTAGATTCAAACTCGAACTTAAGGCTGTACGTAAATATCATATGATTTCATCATTTAGGCTGTTAAATAATAATAACAATAATAGAAAAAACTTGTTGTAGAGGGAACTGTTCAACGCATCGAGTAGTGCCTACTTGTGGAAGGCCATTGGGACTTAGTTTCGAGAAGAAAACAGGAGATTTGTACATTTGCGATGGTTACTTAGGGGTCATGAAGGTTGGGCCAGAGGGAGGTTTAGCTGAATTAGTAGTGGACCAGGCCGAAGGTCGAAAGGTAACATTTGCAAACCAGATGGATATCGACGAAGAGGAAGATGTAATCTACTTCAATGATAGTAGTGACAAGTATCATTTCAGGTATTTATTTCTAGTCTTATCATTTAAATTAATATGTTTCTTTTTTTTGTTTCAATTTAAATGGACCAGCATTCCTTTTAAACAATTTGTATTTTAATTGTAAATTCCAAATATATATTTAATGCTAGGTAATGCAACAATTAGCGTTGTAACATTAATTCTTATGTGATTTTTGTCGGTCAGGGATGTATTTTACGTGGCTGCTAACGGAGAGCGGTCGGGAAGAGTGATCAGATACGATAAGAAGACGAAAGAAGCCAAAGTTGTTATGGACAATCTTCGTTGTAATAACGGTTTGGCTCTAAACAAAGACCGGTCTTTTCTAATCTCATGCGAGTCTGCCACGGGCCTTGTCCACCGATACTGGATCAAAGGTCCTAAAGCTGGGACCCGCGATATCTTTGCCAAGGTTCCAGGTTATCCCGACAACATCCGCAGGACACCGACAGGGGATTTCTGGCTTGGCATACACTGCAGGAAAAATCTTATAGGGCGATTGGTTATGAATAATAAGTGGCTCGGGAAATTAGTTGAAAAGACAGTGAAATTGGATGTGTTGATTGCAGTAATGAATGGACTTAAGCCGCATGGAATAGCCGTGAAAATCTCCGGCGAGACAGGGGAGATACTTGAGATACTTGAGGACAAAGAAGGGAAGACAATGCAGTATGTAAGTGAGGCTTATGAGAGAGAGGATGGAAAGTTATGGTTCGGATCCGTTTTCACTCCTGCCGTATGGGTCCTTGATCGCAAGTAGTGAGTAGTTCGGGCTGTTGTGTCTCTTTAAAGTATTAATAATGTCTTTGGTGTGTTTTTTTTTTATCAACATTTGTTTCTAAGAGTATTTGCATCCGCTTTACCTCGTTTTTCTACTCTACAAATTGAATTTTTAAAGAGTAAAATCGAAAAGACCAAATTGTGGCGAATACATTTTTTTTTACAACTATAAATTTTGAATTAATTTTTTTAATAAATAATTAAAAAAAAATGACAAACATAAGAGATTCTTTTTGGATATTAAAGCACCTCAAGAGGTCAATTTGAATTTGTACTCTTTATTATGATGTCGGAATTGCTTTCAAACCTTTACAACTTTTGAGGTGTAAAGACAAAAGTCAATTGAAAAAAAAGCAATTTGGATTTCATTAGATTTGCTTCGATCACCTTTTGTGATCAACTAAGTAAATAACAGTTTATTTTTAGAATCATTTGATAGCATTCGGAATAGTGACTTTTGAAATAAACCTACTATGCCAATTTTTCTGTTTGGTATTTTGATATAACTATTGGTTCAGCACAAGCAGCACACAACAAAACAGAGTATTGAAGTGAAGACTGCATTCACAACAGAACAAAGCAAGCCCATAATATCCAAATAATTATTCAATAGTACAAATGAATACATGAGAAGATTCGGGAGCGCGACGTTGCTCTTTATTTTCTTTCAAAAAACTAAATTCAACTTGCGAAATTTTTAAGTTTTTTGACAAAACGTGGCACTTTATGCCAAGTGGTAAGTTGGTAACTTTGATACTTACCTGTGCAACGTGTGTTATGTCCGAAATCC
This sequence comes from Pugionium cornutum, assembly GCA_018901935.1. NCBI lineage: Eukaryota > Viridiplantae > Streptophyta > Magnoliopsida > Brassicales > Brassicaceae > Pugionium > Pugionium cornutum. The sequence goes on from CM032157.1 coordinate 1,894,776, forward strand.
TGAAAGAAACACCTTGTTTCCCTCCACTGTTCCTTTCTAATTTTCTATTTACAAAGAGTAATTACTGTCAGTCACACATTCTCTCAAGGATCAGAGAGAGAGAGAGGAGAGAGAACACAAAATGCCAATTAGCCGGAGAGTTATGACGCCGGTCGCTGCCGTACCGGTTATCTTAGCCGTCGTTTGCTTCTTCTTCTGGCCATCAATCATCGAACCGGACCGTTTAAAGGGCACGAAACACGTCCTCCAAATGGCTAAGACCATTCCTCTCCCTGGCGATGGACCAGAGAGCTTAGAATTCGATTCACAAGGTGAAGGTCCTTATGTCGGTGTCACCGACGGTCGCATCCTCAAATGGCTCGGCGAGGAACTTGGTTGGGTCGATTTCGCCTACACATCTCCTCACAGGTAACAATCGCAAACCAAAATCACGAAAGAACGTCCCTTATAATGTTTTCTTATGTTCCTCTGTGTGATCACTTGAATTTTTTTTTTTTTAATAATCGTTAGGGAAAAGTTAGATTAGGATACAGATCAGATATGTGTGAATCTTTTAACTAAATTTTAGGGTTTTACGTACTTAATGTTCCCAAATAATTACTTTTGTTTTGGCGAATGAAGAGAAAACTGTTCGAGGCATAAAGTAGTACCAAGTTGTGGGAGACCATTGGGACTCAGCTTCGATAGGAAGACAGGAGATTTGTACATATGTGATGGTTACTTTGGGGTCATGAAGGTCGGACCAGAGGGAGGCTTGGCCGAGTTAGTCGTTGACGAAGCCGAAGGTCGTAAAGTAATGTTTGCGAACCAAATGGATATAGACGAAGAGGAAGATGTTTTTTACTTCAATGATAGCAGCGATAAATACCATTTTGGGTAATTCAAAAATATTTCCACTTTTACTAACTTTCAAATTCTACGTGGAATTGACTAGTAACAAAGTGGTTATGTTTGTTTTGTTGTTTTGGATAGGGAAGTGTTCTACGTTTCTATAAGCGGGGAGAGAGTGGGAAGAGTAATTAGATACGATATGAAGAAGAAAGAGGCTAAAGTAATAATGGACAAACTTCATTTACCAAATGGTTTAGCTCTCAGCAAAAACGGATCTTTTGTAATCACATGCGAAGGCGGCACTGGAATTCTCCATAGAATATGGGTCAAAGGTCCTAAAGCAGGGACCACTGAGATTTTCGCGAGGGTACCAGGTCCTCCGGACAATATCCGGCGTACACCTACCGGCGATTTCTGGGTAGCCTTGCATTGCAAAAGCAATTTGTTCACTCGTTTGTTTCTTATTCACTCTTGGGTTGGCAAGTTTTTCATGAAGACGTTAAAGATGGAGACTGTTATTTATCTCATGAACGGGGGGAAACCTCATGGAATAATCTTGAAACTCTCCGGAGAGACCGGAGAGATTCTTGAGATACTTGAGGACAGTGAAGGAACAACAATGAAGTATGTTAGTGAAGCTTATGAGAGAGAAGATGGGAAATTATGGATCGGATCTGTGTTTTGGCCAGCCGTTTGGGTTCTTGATACGTCGGTTTTTGTTGGCTAATGAGTAAACAAACGCAAAAGGAATAAAATCTTGGTCGTGGGATTTGCTTACTAGCGGAAATGCGTCTTGTATGTTGTTATTGAGTGTGTGTGTGGAATTTCATTAAATCTAACCTCCTTCGTCTGTCCCATTTTGGTTTAATTATTATGGTTTTATCAAAGAAAATGCATGCACAAAATTTCATTTAAAAAAAAAAAACAACTTTCATCTATAAATGACGCAGTAACAAAATCGTAAATTAGAGCTAGTATATTTAAACTTTGCAAAAAAAAAAAAACATTTACTTACAATTTGTTCTCCTTACCAAAATTATGATGTTTACCTAACCCGGCTGATATTGGTGACGTACAACCTATTGTCATTATGTCATAGTATACTTCAATATATATATATATATATATATATATATATATATAAAATTAGTACCTAAAAGAAATATGTCTAATCGTTGAAAAAGTAGCATACGTGTTGTTGTGTTGGACAAAGATATTTTTTTTCTTAATCTGATTTGATTCTTGTCGTTAAAAGATGACCGGGTGAAATGAACGAGAGAACTCCACCATCCTCTTCTGAATTGGATTTTCTTTTCCATGATTACATCTCAAAAATATTATAATTAATAACTAATATGAATTATATATTCATGATTAATCAACACGTGTCTATCAAGATGTCTTTGTTTTGTACTATTAGCATCTTTGTGTTTATTGGAAAACATATCCCCTTTTTGTAATCAAATTGATTATATATATAAATTTAGTGTGTAGCTAAATTAATTATATATATGTATAATTTATTTGATGCTTACAAAAATACTCACTTTGTTCCTAGTAACCTGATTTTTAAATATTTATTATTCTATAACAAATGATATTTTTAGATTTTTTAATGTATTTTTAGATTTTTTTAATGTATTTTTAATAATTAACTATCATTTAGTTGTAAAATTCAGAAAATATGCAAAATGTGGAAAATGATTAAAATTTAATGAGCAGGATGCCATTTCGAAACATAAACTACATTTAGTGTGACAATTTAATTAAACATTCATTCAATTCATTTTGGTCATGATTTGCATTTATGATTAACAACGAATTATGATTTCGTCATTATTAACAACGAATTGTGTGTGGACAAGACTTGTAAGCTAAGGTGTCGTTCTCAAGAGTACAAAACAAGTCACGACTCTCCGCAACCTATCTTTAGCAAACGGTGCGTTTAAGCCGAAACGGTGATTACCTTCTTATCGCCGAGACAACTACGTGTTGGATCCTACGTTACTCGCAAAACTACACGTCGTAAAATATGGGTTGAATCGGTAAACACTCCTTTTGCTGAAATGTATGATACAATTTTTATCCGCACAAAAATTCTGATAACAAGTTCACAAACTAAAACTCCATAGTGGGTCTAATGTGTGCACCACCGACAGAAAGTTAAAACGATTCCACCATTAAAAGTGTAGAGAGAAAAACGAAAGACCTTGTTGCTAATATTCCTTATATTATATTCCAATTTGTTGATAATGCCTCGCAGATTCTTGAGATACAATAGGCTGCGCTTAGATGATACCCTGAAACTGAAGAAATCAAGTAACCATCTTTCAGATTATACGTTTCCATCATTTTAAAAAATCCATATTTTCCACAAAGGATGAGTGAAGGAAGAAGACTTACTGGCCACAAAATCGTCGATATAGTCACAGTCTATTTTCCCGTGAGCCATCGCACCGAGCTGAAATGACAAGACAATGTTTGCATAAGATTGGTTGTATGGGAGTTGAAAGATAAAGCCTATCTCACTAAGCAAATGAATTTGAATTCTGTGCAGAAGTGAGATAAAATATTTGAAGCTCACTAACCACAAAAACAGTATCCATATCATTACAGACAGTAGCTAGGTGCTTCTGCATATTGATCAGCTTTTCAGAGCTACACGAGAATCCTGATAAATGAAAAAAAAAATTCCTTCTGAAGCAATGCGAGATAAATAACAAATTTTGGGAGGAAACTATAGGCTTTCTTTACCTATTTTTTTGGAGTTAACCGGTAGATGTAATGTAATAGGGTTCTTGATCACCCGTAAAAGTTTCTCACGCCTGCCAACTGCAGTAATGCTCAGCTTTTGTAGCAGTTGCACTGCAAGGCCAACAAAATTGGATAAGAAACAAGAGAAATCTCAGAGGTTAATGTAACAAAATATTGCCGATGAGAGGAATAAATGGAAAACTCACACATGATTCCAGCAAACCGCTTGTAAGTTCTTGGTATACGAACGTGAGGTTTAACTTCAAAAAGGACACCTTGTTCTGTTCTAACATATACCGCTTTCAATCTCCCAGCCTTATTAACCGGACTATCCAAAATCATTAGAAGAGCCTGAAGAGGGAAATCACTCAATATGAGTCACAATTTGCTATAAAATGTAACTTATAAACTTCTCAAATCTTAACCTGATGTGTGATGTCTGGTCGGTAATCAGCAGGGTTTCTGTTATTTTTTTTCAAGAAATTAGCATGATCATCAGAGTTAAGTAGCTGGTAAGTCTGCAAACGACAATAAACATGTATATTAGCACAAATGAAGCTTGGAATGAATCCATAGAGCTTTGTGTGGTGCAAGCATTCCTGCAAATGACCTTTCCAACTTTGGCAACTTCAAGAGAGGCCTTCTCAAGCACGAAAACAACTCCCGGCTTTTCAGTGTTATTATCTGCAAGGGAAATAGGTATTCCCCCATCAATATTATCTACTGTTTCCTCAGTTTCATTCTCTTCATCATTTTCCTCTGCTTTTGAGGTGCCTTCTCTTTTAGCCTTCTTCACACTCTCTTCTGTTTTTTGTTTTTGCTCAAACTTTGGGTGTTCCTCTTCTTCATCTTCGTCTCTATCGTACCGCTCTTGTCTCTCCTTTCTCTTGGTCACTTTAATACCGTACGGCCTCACCATCTTTCTTCAAAAATGATGCTAATATAACGCGAATTAAGTATATCACAAGACCGAAAAGCAAACAATCAGATGTTAAAGGACTAAGCTTTTTCAGAAATTACAAACACAAAACAGGAATTCAAAGAGAAAGTAATCAAGTAATTCAAAACTAAGGCGAATCAATGCAAATAATCACACTCCCGTATAGCTTGAATTAGAAGATAAGCCCAAAACTACCGAACATTTTGATGAAGAAGAGCTAAATTAAAGAGAGAAGGAACTATCACTTACTCCGATACACTTGAGCTTGCCAAGAAAATTCAAGTTAGCAGGCGACTGAATCAGAGCGATCCAATAGATAAACCCTAATTTTTTTAAAAACGTAAGGGGTTTTCCTTTTTTTTTTTTTTTTTTTGGTTTCAGGCACAGAATACAGAGTTTTGCAAAGGCCCATTTTATTTTAAGTTAGACCCATTAAGGATTTATGCTCTTTAAAGGCCCAATAAAGAAATAGCGACAAGAAACCTAAAACTACTTATGGTCGTCGTCGACTTTCGTTCTGCCGGAGCACAAGTGGTGGTTCCTTCCACTTTTTAAAGTTTTCTCCCTTCAATTTTCGGTTTTCTCTGAGTAGCCATAGGCGGAAGCGAAGCCGAAAGGATTACTGTGGCGTTTCTTTAACCTAGTTGGAAGATGACGTCTTATGGAGATAGACTGAAGTCTACGTCCATTAATGGAGTTAAGTTATACCATGTTTCGTCTGCCCCCAATGTTGCGACTTGGCTTAATCCCAAGAAGCAACGAGCTCTCCGTAAAAACCCCCGTAAGTATCTACCATTGAGTGTTCGATTTCTCTGAGCTTAATCGTTAAATCCCTGCATAAACCACATTTCTTAAAGACTCCTTTTTTAATTCTCTGGGATGTGCGTGTAGCTTTAGGTATGCTCGTAGGAACTAGTTTCTTCTCTTAATTGCAGCTCAAATTCAATGTTCACTGTTTTTGATGCCTTTGTTGATTTACACTGGCTTGTTTTGTGGCTATTTCCTGTAAAGATTATATGCAAAGAGTGGAGCTAGTTCAAGATTTGAAGTTTGAGACTGCCACTACTAGAATCAAAGCGACTCCAGATGGAGAGTTTCTAATTGCTTCAGGTGCGTTTTCATCTTGCCTTCCTTGGTGAAATTTGTAATCTGGATGCTTTTTAGAATAAAGAAGGAATGTCTTCTTGTGTGCATTCCACTAATTTTGCTGTTAAATCAGGCATATATCCACCACAGGTCAAAGTTTATGAGCTAAGGCAGCTTGCATTGAAGTTTGAGAGACATTTGGATTCGGAGATAGTTGATTTCGAGGTACGTTTCTTGTTAGCTGTTGCAATATTTTTTTCTGATTCAGTAATGTGTTTGTTGGCTCTACAGATATTGGATGATGACTACTCAAAGCTTGCCTTCTTATGTGCTGATCGTTCTATTAATCTACACGCCAAATACGGGAAACACCACAGTTTACGAATTCCAAGGTTTTTTAGTTTTGCTGGTCTGTGAGATATGTTCTTGAGTTTTGGTGTGGCGTTGGTCTAGGAACTCACATTTATTTGCAGGATGGGGAGAGACATGACATATGATTCCTGGTCTTGTGATCTGCTTTGCGCTGCTTCTTCACCAGATCTATACAGAATCAATTTAGAACAGGTTTATTTTAATGAATTATTATAGTTTGGTCTTGTTACTTACCTCAGTCTTTGCTGTAGAATGATTGATGAGATTTCCCTTCTTTCTCTCTAGGGAAGATTTCTCTCTCCTCTCAGCACTCAATCCCCAGCTCTTAACGTTGTTACTCGGAGGTTTGCATACCCAACTGTCATTTATTTTATTATGCTTCTTGATTTGATATCAGCTAGATTCGAATGTGATGCTGTCGATTACCGTTGTTCACATCTGAGCACTATTTTTTTATTAACCAGCAATTTCCATGGATTGGTTGCTTGTGGTGGTGAGGATGGTGCTGTGGAATGCTTTGATATGAGAATGAAATCATCTGCTGCTAGAATTAATGCAGTTACACATGGTGGTGATGCTGCTGCGGTAATTCCTCTTAACTTATGTTCCATATCAACAGACTTTCGTAGCTTAGATGTGACTGGCTAAAATCTCATCAATCTCTCTGATAATCTTTTGTTGTTTAATGGGCAATAGGAGGTCACCGCTATAGAATTTGATAACAGTGAAGGTCTTCAAGTAGCTGTTGGTAGTAGTGCGGGAAAGGTTTGATGCTATATTTCATTTTCTAATCTTTAAGTTGTAGAAACTGGTATGTCAATTTGACCATAAGGCTACGTTTTGTTGATTGTGCTGTTCTAAATTTGCACTTCTGCAGGTATTCATATACGACTTGCGTACTTCAACTCCCATACGAGTGAAGGATCACATGTAAGTAGTACGCGGTTTGTATTTACTCTAAATTAGCTATGCTATAACTTTAGTGTTTGTTTACTCGGTGTTTATTGTCTATTTCTGCAAAATTTGCAGGTATGAAAGCCCGATTTTGAGTATTAAGTGGCAACGGACTCTTAATACTCAACAACCTAAGTTAATTACTACTGACAAGCACATAGTTAGAATATGGGACCCGAATACGGTAAGATTGGGTTTACCTCTCGGTTTCTTGAATTCGTAGATTGTGGTGTTGAAATACAACGAATTTTGGCTAGATACAGTGTTTGATAATCCCCAAATTGTTTTTCAGGGAGAAGGTATGACCAGCATTGAACCAACTGGGGGTGGCATAAACGACATTTGTGTGTTCCGTGGAAGTGGGCTTATGCTTCTGGCTTTAGACTCTAGCCTAATCCCATCCTACTTCATACCTGAACTTGGTCCTGCCCCCAAATGGTGTTCTCCTCTGGAAAATCTAACGGTACTGATTGATTCAAAAATATTTCATCATTCCAGTGGCGTGATCATTGTTTACAAACTTTTTGAAATCTTCTTCTCAGGAAGAGATGGAAGAAAGTGGACAGACCACTATATACGATAACTATAAATTCGTGACGAAGGAAGATCTGGAGAAGTTGCAGCTGACTCATTTGATTGGGACAGATCTTCTGAAAGCTCAAATGCATGGATATTTTATGAATCATCATCTGTACAAAAAGGTGTGACCTTTACACTTTCATACGCTTATAACTTCAGAAGAGTCTCTAATATGTTTCCTTGTAATAAGTTCTTTCTTTCTCATTGCAGGCTTTGGCAGTGGCTGAACCTTTTGCATATGATGATTACATAGAACGCAAGAAGCAAGAGAAGCTAGAAGCAGCCCGTAGCCAGAGAATCACAGTTAGTATTTCTAATCTAAGCAGCATCTGCAGATTTTTGTTTGTTTTGGCCACTTACAAACACATCTATGTGTCTTGTCTTGCTGCAGAAGAAGAGAAGGTTACCAAAGGTTAACCGTGATCTCGCAGCCACCATCCACGACGAGGAAGATGCTGAAGAGGAAAAGAAAATTGCCGAGGATGATGAAGCCGCTAAGAAAGTGTCGAAGAAGAAAAAACCCGGACTTAGTGGCGAGAATTTCAAAGATGGTCGGTTTGAAGCGATGTTCCAAAATCCGGTAGCAACAATAACTTTTTCGGTTTTCTTTGTTTGTTTCTTCTTGTTGTCTACTTGTCATTGTATAATCAATTTATTGGGACTCTCTTTCTGGTTTTCAGGACTTCCAAATCGATCCAGAATCATATGAATATGGTGTCCTACACCCTATTGCTTCTTCTAAGAAGCAACCTTCTCTGTTAGATGAACATTTTGAAGCTGTAACAGATGACGATGAGAACAGCGATTCTGATGCATCACAAGCATCAGATGACGACGAGAACGATGTGAACACAAGGCCAAGCAAGAAATTGAGAACTCCAAAGTTAGTGCCTTTTGAGTACATTCCATGATTTAGATACTATATGTTTCCGTTATTTCCTGATGTGGAAGATTTGGATCCAGGTTGTTTGAAGTGAAAGACGAGCGGCACGCAGAAGCTTTCTACAACCGCAAATCACTGGCTAAAGAAGACAGTCTTCCAATGGGTGAGCGTGTTAAGGTCATAGAGAACCAGCGTGGTAACTTTGGAGCCTCGAAAGATGTTAAATTCGGTCCTGGAGGATCCCGGGAGATTTCTTTCAACGCAAGAAGCTCATCCAAGTACAACAAATACAGAGAAGATAGAGACGATGAAGATGAAGAAGGCGGGCAAAGAAACAAGAGGAGAGGAATTCAGTCTCTTGGACTGAAACCGAATAATGTTAGAGGCGGTTTCAGAGGTAGAGGAAATGGTGGTTTCCGGGGACGAGGAGGTGGGCGTGGTGGTGGTTTCAGTGGAAGAGGCGGGGGGCGTGGTGGACGTGGAAGAGGCCGGCGATGATAAATGTAGCTTCCAGCGGATTTTTATGTTAGTTTTGGAAATTTTGCGTCACATTTGAGAATCTTTGAAACTTAATTGATTCACATACAATTTTGGAATACTTTTTTACCTCTTCTCAAAACGTATTACTCTGATGGTTTGAATGTATTACTCTGATGGTTTGAATCAGAACAACAAAATGTGCTTACTTGAGTCGAAAGGTAATGGTCCGATAGAGATGATCTGTATTTGCCTTTACATGATAAGTCTCAGTGACAGTTGATAATTAACTTAAAATAACGAGGCAAAACATTTTTATTGAAAATATTAATCAAATGAGATCCTTTTCATTTGGGTGAACAAACAAATAAAATGCTTATGTATATGCTTACACCATGAGAATTGCTTATGTGTATGCTTACACCATCCAACTGTTTGGGAGGAATACGCCTGAAGCATCTTTTAACTGATTTCCACGCGCCTCCAACAGTTTCTTCAAGCTGACTCATTATTCAAATATGTGAACTATAGTTAAGTGTGTGTTTTAATACATGTAATATTTTTCTTTTAGTGCTTATCTAATTAGTCTACTGGTGACTGGACCTTGTTTACTCGTGGAACATAGACTTTGGCATGTGTCCATCTACGTCCTCAGATCCAACTATTTCTCTTTATAGTATATGTCGTATCGTATAACACTTCAAAGACGCTTATATTATAGTTTCTGATTGTTTAATAACAGAGATTTATTTGTTTACTTAATCCTATTATATATATCGCTGGACAATAATATTCCACCTACAGTTGAGGATAATCCTAACCAAAACAGATACAAGAGAAAACAGAATCTAAAAACTTGTCCTTAATAAAACAAGAATGTGTGCATTAGTCCCTTCATTGTTCCCAAACTTTGGGTGGCCGTCGACAGGAGAGTACGAGAGCTACTACCTCGCCGGAGAGAACCAGAACAACAGCACGTATCTTAATTTTCCGGTACCGGAGACTTATGGAGTGTTTCATCATCATGACAGTTTGGGGGTCTCTGTTTCGTCGGAGGGAACTGAAATAGAAAACAATCCGGTTGTGATCAAGAAACTTAATCACAATGCAAGTGAGCGTGATCGTCGCAAGAAGATCAACTCTTTGTTCTCATCTCTCCGTTCATGTCTTCCAGCCTCGGATCAATCGGTAAGTAGTGACTCCCATTCTCAAATATGTATGCTCAATCGATTAGGTATCGTTTAGAATAAGAATATTGAATGAACCCTTTTCTTTTTCTTTTGCTTTGCTTTCTTGCAGAAGAAGCTAAGTATTCCTCAGACGGTTTCACGGAGCTTGAAGTACATACCTGAGCTGCAAGAGCAAGTCAATAAGCTAATACGAAAGAAGGAAGAACTCTTGGTTCGAGTATCGGGTCAAAGAGACATTGAACATTACGTTAAGCCGAAACCAAAGGCAGTTGCGAGTTATGTCTCGACGGTTTCTGCGACTAGGCTTGAAGAAAATGAAGTGATGGTCCAAATCTCATCATCCAAGATTCATAACTTTTTGATATCTAATGTGTTAAATGGATTAGAAGAAGATGGTTTCGTTCTTGTGGATGTTTCATCTTCAAGGTCTCGCGGAGAAAGAATTTTCTACACGTTGCATCTTCAAATGGTAAAGATGGATACTTACAAGCTGAATTGCGAAGAGTTAAGTCAGAGGATGTTGTACTTGTATGAACAATGTGGAAACTCGGTTAGATGATCAGTTTGTTCGTGTTTCTCAGTTATACGTGTCGTCCTTTTCTCTTGTAAATCTACTGTTCTTGACCAAAGCATTATAGTCCGAGTTGTTTCGGGTTTTTTTGGTATGATCGATTCGGTTATTACATGAATACATGCTATTGAATATTAACTGATTACTATGAGATTAATATTACTCGATTCAAGAATACCGGTTAAAGGTATAAATGTTTTTTGTGCCGAAACCTTTTGTCTGTTACTATTTATTGTTTATGATTTTTGTTGTTTATTTTAAGCGTTAGTTGTGTCATTGTGTGTTTAGTGTTTTAATAAAACGAGCAAAGACAAAAAAAGAGGTATTTTATTACAACTACTATATATGCTCTAATTTAAAAGATTCGGGGCAAGTGAGCAAGTTGGCACTTAATTAGTTATTAATTTTGTAGATAATCCTCACATTTTGAGAGTTAATTAAGAATCATGAAAATACGTGATGAATGAGAAGCCATGTTTATCCTTATCCATTGGTCTCGGAATTAATATACATATTCATTTTTTAAAAATTAGATTTTTTTAACACATACTAAGATATTAATTATTCATTTTTTCTAAAAATTAAAATAACTCAATCAATAATAAAACAATGTGTAGAATTTAAACAGTCAAAACAATAGAAAAATTTAAACAATATTTTTTCGGTTTTTTCAGTCACGTATTATCCAGTTTTGTATTCTTTAGAAATACACTTTTCTAATTGTTTGTTCCAGAAAATAAATTCAGTTTTAAAAACTAACATAAAATGATGGGAAAATTTTGGTCTTTAATAGAGTTATATTAGTGCGGAGATGACAGAAGACGGATGTTGTCGCGTAGACTGATGACGAGGTGGCAAGAAATGTCACTGTGGGAAGAAGGCGATACAATCAATGATGGAGGAGACACATCAAAGTGTTTTTGTAATAAATATTAACTTGATTCATATCCACTCGGAAAAATATTCACAAATTATATTTTATTAATGAATATAAATTAAATATTTATATAATTTTAACTCTTATTTAAAATTACTTTTAATATTAATTTTTGTATATACAAATTAAGAAAAGAAAAATAATTATTTTTTTATGAATTTAATAGTATTTTTTGTTAGTTTAATAAAATATATTAATTATATAACCAAATTAATAACAATGATATACTTGTAATTATTTTAATAAGTTAGAGTAAAATTATTTTATTAAAATGTTTTTCAATTAATATATTAGGGATTACGATAGTAACTTAAATCTATTTATATTTATTTGAAATTATTTATAAATTAACGTATAAAATTTTTTTAAAAAATAAACATTATTATTTTTGCAAATATAATAGTATTTTTTGGTTAGTTGAATAAATTATATTTATTCTCTAACCAAATTAATATCAGTGGCATGTAATAATATTTTTTGGTTAGTTGAATAAATTATATTTATTCTCAAACCAAATTTATATCAGTGGCATGTATTGTAATTTTCTAGTAAGTTAAATTCTTTTATATATTTAAGCTGAAACTCACTGTGGTGTTGACACGTCAGCATGTTATTTTGTTTATTAACACGGTAGAGTTACTTTATTAAAAAGTTTCTTAAATAATATATTAGAGATCTCTGGATTTGGTTTAGTAAAAAAAAATTAATTTACTGGTTTACCGACTGGTAATAACTCTATAAAATAAATATTATTATCTAGTGGAAATGTGGGTCACAATAAGACTCTATGAAACGTCATTAATTAACATTTACAAATTTGGAATATATTTGACTCATTCGTGGATCAAAGAATAACTAAATCAGAACATAATTTAGTTTAGACATATATAGATGGCATCAAGTTGACCTCAGTATTATAAGGAATGGGTTTGTATTAAATAACCAAGGCTGCATTTACTTAAGATAAATATATAAAATTTGTAATGCTTATGTATATGCTTACACCATGAATTAATATGCTTATGTATATGCTTACAACATAAAATGTTTGGGACGACGAAGACGCCCAAAGGTATCTTCCATTTGATTTACACGAGCCTCCAAATATTTATTCAAGCTGAGTCATCTTTCAATATGTAAATAATAATCTTATTATAGATTTGGTATATGTAATATTCGTTTCTTGAATCTTATGCAATATTTCCAATGGTGATTGGACCTACTTCATGCGTGGAACGTAGGCTCTGGCTCGTGTCAACCTATGTCTCTATTGAGACGAAAATATTTCTTGTTATGGTATTGTTTACTCGTATGACACTTATTATTAAAGTGTCTTAACGAATAAAAAACATAGGTTATATAGTTTGTTATTTGATACTTGTAACAACATAAATTTATTTCTTTAGTCCTTTATCCGTATATATGTGAGTCAATAATATTCCAACCGAAAACAGCTTCAAGAGAGAATTACAAGAAGTACAGAATCTAAAACTTACACTTAATTAATCAAACAAAGATGTGTGCATTAGTCCCTCCATTGTTCCCAAACTTTGGGTGGCCGTCGACCGGAGAGTACGAGAGTTACTACCTCGCCGGAGAGAATCTCAACAACAGCACGTATCTTGATTTTCCGGTACCGGAGACATATGGAGTGTTTCATCATCATCAGAACAGCTTAGGTGTTTCCGTTTCGTCGGAGGGAAATGGAATAGATAACAATCCAGTAGTGATCAAGAAGCTTAATCACAATGCAAGTGAGCGTGACCGTCGCAAGAAGATCAACTCTTTGTTCTCATCTCTCCGTTCATGTCTTCCAGCCTCAGATCATTCGGTAAGTAGCTATATATTTTTATATTTCCGTTATATTTTGGAACTGTTAAGTGAATATGTTATGAATTGTGTATGAGAAGTGAAAGTTCATAAAATTCAATAAAAATATACATTTTCCTTTACACCTATGTCATTTAGAAGAAGAATATTCAGACCCCTTTTTCTTCATTTTCTTGCAGAAGAAGCTTAGTATTCCTGCCACAGTTTCACGGAGCTTGAAGTACATACCAGAGTTGCAAGAGCAAGTGAAGAAGCTAATACATAAGAAGGATGAACTCTTGGTGCAAGTATCGGGTCAAAGAAGCATTGACATTTACGAAAAACCGCAACTAAAGGTCCTCACGAGTTATCTCTCAGCCGTTTCTGCAACTAGACTTGGAGAAAGTACTGAAGTAATGGTCCAAATTTCGTCATCCAAGATTCATAACTTTTCGATATCTAATGTACTGATTGGTTTAGAAGAAGATGGGTTTGTTCTTGTGGATGTTTCATCTTCAAGGTCTCAAGGAGAGAGGCTCTTCTACACATTGCATCTTCAAGTAGAAAACATGGATGATTATCAGAAAATGAATTGTAATGAGTTGAATGAAAGGGTATTGTACTTGTACGAGAAATGTGAAAATTCGTTCAGGTGATTGATATTCATATGGTGTAATTATCCATTTGTTCTTAATTTATTATAGTCGTTTTTTACCTTTTTGATAAAAAATTTGTTTACAGTATCCAAATCTAATTAAACTTTTTTTTTAAACATTTGATATGTTACGATCACATTAATTATTTAATTTCAAAAAATCAAACTTTATAAAAATCAAACATAGGAGACTTGTTTCAGTTGTCCTCGGTAAAGACCTTGAAGATGAAGTCACGGAAACGTCTTGAGTACAGCCTCGGATCGACGGCTGAGATTGAAGTAGGATCGTACTGAATGCTCTTGTAAGCATGTTCGAGTTTCTTGCTAATGTCATAGTCTTGAAGAATGTCTATGATTCCAAAGATCATGACAACCTCGTAGTACTCTCCTGTTGGTTCCCCAACTAGCTGGAACTCACAGTCGCTTCCCCTCATTGTCCTCTCCGCTCGAGCTGGCATGTTTCCTCCAAGTCTGATACTAGCCCATCTGCAACAACAAACCGATTTATTGGACTCCAAAATAGAGATTTTTTCTGACTCCATGTATGAGTTCAGTTTGTATTGTTTTTACCTTGTAGGATCGGATAGAAGCTGATCTACGTCTGCTCTAGAGAGACGAGGGCCTGTTTCGTCTCCAAATTCACCTGCAGTTACGAAAGAAACATATTTGGTTGATGCATTCTAATGGAGAGAAACGGTATCCGGTTTCTTAGGAGTTCGAACCAATAGGCGTGCGAGCTCCAGAAGGAATCAGCTCTCCAGCGACTGATGCTTCTCTGAAATGAATCCCAACCAGAAGACTATAATCCATGATTCTCTCCTGTTCTAGAAACTCGCAGTCTTTATCGACTTGCCTGAGAAAAAAATAACAATGGGCATAACAAATAGCAGTGAAGGAAAAAGTTAACGGAAAGAAATGGAATTGATGGTCTCTAACCTGATGAATTCTTGGTACCAAGCTTTCTGTAGTCTGAAAATGAAATTCAGATCAAGATCTTTCAAGATTGTATTTGAGTTGATTTCTGATTCAGGTTTATCAGTTGTACGGCCAAGAGATGATCCTTTCAAATCAAAGCGCCTGTGGATGGAGTACTCGGAACAAAATAGATTTCCCATAATGACAAACCGCACCTGCAATATAGTTTTTTTTTTTGGAGACAAGAGATGAATTCAATCACAATCCAACCCACACCCTTTTTTATTTTAGTTCCATTGTTCTTACTCTTTACCTTCTTTTGGATTGGTCCAGTCAACTTCACACAGTGGAGACTGTAGAATCTAATCACCAAAGTGTTCTCAAATGCTCGAACGTGGTTGTAATATGCTGCAAGCATCCTCAAAAGCACCTGCGTCATATAATCCAGAAAACAGTTAGTCTAGCAGCCACAGACTTTACATCTCGAAACTTTAAATTAAAAAACAAACCCACTTTAGTTTCTGACTTCTTCATTGTCTTTATCATATAACGATCATCGTTTGTTAAGTAGAAAAAGCTTCCACTTTTACCAGGGGATGATAGCTCCCGAAGGGCGTCATTACCGCAGATGGATAACATGTAATCAGCTGGGTCTACTTTGAATAGCTTTCTCAAGCTCCTGAAGGTAGATAAGTTAGCATAACAGTGTAAGAATAAAGTACCACTGAGAAATAAATATAGCCTAGTGTTATTGTAGCTTACCTAAAAACTAATGGGCAATAGTCTTTCCATTTGAATTCACTAGATTGATGTGGAGGTGTGTATTTGGTTCCTTCAGGTGGAAATCTTGTCCAGATCTTCTCCTTTGGATCAAAAGCCGAATGCTTAAGATCAAGAGACACGACCGGAGCTTGTTTTCCAACAGAATGTCTGCGTAAACAAAATCATACAACATGTGCGTTTACATCAACAATGCTTCAGATTGTATATCCGAAGAGAAAACTGAGATTATTTACCTGATTCCAAGCTGTAGATTAAGCATAAGCTCATAATTCCGGTGGCCTTTCGATATTGTCTCGCCTTGCTTCTTCCCTGCCCTTGGCAATCTCATTGGCACAGGGCTCGGTCTCAGGCTCTGAATGAAGCCTTCAGCCTCTAATCTCATAATTTCAGCATCCAAATCTCTCCTCGTGGTGGAATCAATAACAGCAGCACCTTCACCACTTTCGCTTCCCCACATATTCATCTTCTCAAACGCTCTATCTACACCAACACTTACCCTCCCATCAACAGACATCCTCCTCGGCTTCTCTGCACGCTTGGAAGAGTTCCAAACAGAGAGCTTCTTCTGTGAAGGCAACACGGGAACTTTCTCTCCGTTGCAGATCTTGTACTCACTCAATTTATTGAACACATCTTTAGGATCCCATTCAAGATCCCCTTCGTTTCCCGATGAATAATAAGTACCATTCATCTCTTCAGGATCTTTAGACCAATTACCAACGTAGAAACTTCCATCATCCCATTTGAATGTCCCGTTTCCACTAGGGAAACCGTCATCCCAAAACCCATCGTATCTACTACCATCTGTCCAAACAAAAGTACCTTTCCCACAAATCATGCCGGTCTTCCATTCCCCAATGTAATAACTCCCATCTCTCCAACGATACTTCCCTTGTGCTTCTTGCAAACCCCTCCTCCATTCACCATCATACACATCTCCGTTGGCAAAACTCTTGATCCCATGTCCATGTTTCAGATTCATCACCCACTGACCTTTATAAGTATCTCCACTAGGACCTGTGTAAGTGCCAATCCCATCTATGTATCCGCTTTTGAATTCGCCATCATAGGTGGCACCAGAAGGCCAACCGAACTTTCCTTTCCCCATAGTCTTCCCGTTGTACCATTCACCAATGTACATGCAACCATCTGTCCATAGATACTTCCCATGCCCGTGGGGAAAACTATCATACCATTGCCCTGTGTAATAGTCTCCATTAGGAAGTATTCTCTCTGCATGGTACAATTCCCCTATGCTGCTTCTGTTGGTGCTGGTGTCATCATCATTCTCTTCAGTGGTAGTAGTATCATCATCTGTCTGCGGAGTTACGGATACCGTCCCAAAAATGCTGTTTGCCCGCTTCTTCGCTTGTTGGGTCTTTCTCACCGTCACTTCCCAAGCTTTTAGAACACAACTCTGTTCCTTGCTCATTTTGTTTAAAACTTTTTCTAGAGACCTATTTATATATATATCCTACAACAGTCCCTAAGAAAACATTTTATTTTTCTTGTCTAAACAACGATCCTATATAGATGTACACATACACAAGATAAGATCATGAACCCTGTGTGAAAAAAGAAAACTGTAAAGCTAAAACCATTGAATCAAAAGCAGCTTGAAGAAATCTGTAATGCTTATTACTCTGTGCCTTCCTGTCTCCATGTCATTGAATCATATGAAACAAAAAGAAGAGAATTTGTTGTCTTTTAGATAGCAACATTTTCGGAGTGAATGCTGCTCTGAACGATCATGCAAACCTAACAAAGAATCAGAGAGAGAGAAAAAAAACGAATGGCCAAAAGAGTTGAATGGATCAAAACATCTCTCCGACATTTCATCTTTTCTTGTCAATTCCACTTAACTAATTATGTCATTCAAAGAACAAACCGTCCATCTCCTCAAACCATTGAAAATTTTCAAATTTAGAGAAACAAGCAAGACACATTACTTTCTATTCTTAGCATTTCCGAGTTTTCCTCTCACAAATATTTTCATTCCAAAATTAAGGTGAATCAAAGTAATAGCTGATCGATTTAACCTACGTCGATGATGTATCAAATTTGAGATTAGTAAGAGCTATTATCGGAAACAGAGATAACTGAAACTCCAACTCAGTGAAGCATTTTGTCGAACAGGTTAAGCTCATTCCTTAAACTGTTCCATAACTTACTCTAATAAATACCCCATTTACCAGAACTTATTCTCTCTAAAAAAGTAAGACTCGACCCAAGGATTACAAGTTAGAACCCAAAGCTTGAAAATAAAAACAGTCCTATCTTTTCTAGCCGAGGAGGAAGACTAGACGATGAACAGTCTTCGGGAACGGCTATAGGGGAGATTCGACCCTGGAGGAAGAAGACAATTGCCGGAAATCCGACGATGAAGTGTAGAAACTCCCTGAGACCGGAAAGGATATTACAAGGATCATTTCTCTTGCTTTAAAGTTACATGTGCTAGTGTTATGTAATTTAGTAAAATGTCATAAACTCTTATTATTTAATCTCAACTTTTTTTATTATTACCCAAGCTTTTTGTTTAGAACAAAATGTAATACGAGGTAAACAAGTTTATTCAGTTTTCCTTTTTGAAGCAAACCATATTTGTAAAGCTTTTTTTTGTTTCATAATCACTTTTTGACATTCTTGAGGTACAAGAAGATCAATAAATTTCAATTTTCCATTTCGGGATTATTTTAAATGCGAAATCGAAAATTACTATTTCCATAACCATGCACGAAGTTTAAGTTTTGAATCAAAATCCTACATTAAAAAAAGATCAATAATTCGTAGTGTCTTTTCTTCGTATAATTATAATTACGTGACAAGCAAGAACATTTCCTTTTTCATTGTTCCTTTTTAGTTTAAATTTTAAATCCGTTATTAACAAAGTATATACATAAAAGGAAAACGTTTATTTGCCTTTTTCTTTCTAAATCAATTCTCTATATAAACCTAGAGACCTGACTCCATACATAAATCACAAACCTTTACAAACATAAACCAACACCTTCTCGACCTCTCTTCGCATTTTTACTTTTTAGGGTTTTTCACAATGGAGAAAATACTTGGTGGTCAAACAAGCAAAGGACCTTCAAAGACTAAGATCGTATGTACTCTTGGACCGGCATCTAGATCTGTTGAGATGATCGAGAAGCTTCTCAAAGCCGGTATGAACGTAGCCCGGTTCAATTTCTCCCATGGTTCTCACGAGTACCATCAAGAAACTCTAGATAATCTCAGAACCGCCATGAAAAACATTGGTGCCCTCTGTGCCGTCATGCTCGACACAAAGGTATACAGATATTCGAAGGAGCTTTTAAATTTAACTTGGTTTAATTTGATTGGAATAGGGATCGTTTCTTAGTTTTTTTAACTTCTCTTGTATGCATTACTTCGAGATTCGAAGGAAGATTTAAATTTAATTCGGTTTAATTTGGTTTTATAGGGTCCTGAGATACGAACCGGATTTCTAAAAGAAGGAAAACCGGTAGAACTAAACCAAGGTCAAGAGATTACAATCTCAACTGATTACACTCTAAAAGGAGATTCAAACACAATCTCGATGAGCTACAAGAAACTTGCAGAAGATCTCAAGCCCGGTGACGTGATTCTCTGTTCTGATGGCACAATCTCTCTAACTGTCTTGGCTTGTGACAAGAATCTCGGTCTTGTTCGCTGCCGATGCGAGAACTCTGCAGTTCTTGGAGAGAGGAAGAACGTTAATCTCCCTGGAATTGTTGTTGATCTCCCGACACTTACAGAAAAAGATAAAGAGGATATTCTTCAATGGGGAGTTCCGAATAAGATCAATATCATTGCTCTTTCCTTTGTTCGTAAAGGATCTGATCTTGATGAGGTCAGGAAATTACTTGGAGAGCACGAAAAGAGCATCATACTTATGTCAAAGGTGAGTGATAAAACAAAACACAAAAACAGAACATTTTTTGGTTTGTTTCGTAGCTATATACTTACAATGTGATGATGATGATAATGAATTAACAGGTGGAGAATCAGGAAGGAGTGAAGAATTTCGACGAGATTCTGGAGAATACTGATGCTTTCATGGTGGCTAGAGGTGATTTGGGAATGGAGATTGCAACAGAGAAGATATTTCTAGCTCAGAAAATGATGATTCAGAGGGCTAATGCTCTCGGGAAACCAGTCGTGACAGCCACACAGATGCTTGAGTCGATGACTAAATCTCCTCGTCCTACTAGAGCCGAAGCCACCGACGTCGCTAACGCTGTCCTCGACGGAACCGATTGCGTCATGCTCAGCGGAGAAACCGCCGCCGGAGCCCACCCTGAGACCGCCGTGCTAACAATGTCAAGAATCTGTAAGGTGGCAGAGGATTCCATCGATTACGACATTCTCCAGAAGAAAACCCTAGAAGTCATTCCAAAACCGCTCTCCCCAATCGAGAGCTTAGCAGCATCCGCCGTTTCTACGGCCAGGAGTCTGTGTGCGAATGCGATTGTGGTCCTCAGCAAGGCTGGATACACGGCGGAGCTCGTGGCGAAGTTCAGGCCGAGCGTTCCGATTCTGTCAGTGATTGTCCCGGAGTGCTATGAATCGGCGGCTCATGTGGCGAGTCGTGGTCTTATTTACCGTGGAATCATTCCAGTAATGGCGGCGGGAGCTACGGAATCGACGGAGGAGACGATTAGATTAGCGATCGAATTCGCAAAGAAAAAGGAAATCTGTAAGGCTGGAGAATCAATTGTGGCGTTGCACATGATCGATGGTTCTTCTGTCCTCAAGGTTCTGATTGTTGAGTAGGCGCTTTTTTAATACGATGAGCAATTTTTCAAGTTTCAGGTTTTTGTAGGTTTAAAACTAAATCGGATTTAATTTTTGGAATCTTATTAGAATTTTAGTTTCGGTGATTTTTTTATATATACATTACTTTTAAGTAATTGATATTCCTACAAATCCACCTATTTTAATATTTTTAATTTGTTCAAAATTTTAAATTCAATTATGTTTGTATTCATAATTGGCTTAATTTTGTTTGATAAAACGACAAAAAACAAAATTCTAAGTTTTAAAACACATAACAGTATTTATGTTACCAACCCAATGTATTTCTTCATCTCATGACGACAAATCCAAAGACCAGAGAGAGAGAAAAAAAAAACACCTTTAATGTCCGAGCTGACTCACCACTGTAACCAAAGTGAGCAAAACAAATGTTTCTAGCGTCAATTCTATGTACATTCAGAAGTCGCTAAAAGCCAATCATAAATTATAAAAAATTAAACTGTAAAAAATTATAAAAATGAAAAAGATAAAATTAAATAAATATTAAAAACGAAAATTAAATAAAAAATAATAAAAGATAAACAATAAAAACAGATCGTCTAATAATTAAAAACTAATAATACGTTAAAACTAACACATTAAAAACTTATAACACGTTAAAACTAATAACACGTTAAAACTAATAACACGCTAAAACTAACACATTATAATTAATGATCTTAAACCACTGATTTGTAATAAATATAGACTTATAGGTTCACGCTTCAAAAGAACTAATATTTATAAACTTATATAATTTTAGAATATTTATTAATTAATATATATGAACACATAAAATTTGATGATGAAAAATTAAAAGTTAAAAAACTCAACTCTTTTGAAATACGTCCTTTATTGAAAAAATAAGCTTTGTTAAAAAAAATATAAAAATTAAAAACTCAATTTTGTTGAAATAGATAGCTGTTGAAAAAAGAATCTTTGTTGAAAACAAAAAATTGAACAATTAAAAAAGAAAAAATCGTACATGAAACAACGAGAAAAGAATAATTTATAATAGTGCAAATATTATATTTTCCTTTTTTTAAAAAAATTTATCAAAAAATAAAATTAATTTATCGATAAACAAAAATATTGTTAAATATTGTTGATTATTATTTTTTTAAATAAAATTTTTAATATATTAATCGTAATTAAATACGAAAACAATGAAATATTTCCAAAATCTATGTTTGATTGAAACGCCGCGACAACGTTTCCGCGGTGTCCCGTGACTTTTTTTTTTTTTTTTTGGACACGTTTTAAATAGGGAAACCTCATATAACCGAAGTGCCCGTGCTTGTAGATCATAATCTCGATCCGTTTTTATTTTCTCTTCAACGGTCCTTAATGCTCTTTATCCAAAAACCTTATTCCAATCACAAAAAAGCTTGCCTTTCTGTTCTTCCTGAGAAATTTTGATCGAAATGGGTCGAATCGGTTTAGTGGTTTCTGATCTAGTACTGTCGTTCATGTGGATATGGGCAGGAGTTCTGGTCAACATTTTAGTCCATGGAGTTCTCGGATTTAGCCGGAGCGATACAACCGGTGAAGTCGTCAGATATTTCTTCTCGGTCATCTCCATGTTCGTCTTCGCTTTCCTTCAGAAACTCACCAAAGGTGGACTTTACAATCCTTTGACCGCTTTGGCTTCTGGAGTTTCCGGTGGCTTCGTCAATTTCATCTTCTCTGTCATGGTTCGAATCCCCGTCGAGGTTTGTTTCGTTTGACTTTTTTAGGTAAACTAACATTCTCCTGATTTTTAACTCACATGAAATTCGGGTTTGTGTGTTGCTAAAAATGTCACATTACAGCGAAGTTTGAGAATTTTGGTGATGGATCTATTAAAGCTGCTGGGTTCTTCTCAGAAACACAGATCATCGTTTTTTTCTGCTCTAATGTTTTATAAAGACTTCATCTTGGAGATCTTTTGCTGCATGTTTTCCCAAAGATGATATTTTTGGGGTGAATTTCTGGATTCTGTTTTTTTTCACAGGTAATAGGATCAATCCTTGCAGTTAAGCATATCATTCACATTTTCCCTGAGATTGGAAAAGGACCAAAACTAAACGTAGCGATTCATCACGGCGCTTTAACCGAGGGGATACTAACATTTTTCATAGTACTGCTCTCAATGGGATTAACAAGAAAGATCCCAGGAAGCTTCTTCATGAAGACTTGGATTGCTAGTGTTGCTAAGTTAACTCTTCATGTTCTTGGCTCTGATTTAACCGGTGGATGCATGAACCCAGCAGCTGTATGTTACCAAAAAAATACAGTCTTGTGATTGTGATTTCAGCGAAACCGATGTTTGTTTTTAGCTCTTTGTTTGTTTGATTGTTTGTTTTGTGTGAGCAGGTTATGGGATGGGCTTATGCACGCAGTGAACATATAACAAAAGAGCATTTACTTGTGTATTGGCT
The DNA here is from genome assembly GCA_018901935.1 of Pugionium cornutum. Taxonomy (NCBI): domain Eukaryota; kingdom Viridiplantae; phylum Streptophyta; class Magnoliopsida; order Brassicales; family Brassicaceae; genus Pugionium; species Pugionium cornutum. The sequence goes on from CM032157.1 coordinate 1,917,732, forward strand.
TGGACCTGTGAAGGGTACATTGCTCGCTGTTTGGTTCTTCAATGTTGTGTTTAGGCCTCTAACCGAAGAAAAAGAGAAACCTAAGGCTAAATCTGAATGAGTAAAGAGGTCTTTTTCATATTTATTCCCCTCTGGATAAATCTCTTTCACACTAGACAGAAAAGTTGAGGTTGTTTCCGCTGTAATATGTTCTTTTTATGTAGCAAATTCAACTGTGTCAATCAGTTCAATAAAATCTGAATTTTGATGAATCTACTGTGCAATGTGATTTATAGATACAGTTAGTTTATTGAAAGACTTTTAACAAGATGTTTCTCAGTTTTGATCATTCAATTACAAGAAGTCAAAACCAACCGTAAACTCAAGAATTGACATTGCAGCTACTAGTAGACAAGATTAGGCTCAAACTCAGCGAAATCAACAGAGCCAGACTCAACAGGAGGCATAAGATAAGCAGCCAGGATCTCAGAGACTAAAGCAGCAACAAGAGGAATACGCTTGAGGTTCTTGATGAAGGAAGGATCATCACTTTTTCCTACAGCCATCAGCTTCTCATTGATCACAACCATTCTATCCAACTTTCTCTTGAACTCAGGGTTCTCTACATCCAGCACGGCCGGGAATATTCTTGCTGTTGTTCGGTTTGTCTGAAACAAATTTCAACATTTTCAGAAAAACGGACATAATACAACTGAATATTTAACCTTCCGGTTTCAAGTTTCTTTACCTCTATGATGACATGCATATCGAACTCCTTTGTGTTTAACCCGATACCCTCGTAGAAGTCAGTTCTTTGACAATCGTTGAGGTACATTGTCACATAAACCTGCAACGAGACCAGTTAGGCCAATATCGTTAACACATTTGGAAGTAAAGGATTAAGAGAGTTAAGTTTACTCACTGAGAGGCAGAAGAAACGAGACCAGAGCTTGGCTTGCCAGTCATTGAGGAACTGAGGCTGAGCTTTCATCAAAGCAGAGAAGAAATCTCCATGGCGGTTCTCGTCTTGGCACCAGTTCTCAAAGTACTTGAAGATTGGGTAACATTGGTATTCAGGGTTTTGCTTGAGGTGTCTGTAGATTGTGATGTATCTCCAGTATCCAATTTTCTCGGATAAGTAAGTCGCGTAAAAGATGAATTTTGGTTTGAAGAAAGTGTACTTCCTTGCCTTTGTCAAGAAACCCAAGTCAAGAGCCAAGTTGAAATCAGACAAACCCTTATTCAAGAACCTGCAAAGAAAAGTTTGCCATCAAATTACCATTTCAAGATCAGACATTTCAAGATAAAAATCTGAAGAAGAGATGTTCTTTGATGAGAGATCTTACCCAGCATGTCTTGCTTCATCTCTGGACATGAGAGAGAAGATCTCTGCTACAACAGGATTTGTTTTCTGCAATCAGATCAAAATGCTAAAGATCAAACCGATAAAATGATCCAATGAATCTCATATATGTTCTAACATCCAGCTAATGAGTATAGACAAGTAACACTAAACCAAGAACAATTCTTCTGCCAATTACTAGTTCACAACAGTTAAAATCTATATAATTAGTAACATTCTAGATATTATATTTTATAACTCTCAATCGTTTTTTTAAGCTTTAAATAAAATATTAAAATGTGTAATATAGCCTTAATTGTCATTATATCTTTTCTATCTAATAAGAATAAAATCGAAATTTTCTATAAGTTTTGGATACCTTGAGTCTTCTGCCAAGCTCCTTGTAGAGAAGGAAACCAGAGAATTCGGCAGTACAAGACCGCTCAAGGAACTCAACGAAGATCTGTCGGAGAGGTCCCTGCAATTTGTCGGCAGCTTCTTTAAACTCCTTGTTCCTGACGAAATGTGTCTGATTGTAATCGGTCTTAAACTCTTGAAGCAGAGCAATGAATTCCTCCTCGTTAAGGTTCTTGTTGATCTCCGTGTTGAAAAGCTGTTCCATCTCCTCAAAATCCGTCGTATAGAACCTCGGAGTCAGAAGCGATTCCTGAATCTCTTTCTTCGTCCCCTTCTTGGATTTCACGGTGGCGGTTTCCGGAGGTGGCGACGATGCGGTGGCTGACATTCTAATCACGGTGGAGAAACGTCGGCCGGAGAGGTATTTGCTTGGGTTACTGAGCTTTGGGGAAGTGAATTTGGAGATGGGTTTCACCAACGCCATTTCAGCCGCCATTGATTCTGAGTTGCAGAAGCAAGAGAGAGTGAGTGAGAGCAAGCGGCTAGAGGAAGAAGATGATACTGTGGAAATTTATAATCGAAAATCTCATCCATTGAAAATTCTATGATGTGGGCACTCTACACGTGGCGAAATACTGTTGGTTACTCTTGATTGCGTTGTCTTCTTGATAATATTAATGTTTTTTTGTGATTTCGTAATTTAACAACACACAATTCGAAAACAAACAAACCAAAATTATGTGATAGAGGAAGAATTAACAAATAGAAAATGAATCCCAAACAACAAATAAATAAAGAAGAGAAAATAGTTCCGAATTATACAGTAGTATACATTACAATTCGTGGTCCAAATCATTTTAGTAACAAAAAAAAAAAAGAGAAAAGATGTGATGCTGGTGATTTCCAGATGAGCCATTCTGGTCATATAAATACAACTAAAAACGGAAAAAATAAAATAAATCTAATGCTCAAACTCACAAATCCTAAAATGTTTCTTATTTCTCTTGATTTTTCCCCCAACGCAGTTGAAATGAATGACAAACAACAATCTCCACTTCTCCAGCTTCAAGCCGCCTTCTCTAGCAAGTAAAAAAACTCCAGAAAGGATAGTTTTAGGGCTGATATCAAAGGTTTCTTCTAAAGGAAGCAACCAACTGTAGCATTGAGGAAACTGAGAGGTAAGGCTTAATTAATTACCTCTATTTACGAAGCATTGGTGAAGTAGATTGAGGAGAGCTTGTTCCATCATCAGATCCTGCGTTTATATTCATACCTTTATCGGTATTCCAATTTCGTTCATACCCTTCAACTTTTACTTTATCATCAATGGAGACCCGAAAGCGTTTCCCTGCATCTCCATCATTATCACTTGAAGATCCTCCTGATTCTTCTCCATTTCTCTCATCCTTGTTACAACCATTCCCATTGGTAAAGAAAGGATCAAAAGGAGGGATAGTTCCGTCATTATGGTGATGGTAATGATGATCTTTAGCCTTCAAGTCATCTTCTTCACAATCCTCCTCGAGATCTTCATAGTTTAGATTCCGCAGGATCTCAGGGAGTGAATAGCTCTTTCCATTCTCATCAGTTATCCTTCCTCCTCCCATTTCGATATCGATCTTCTCCTTGGAGCTTACTAGACTTTCACCCAAATTTGAAGTAGGAGTTTCAACCATCATATAATCTTCTTCCTTCACAAATGATCTGAACTTGTTCATTGATGGAGGAATCTTAGAGAGAAATATTTCCCATATGTTCCCCATAATTCCCTTGTTGAATGGATTCTCCTTCTTATCATATCGGTATCTGAAATTCTCATAAGTAGTCTGCACAAAACAGATTATCACCATCAAAACAAAAACAGAGAAAGGGAAAAACCAAAAAACAATTGGAATAAAAGATAAATCCTTCTAATCACCTGGTTAGTGCATATAAGATAGGAATGAAATATTGTGAGTCCACCGACAAACCAGACGGTAATGAAGCAGTAAACTATGAGAATATCTGATAGAACATCTTTGGATATAGCTTTCCAGATGCCAATCTTCTCATCCGTATGTCTTTGGAATATGTTCAACCAAGAAAACACAAACACATATATGCACAAAGTGGTTGATGTTGATATGAACATGAAGAAGAACCGGTAATTTCGCTGCAAAGAGTCAGAACATTTTAAAACACAGTTGGAGAAATATAAGAGCAAATTCATTTACTAAGTTACCACTCCAATGCACTGGCCAACCCAAGGGCAGTGATGATCGAATCTCTGGACACAGTTGTTACAGATGGAACAATGAGAAGCTCGAGGTGGACGGTAAAGCAAACAAGTATCACAGAATTTCACTTTTACGGTATGGCCATTAACGGTTACATCTTTGACCCTTGGTAGTCTTATATTTGGGGTTCTACCGCTAACCCATTCCATAGACGGCGTGGTTGAATCCGGTGCATCATCTGATTCTGGAGGCCTTAAGCTTCTTGGCACTATCCCGGGATCTCTACCAGAAGTCATTAAGAGGAAAAATATATCCTGAAAACAAACATATTGGAACTTCAGTTTCAAAATACATGTTTTTACAAAGAAAATCATTAATATCATCTTCAGGATTTAAAAGCAGAAGACATACCAAAAGGGTGAGTATCCAAGACACAGCGAGAATTGGAATACAGAGATTTGGATTTTTAGTACGAGGATCAACCATTTTCAAGTACATTTTTACAAAGAACATTACGGCGGGGCCAAGAATCAAGATGGTTGATAGATATAGAGATGAAGCATCTGGACCAAAGATTAACCTCCCGCCACAAAGAAATTTCTGAAAAAATAAGGCAAATCAAAGTCAATTACAAAATGCAAGGAGCATGAAAAGCTTAGACAGCATGCAGTAGATCACTAACTATGACCTGAAGTTTTCATATTTGAACAATCAGAGAATGAATAAGATAGGTTACTAATAAAGCCACAAAATGATCTAAACACAACAGCTGACTGAATCCATGGAAAGTGAAAATTAGAGACGACAAATCTTGCTTTTTGCTGTTATATCTAATCACAAAAGTGGCAAAATCAAAAGTCTGGAATTCAATGACTTGGACTCAAAGGAATCCAATTGAAATAGATGGAAGTGCCATTTCACGCTCAAAACTTGTGTGAACAATCTTTTTCAAACAATAAATGGGGACGGCTAAACGTGAAACGAAAGCAAAAAGTGAAATTTCAGAACTTACATTGCTTCCCCTCCAAACTTGATAAAGCCTCTTGAGTTTGGTCTCATTCCAAGCCATAGCTAAAGGGAGAAAATGCGAAGAAGTGAAGAAATTTCGAAGAACCCAGAATCAGAAAACAGTCAGAGAATCCATAAACGAAAGCTGATCAGAGAAGAGATCAAATTAGGGAAAAACCCAGAAACGAAGAAAATATTCCTCCTTCCTTGGAAGAAGAAAGATTCAGAATATCGAAACACTCGAATTTGATAGAAGTTGAAGAGGGAGAGAGACAGGAAAATCGAAGCTGTCCTCTCCACTCGATTGAGAAGAATTAATTTCGACGTTTGCAAATTGCGATCTCTTTTTTCCCTTTTCTCTTGTCTTTCCTTATTATATTTTTATCTTTTTGGTAAAAAAATATATCTTTTTGATTCGCTTCTCATTGGCGAATAATTAGATGAAGTTCATGAGTTAATGGGGACATTGTTTGTAATTACGAAAAGTGATTATGCGAATAGTATCTCTGTTTGAAGGAACAAATTTCTTGTTTATTTAGATATTTTTTTATTTCATGGTCGGCCAACTATATTTAAATATATTAATTACAATGATGCAGCAATGAGCTGTGAAGGCAAGTCAAATCATCCCTCAATTAGACGTGCTTCACACATAGATTTGCTATATCCATCGTTTGTGTTTATCTTCTTCTCTCTTGTTTCTATTAGTTCCTCATATAAATGCTTCCTCTATGCGAAATTAAATTGTTTATTTGTAAAATTTGACCTAAACCATTAGATTCATATAAAACAAGTCAATTTGATTAAACATCATTCAAAATAAGATGATGATAGTGACTATTAGAATACATAGCGTTTGCTCAATTGGTAAAGTATTTTGAGTTTTACTGATTTTATTTTACATGCCATTTGTCAACCCGTAACTGTTACCTTAAGTCCCAAGAAACACCATGTATTTCATAACCACTAATAGAAAGATGGAGACAATGAAAGATATCGAATTGAATGACCACGCAAGAAATAACTATATACACTAATTCTCCTAACTCATGTTCTAAGTGAGAAAATTAAAGAGCCATTTCGACGAGGAGAGAAAGAGGTGTACATTGCTTTGAATTACAGAAGTAAGACTTTACACCTGTTTGGTCCGTTCTTTGCTACCTTGATCTCATTTCCACGTAAGGGTTTTCCTTCTTATCGTAATGGAACCGGAAATTCTCACAGGTCGTCTGCAAATCATAACAAAAGAATCAGACCAACAGTAAATAAGTGATTTGAAAACTACAAAATCCCGTTCACTGCTTGCTAATATATAAGCTAAAGAATCTTGCCTGGTTGGTGCAGATTAGGTAGAAGTGGAAGAAACTAAGCCCACCAATAAACCAGACAGAAACAAAGCAATAGAAAGCAAGAACACCTAATAGTAAGTCATCAGCGAGAACGAGAAAGAATTCGCCGTGGACTTCAAGCATACTGACCCCATGAGAAGACAAAGACGTAGATGCAGAGGAGAGTTGAACATGATAAGAAACATACGAAGAATGGATAGTTACGCTGCAAAGAAGGCCGGCCATATATAACATATTAGAAGATCCTACAAAGTTCTTTGTTTTGGAAATGAGAAAAGATATTTCAGCAAGACATACCAAGGCGATGCACTGGCCTACCCATGGACAGTGATGATCAAACCTTTGGATTCAGATTGAAAAGTGAGAGGCGCGAGGAGGACGGTATAGATGTGGTCAAAATAAGCGAAGATGCGTCTGGACCAAACACTAGTCTTCGCCCGCAGCAAAATTTCTGAACACAAAACAATAGTGTGAAGATACACTTCAGACTAACATTTGGTATATTTCTGAAACAATCATATACATGAATCTTAGATTATTTCCCAAGTAAAAGCCTAAAACATATGAAGAGGATCTTTTTCTTATGTCAGATCATCACAGAAAACAAAACAAAAATTCCTGCTTTTTTGTAAATTCTGAAGAAAACAATTCTCACTTAACGCCAATATAAATTCTTAAGGAACGATACATGGAGATATTTACATTTTTGCTTGGCCAGACTTGATAGATCCTTCTTCGTTCATGATTCTGAGAACACATGGCGTTTTTTCCGTCGGAGAGTGAAAGTGACAGATTGTTCTTGGCTTTTAAAGTCTCATAATCCGCGGCCAATAGCCCATATTTTCATCTCCATGTTTCTTCTTCCCGTGTTCTCGATCTCACGGCCAGCGAATGAATCCGGCGATTTCAAAATTAAAACCTCCCGGGCGATTGTTGGGCTTTTATCCCTTCCGATCCTCTGTTTCTTTCTTTCTTAACATTAACAATACCAGCAAATTCAATGTAATTTCGCTAAGAAATCAAAACCCAAAAATTAAATCCAAACCAAGCTTAAAACCGGATCAAACCGGATCAATCCAATCCGTTCGTTGAGAAGATACAGAAGAAGCGAAGGAAAAAACAATAAAAGCTTATCCAGAAACTAAACATCGAATGAAGGTCTGAAGACGAATTCTTCCATCCGAAGAAGATGGCTCTTCTCTGCTTCAATTCTCTCCCTTCTCTCTCGTCTTCAAATTCTCATCGACCGCAATATTCGCCTTTCGCTTCACCAGGTACGCCTTTTTCACTTGTTTCTACTCTTGACGTATCATTTCGTCGCAGTCCTTTTTGGAAAAATCTCCATTAGAGACCCTAGAAACCAAATTCCAGTTTCTGGGCTACTTCCGTTTTTTGGTTATTGAAACAAAAGCGTTTTTTTAGTTTTAAACTGAAGAAATCGAATTAGACTTTAGTTGAGGCATTTCATCGAACGTTTGATGCTTCTTTGTATGGATGTCAGTTTTGAGTCTCAAACAGAACGCCGTCGAGTCTAAGAACAGAGTCTCCCTCTCTGCTTACAACAAGAGCAGTAGCCATGGAAGAGCAGCAGTTGTGAAGGCGGCTGCTTCTGGCGTGGACGGAGCTGAGTCCGAGAGCAATGAGGAACCCAACATCGTTGTATCTGCTGTTCCAGTGGACAAACTACCATTGGAATCAAAAGAAGCTAAAGAGAAGCTGCTGCTGGAACAGAGGATGAAGATGAAGTTGGCCAAGAAAATTAGGCTAAGGAGGAAGCGGCTTCTTCGTAAGCGTAAGATGAGGAAGAAGGGTCGATGGCCACCTTCCAAGATGAAGAAGCTCAAGAATGTTTAGAGATGACTCTTTCCTGTCTTTTTTAATGAATTTTCTTTTGTAATGTTGTTTGTAACTTTCCGGAACAATTAATGGCTTTTCAAATGCAACCATTGTTTTTTGGGTTAATCTCAAACTGAGTTCTTTCAAAGGAGCTAGTCATAAACAAAGAATGAGCAGTCTATAGATAGAACCAAAAAAAACTCAAAAAGTTCGGAACTTTCATTGAACCATTTGGTTATTACGGAAGAACATGTGAGCGGAAGATGAGAGGATAGGTGCAACAAAATCCGGTGCTCCAACACTGCAACAAGTTTTATTTGAAAGATTTGATTAATTAACCAATTCTATCTATTCAAATACTTTGCATGTACGAGACTGTAGTTAAGCATATGTCTTACCACGGAGAGGAGTGGACCTTGCTTGAACTTGTCATGGAATGAAAAGGAGAGAGCTTTAGGGTTTTCTCCAGGTCCTCTGACGAAACCACTGTAATCATAAGAGCATAGGTTTTTCTTTCGATTTTAGACAGTGCAAAGATATACAAAAGAAGGTCAAGACAGATGGATGTATAATTGTAGAAATTACTTACACAAGTGATGCTGATACAATAGGCGTCCTCCGTGTGTCGTAAATGGCAATCAATCCTTTGTAATTTTCATCACCTCCTTTGTAAGACACAGCCAATCGTTCACCAGAAGCATCCCATGCTATCTTCTCAATTCCCTCGCTGGTTGTTCAGTAATGAAAATCACAATATGAGCAAAACATTCAAAGAAAGGCTTCTCTGCGGGTTTAGTTTAACAACAATCAGATCATTTACCTGCCAGTCAGAGTAGCTATCTCTGGTAATTCAACTGGTAACAGATGGGCATCTGAAAGTATAGCAAAACAGAAGGATCAGGATGCTAACTTGTAAATATTTCTAGTAGCATATGCAAAAAACTTCAAAATTTCTGCTTACCCAAGGATGGTGGCTTGGATGAAAAATGAACAGAACCCAGTGTTGAAGATTTTGAAAATGAAATCAAGATAAATCGTCCTTCAGGATCCCATATAGCTCCCTATAAAGAAAAGTTAGTATCAGTAAGTATCATAGTTTAATCCTCTTAAGAGGAAGTGAAACACGGGTGTAATTTCATACATCAGAGAAGGGACATATTCTATCCTTAGCAAATTCAATGCATACAATACTCATAACATTGACCTCATTCAACAAAACCGCTTCAAACAATAATCTATTACATATCTCACTATCCTATGTATTGAGCAAAATAGAATTTACCGTGACAGATCCAGATCCAGTAGACAAAGACCATGGCTCAGATGTCCATGTGTTTGTTTCCCATAGGCAAAAGGTCCCATCACTGTAATAAGAAAGAAAACAACTTATTAGTGAACACATCAAACAGCGAACTACTTTCAACACAGGTAAAAGAGAGTTGATATCCTACAATCTTGCTGCAAAGAAGTAGTCCCCTGTGGGTGACCATTTAAGCATTGATATGCCACCTAGTCCTCGTCGGATAGGTGTCCCTGCTCCTGGAAGATGTATACAGATCACATTCAGAAACAAGAAACTCAGTCCAGTTAAGCAAGAAGCATTTTCTCATCTGTAGTCAATATATAGGGTGCTATGCAAGAGAAAGACAACAAGTTCTGTATGATCAACGACTTAGACATTACTGACTGATACTTCCAGACCAAACTAATTGGCAGCAAAGTGGAGGTGAGCATTAAGATACTATTATAAATGGTTCTTCTCTTACCTTGAGAAACATCCCATATGGTGAAAGATGAGCTGTCATATGAGGCTGATGCCAAATATGTGAAAACAGGTCAAGGCATAACATGATGGACAAAGTTAGGGACTCATGTGACAAGAAATCCAAACACTTTCCCAACAACCATCTATCATGAGAAACAACTCGATAAACAACTATGGAAATTGAAGCGATTGAAATGATCTTGACAATGCATGCAGTTAACTAATACAACCAGACGAAGTACAACAAAACAAATTTAGCAGAAAACATTTTTAGGATATCTTCCACAGGGGCTCCATGAGAGAGCACTAATTTGCTCATCATTTTGACACCGAAGAAAGTCAACCAAAATCCAGCGAGTTCCAGATCCTCGGGAGAGACTTCCCCTCAATGAGGAACCACCAGATCTAACCAATGCCATGTTACCTAGATAGGAAGCAGCCCATATGCATATCCCTCCCCTGTGTTAATGGAACAATTGTTAACTGGTCATCTATGAATGTAGATAGTATTAAAAGGGAGGCCTCTAAGATTAATACCTACCGACAGGCTACAGAGAGAGATTTTCCACCATTTGGCCTCCACACAATGGCTTTAACACTTTTCTGAGAATCACTTGACAAAATGCAAGGTTCTTTCTCATCTGTTCAAAACGAGAATATGAAACTCTGGGCACACGATTTTCCAGAACATGTGCACCAGAAGCAGGACTACAAATAGAAAAAACATACCTTTGTCCTCGTAGTCACGAATTGTAACTTGACTTGCGCCGGATATGAAGGCAATAATATGCTTCCCTTGATGCCAACTCACTCCTTGAAGATCAATCTCTGACAGAAGATTTACCTAGAAATATTGTATTGTGTATAAAAGGAAAAGATGGTTGACGCAAACAGCTAAAGAAATGCCAATTTGAAATTGTAGGGAAGACAGAGTGTATGACAATCCTAAAACACCTTACAAGTAACATGTTCATTCCCCTAGATACAAAAAAAAAAGATAACTATTGTAATTATCCATCACAAAATGATAGGCATTCTTCAGTCCACCAAAAGAACAACACATAGAAACCAAAAATTTGCTAAGGCAGGATTTGTCAAGTTCTTACATCGATGGGTCGTAAAAACTGTTTAAGAGTGTCCGCAACCTTTGTTTGCAGTGTCGCCACCAGTCCTTTTCTCTCAACACTTCCTTTATCTCGACTCTCCTGGCTTTCGTTTTCCTGCAAAGATCCAGGTCCAGAATCGAACGAAACAGGGCTAAACACCATTCCCTGTGATCAAATCAACCCCCAATCCAAAACATGGGATATGTCAAGACAAGCCTTTTGCTACATTCAAGCTACATGAATTGACAAGTCAAAAAGGACGCAAACGTACGAGAAGTTTTCCATAAGTCTCCTGAGCTCGATCGTCAGACAAGTTCGTAGCCGTAACTACATTTCGTAAATACCAGCGACGAAAGAATTAGCTCAGAAGTTCGAACTACCCTAAATTTCAAAATAGAGTACAGAAGATGGGTACAGCAAATGGAAGGAGAAAGCTTAACTTACTCAAGTCTCTGTTGATCTCGCAGACGGTGACGGCACCGAGATGAGGAAAAGATGCCATTATCCCTTTTGTACAATCTGAACTAAAACAGTGAAACTTCGATTTTTTTCGCTATTTGCAGCAGCTACTTATCTGTCGGAGGTTCGATTAGACTTGAAAATCACACGATACGTGCAGAATGTCACCGGAGAAGAGCGATGGAATTTCGCCGGATAACGGGAGAGGGAATTGGAGGAAGAGGTGGCAAAACGGGAAGGATTAGGGGTTTTGAGTTTGAACAATATATCGCTCCGGCAGGCTTTGATAAGTGAAATAATAAAATATTGATATTTGCTAAAATATCATATGATTTTGCATTCATGTCATATGTTTGCATTCTCGTTATAGAAAATTTAAATTTTGACAAATTCATGGTTGAAAGCTTAAGTTTTCTCATCAATGATTAAAAAAAAAGTTTTACTATCAGTAAAATGATGGTTAGAAAATGAAAATTGAAAATTAAACTATCAATTTCCGAAGTATTATTTATCAATGAAATGTTGTTAAAAAATAAAAATAAAAAAGCTTGAAAATACAAATCCCTTATATTTGTTAAAAGACAATTGTCTAATATATTAATTTTTGAGTAATACATAAAATATAGAGTAATAATCTAACATGATATAAAAAAAAAGTAATACATTAAAATAATATCATTTAAATTTATTTTCTAAATTTAACATAATAAGATTAAAATTTTTAAAATAACATAAATTATTATATAAAAATAATTATTTAATTTAAATAAACTATATATAAAATTAAAAAATAATATTTGGATTCACCTTTTCCAATTTAAATGATTAATATTATATTTAAAACTAAAACTTGAAATAATATTATTTTAATCAGTTTCTCGTTTGGTGACATTCCTAAATCTCTTGTGTTATTCTGGTCGCAACAAATCTTAAAAAAATTGCTAAACACTATAAAGGATCAAAACATGGTTCTTGCTTATATGCTTCTTTGTAACTTACGTAACACAAGTTCTAAGGGTTTCTTTTTTCCGGTGATTGTAACTTATGGAGTACACAAAAGTTGCATCATAATGTGTTGTGTTTGCCTTTCGATTTTGTTTTTCTTAGTGGTAAAGCGAGTTATTTCGTTTTCGTGTTTAGGTTTTCAAACCTCACAAAATCAAAAGATTTGATTTTTATCTTATGTAGTTGTCAATGTTATATTCCTATTTTTCAAATCATTTGTAAATATTTTCGATTTACGTCAACTACTTTTTTCCAAGAATAAAAATGTTTTCATTTTGTATCAATAACAAAAGAGAAAATCTGAACAATATAAGACTTTGCATACGGCAATTCCAGCATTTATTTATACCATTTTTGGATATTCACTTGACTTGTAGTCTTTAAACATATATGATATCTCACTTTTTGCCAAATAATTAGCTAATATATATCTGTAATTTAGTATATAGTAGCAAAAAACAATGACTTTTTAATATGGATGCAACTTCGGTTAGGTTTCCCAACCAAAAATAAAACAAAAATTATTAACTTTTGTTTCTTGAAATCTTAACTCTATGGAAATTTTTTTTGAAGAGATTGATACAAGTTACATGATTCTAAATCACTTTTAATTACTATACACTAAATATCATTTTTTTAGTAATGCTATAGGTGTAATATTCTTTTAATCATGAAAAATGTAAACTATAAAGATTTTTTACATAAAAGGATAAGGTTTTTTCAATAATGCTACTTGAAATTTATATATTTCACTAATTGCAAAAGTTATATACTTCATTGGTTAATTATTCATAAATTTTATAAAAAATACAAATGTGCAAATGTTTATAGAAACCTACAAACTATATATATCGAAAGAACAATTTGTGTAAAAAATAAAAAGGAAATAAATAATAAAACCATGGCGACACCAAAACATAAGATAATGTAAGACTTAGGACATAAGCTTTTTGCATCTCACAAGACGCAAACGCGGTTTCTTGGAATCATACACCAATTGTTCCTAACACGCGCAGACATTTACGCCTTTATATATATATATACAAAAACTCACACATTATATTACACAACCAAAAAAGTATATCGAAAGCAAAAAGATCTCATCAAGACAAAACGTGAAGTTCGGAGAAACAATTAAACACAATGTTTGATTGGATACATGGAAACTCTCGATTACCTCTTGCATTATCTGTACGTTGTCTTTGCTCGATTCTTCTTCAGCAAAAACCGTTTTTTATTCTTCTATTTCTTTTACTTTATAAATAACATGTTTTCTTTTCTGTTGTTTATTCAAGATTGTGGAGCTCTTGGTAGACATGGATTGCCAAGGATGTGAAAAGAAGGTTCGAAGAGCTATTTCCAAACTCGATGGTATATATATATTGTTCTGATTCGTATCATATTAGCTTTTATTATAAACATATTAATTTGTTTGGTCTTAATACAAATCTTGTTAACATTAATGTAGGAGTAGACACGATAGAGATAGACGTGGATCGGCAAAAAGTGACGGTGACAGGGTACGTTGATAGGGAAGAAGTTCTTAAAATGGTGAAACGAACGGGACGAACAGCTGAGTTTTGGCCATTTCCTTATAATGGATATTATGGAGATTATTATTCGTATGATCCCACTCAGTCCTTTGAACAATCGTATCATCAGAAGATAAATCATGCTGAAAATAATACTTATTCATATAGTGGGAAATACGATTTATATGAAGACGACTCATCTATCAACAATGATTATCCTCGTCCGCAGCAAAAGGTTGATGAAAGTGCTCTTCATCTCTTTAGCGATGATAATGTACATTCTTATTGTGTTCTCATGTGATAATTTTGTTTGTTTGTATTATTTTATTCATTTTGTAGTTCTAGAAAAACAAATGTTTTAATTATTTACTTTCCTTTGTCTCCATATAATGTATTTTTGTTACTTTAATAGCAAACTAGATTTATATCCACGCCATGCGTGGGAAAAAATATTCGTAAATTATATTTTATTAGTAAATATAAATTAAATATTTATATAATTTTAATTTTTATTTAAAATTACTTTTAATATTAATTTTGTATATATAAATTAATAAAATAAAAATAATATTTTTTATAAATTTTGTATATAATAAAAATATTAATATAAAATAACAATGGAATTTTTGAATAAGTTAAGCCTATTTATATATTTATTTGAAATTTATTGTAATGATGAAACGTAAGTATGATATTTTTGTTAATAACACATGAGAGTAAAATTATTTTCTTAAATTGTTTCTCAAATAATATATTAAGGATTAGGTAATAACTTAAATCTATTTATATTTATTTGAAATTATTTATAAATTAACATTTTAAAAATTTTAAAAAATAAAAATTATTGTTTTTGCAAATGTAATACTATTTTTTAGTTAGTTAAATAAAATATATTGATTCTCTAACTAAATTAATATCAGTGACATGTATTGTAATTATTCTAGTAATTTAAACCCTTTTAGATATTTAAGCTGAAACTCGTTGTGGTGTTGATACGTCAGCATAGTATTTTTGTTATTAACACGTCATAATAAAATTACTATGTTAAAATTTTTTTCAAATAATATATTAGAGATCACATTATCTTTTCAAATAATATATTAGTTCTCATTGGTCGATGTTAAATTGGGCCTATTGTAAAAAGTAAAGGCCCATTATAGATATCCTCAATAAAGCGGCCACGAATTCGCTTCTCAGTTTTTGTTAATACCTCAAATGCATTAGTTTGAAGTTCTCATATAGTCTCGAAGATATTAGTGTAATTAGGATTAAACAGCAAAAGAGCTATAGCTACTGAACCTCGAGATGTAATTAAGAGGTCTCTAATTAATACTAATGGTATTTGAAAACTAATTATACGTATAGCCGTAGAACCAGAGGTATAAGGTAGTTTTGGTTTATATTATATCCGGTTGGAAGTAAACCATAGAGAAAAAAAGCAATAATCATTTGTGTCATCCTCACATGTTTTGGTCCCAAAACCGACCCACATGAGATGATAGATAAGTGTCTGAAACTGATGCAGACAAATAAGATATGATGTTTCGCCTCATAAACCCCTCTCAGGTGCAACCAATAACCACCTGTATTTGTCCCCGTTGCATTACTCTTTGCCTTCTTTATATATCATAATTTTTGTGTTATGGTCCATTTGACAATTATCAAAAATATTATTAAAAACTTTATATGTCAAAAATACCATCAAGCGTATTATTTTTAAAAATATCATTATTTTTTAAAAACCACAAAAATTGAAAATAAATAATAAACTAAATCATAAACATTAAATCTAAACACAATATTCAAATATTAACTCTTAAATTTGTTTAAGTTTATAATATTTTAATAGTATTTAAAAATAAAATTATTGTGATATTTTTGTATTGCATTTTAAAATAATTTGTATATTTATTGCTTATTTCGTCTGTTCCACCGTCCACATGTTACCAAATTTTGTTTTGATTCTTAAATTTCTCATACAAATTTGTTCTGCGCATATATCCAACAAAATGTGAAAGTTCAACCAAGTGTAGTGTTCACATTGGTTACACGTTTCAGAGATTTTAAGTCACGTTTTGTTCCTAATGGGTAAGTTTAATCTCAACGGGACAATAGAGTGTTGTGTAATTTAGGAGTCAATAATCAACGCAAATGACGTTTTACTGTGAAACTTTGAACACAATTTCATTGATGTGTATATGATCACTGCTTCCTCTTTTGTAGCATTGACGTTGACTCATCTTTAAACTGACGTAAGATGATATTCAACAAATACTGAAACTTTGAAAATACATTCAACTTCAAATTGCTTGCGACTTTTCTCATACATTCCATTATTTACAAATACATTAAGTAATTGATATATTCGGGATTAAATAGTCTATTTTCTTTAACTTTTTTTTTTCTTTCTGATCGCCAAACCCATTAAGAGATTTTTTTAAAACATTTCTTTTGGGGATTTAATCTTTTTGACTTGGGTTTTTAGTACTATATATCGTTTACTTGGACATGCTCTTATGGTAGTTGTGAGAAGATAATCTTCTTTTTGTATAAACAGTTACACTATATTCTATATATGCTTTAGTTATTTTGTGAGTATTAGTTTCTAATTTTTTTGTTTCCGGTTTCAAAACATACATATCCAATAATCTAATATTTTGTGAGTATTAGTAACTATGTGTTGTATATTTAATTATTTAATTAGTAACTATGTGTTGTATATTTAATTAGTAACTATGTGTTGTATATTTAATTAGTAACATCAAAACACATCAACTGAAGAACTTACAAGGCAAATTGTTTTTTTGCAGCATCCAAATTTCATCACTAAGAGAATCTCGATGGCTTTTGGAAAAACTTTAGTAAAATTTTGCATATTAAAAATATGCATTTAATATAATAATATATCATTTTTTTAGGATAAGATATTCATAGGATAAACGTAGACGTGCTCTAAGGATGTGACAAATGATTCATATTTAATTAAACGTAAATTATCCGCTAAAAGTATATAAAAATAAAAATAAAACGGAAGTGTTTCCACTATCATTCATTCCTTAAAAGCATGAACAAGACTTGATGAATTAAAAAAAGCATGAACAAGACTTGATGAATTAAAAAAAGCATGAACAAAAGACTCCATAGCCATAAAGCTCAGGACAAAAGCAAGATATTCATTAAAAAAGAGAAAGAAATACAAGAAGAAGAAAAATAAATCTAACAGAAGAGTTAAAAAGGGATTACATCTACGAACACTAGTTAAACCCGATCGATCACATAACTTTCCACGATTCAAGAGTTGGGAAGCTGGGATAACTGTCCAATTCCACTGCTGACCCACCGCCAGCATTCGCCTTCAACGAATTCACCGGCGCTGAAACAGAGCCGAAATCTGTAGTGAGATTCTCGTGGTGATGGGTCGACAAAAACGAAGACGTGTCCAGCGTCGGCAGCGCCAATGATCGATCCAAGGTCCCGTACTGTGGTAGCCTGCTAGCGAGCCTATGCGGTTCCGGTTTCACAATCGGTGAGAAAATGCCTTGAGAAGAACCAACGAATTTCGCGCCGGTTACTTGCTGAACCATCTCTCGGAAACTAGCCGCATCCGCCGTTATAAACGTAGTCTGAGATTTCTTCGAGGAAACTCGAGATCGGCGTTTCGCTGGTTTACCTCCGGAAACACCAGGACCACGCTTTCGCTTCGAACCACCGCCGGCGTTCTCCGGATCTGAGCCAAAGGAGACATTAGAGAGAGTTTGAGGAGGAGAAAAATTGGAGACGGCGGCGGAATCGAAGAAAACTGAAGGTGAAAGAGGATCGGCTTGAAGAGATTCGGTGGTTGTAGACGTTGAGATGGATTTGTGAAGAGCTTTAACGAATAAATCACTATCGTGAGGGAAAGGTTCCGGAAGTAACCATGAGTCGATGTTGAAGCTTTGACGGAGCAACCAAGGTTGCTCAACGCTCGCTAATCCCTCCAACGACGCCATGATTAAAAACTCAATAAGTCGAAAAAATGATATCTCTAGTGGATCTTTTGTAAAGCTCTGGTTTATGGAAGTTAGAGAGTGAAGGAATGAAGAAGAAATGGAAGCAGAGAAGAGCTAATAAATAGGACGGCGTAGAGCGAAAGATAGAGAGAGAAAGAGAGATGAAACCGCGTGGAGAGGAGAGAGAGAGAAGTAAGACACGTGTCAGCATAATTGTACGGAAGTCTGACTCAGCTTTGCGTCGTCTACGGTCTTATTAATTAAACCCATGACTTAAATTGATCCTGTATTAATAATGATAATGACGTCGATAATCTCTTCTTTTTTAATATTTTATAAAAGAATGAACATCTCTTAGGTTTAATCGAAATTAAAGAAAAATCAAGTTGATCAAATATCAAAAATATTGGTTTGTTAAACATAGTTACTAGAAGTATTGTTTATTTAGCATTATTTGTCAATTGTATAAATATTCCTATATACATTTATTTTGAGTAGTTTGAATTTAATGTCATCTTATTGTTTTATATATATTAGTGTGCAATATTTGCGCAATGAAAAAAACATATTATATAACGTAAATTGCAAGGAAGAACATTAAAATGGATTGCTGATAATAAATCCAACTATCGATGGTTGACCGATTCAACAACTATATATAATATATCTGCAATCAATTTATAGCAAGTCATTTTCGTTTTGAATATATAATTTATATCAATAGTTTGACCTATTGAATGATTTTGTGTCGTTTCCTTCATGTTTTAACATTCCTTTTGTTAATGGGTAAATAAAAACATGTTAATTTTTGGTGATTTAAAATATTATTTTTACTTTCTAACCGTTTCAAATACAATGACAAGTAAAACCAATTCCTTAGCAAAGAAAAAATGACAATACAAATTAACACACTATTATATAAAGTTTTGACTATCATTTAAAGCTTTTAGGTCTTCTCTTCTTGATCATGAACAATCTTAGAACTTAATTAGTGATTTTCTGTATAATGGTTAGCTTATTGGAGAAAGTCGGAAATTACAGACCCAATAAATACATATTCTAGATACATGTTTTTATATTATATTGTTATATTCCCAACTTGACTACTGTTCAAGTTGAATATCTTGAAATCAATATCGGTATAGAATGAAGTAAGATAATTAATTAATTATCCTCCATTGCAAATATTAATTATAACTCTAGTTCACAAAATGTGAAATCTGGATCCTTAAAATATTTCTTTACCAAAAGAGTGTACATAATTTGATTAACTGGCCTGATTTCGATAAACTCTGAATAATATATTTTTATGGATTGGAATCTATATAATGTGAATGCTACTTGATACCATATGAAATGTTATCAACTTTTTATCTCGAAAAAGTATTTAATAATGAAAAAGTGCAATAAGTTTTGTATACATGCATGCACTAGATTGGACAATCTATTTCTTTTCCATTTATAATAACTGGCAAAGATACAATATGTAACTGAAACTAACAAGTGTGTAAAAAAGCGACACACTTATAAGTATATAGTTTGTATTTTATGTAATTAAATTAACGTGAGAATCTGAAGTGACTGTGAGGCATTATTGCATGAATCATGCATGGACATTCTGAAATCATTATTTGACACGTCATCATTTCTTTTCTTTCTTGACGAAACGCGTTTTTTCACGTTTCCCAATGTTCTTTCTTCATTGTCCCCTCTGGCCCTCTCCATTCTTAGTTTTCTATTTTCTGTCTAATTCATTTGCACATGTCTTTGTTTTTGTTTTTCAATACCATCAATAGTTTTTGTTTAATAATTATCTTGACCTTATGTTTGATTATATATCAAGTTAATTAAAATAGAAGCCACAACGGTTATTTTAGTGTAACTAAAAAGTTTAGAAAAAAAGAGCCGTTTTACATTATAATATAAGAATATTTTCAGAATGAGAGTCGATTCTTTTAAAAAAATATGAAAGGCCGCAAACACAGGCTTGTCCCGCTTGGTTCCAGGACCGGCTCTGACTAAAGTTTCCTTATGTTCTATACTGCAACTTATCAGCTTGTTGTTTTCACATACGAATTGTTTAGCACCAAAATTCGTATTTTAAAATGATAGTTTATGTCAACTAGAAAAAGTGTTGAATTTCAGTAGTATCTCTTACACAACTTGTGGAATGCCTCTTTCAACGCAGGTTCCTAGTATTATCATGCGTAAAGTGAGTCTTGGTCTTCAGATGTCAAATAAAAATAATCGACTACTTAATTTGTTTACGAATATCAATGCATCCATATATATTCTCTGTGCAAAATTTATGTTAATAAACTCAATAAAAACTTTACATATATATCGACAATATAGTCAAGAAAATGAAGTTTTTTTCCCATTTTTGTTAATCAAGAAGCACCACTCCAAAATTTAGTAATTTTTCGGAAAAAACCTTTCTAAATTTTAAAATAAAAATAATATGGATTTTAAATATTCCAAATCATTATTTATTTTTTACTTGTACGTATATGACGATATCCCACTCAAAGCGTATAAGATTTTTAATTAAATTTGTAATCTAAAAACTAAAGTATTGAGATGTAATCAACTGAGTACAAACAATAACTCAGTGTTAATCAAAATTTAAATTTCATATAATGTTTACATTAAAAATATCGTCGACAAACATACAACTTCATTCGATGCCAATAAAAAAAATACACCATCCAAAGAAATATACATCGAAAATTCTAGATTAACAAGTTCTTACAACAACAGAATGAATATCTAAGGTTCAACAATTCCACTAATCTCCTTGTAATGCGAAATAAATGAGTCCCAAGTTGTAGAAAAATCAACTAATAATGGATAATTTTCCTAATGTTACCAGTAATTTTCTTGCAATTAAATACACAAAAATAATACATAATCGGAAAGTCTTTCTAATAAGTCGTTAAAAAACTGTAGTATGGATTTTAATTGAAGGAACAAAAGTCAAGAGACGCCAGCGGTGGCGTTACCTTTTTTTAAACGATGTAATCATGACGTTATCATGACGAGACCGCGTCTCATAATAAATCTTATTATCTTATTAAATAAAAAGTAAAGTGGTAAAAAAAAAAAGGGAGGTGCCACGTGGGAATGTTGACTTGAAGAAGCGGTCGTGTCAAATGCGTTTGCGCCCACAGTTTCCTTCGTCTCTTGTTGCCCCAAAGCTTTCTTCGCCTTAAACAAATAAGATTCCCTTTTAATTTTATGTTTTATAAAGATCAATTAATAATTCAGTTTACTGATCCAGACAATGGTCAAATTATGAATTTTTAAAACTGATTTACAGGTCATTGTTCCTTTATGTATCGCAGAATCATTCATTTATAAATAAATTAGATTCATATCCACGTCATGCGCATAGGGAAAAATATTTGTAAATTATATTTTATTAGTAAATATAAATTAAATATTTATATAATTTTTATTTTTATTTAAAATTAATTTTAATATTAGTTTTTATGTATACAAATTAAAAAAAAAATTATTTTTTATAAATTTAATAGTATTTTTTTGTTACCTTAATAAAATATATTAATTCTCTAACCAAATTAATAATAATGATATATTTGTAATTATTCTAATAAGTTAAACTCATTTATATATTTATTTAAAATTTATTGTAATTATTTTGTTAATAACACGTCAAAATAAGGTTATTTTATTAAAATATTTTTCAAATAATATATATTAGGGATTACGGTAGTAATTTAAATATATTTATATTTATTTGAAATTATTTATAAATTAACGTATAAAAAATTTTAAAAAATAAAAATTATTTTTTTGCAAACATAATAGTATTTTTTGGTTAGTTGAATAAATTATATTTATTCTCTAACCAAATTAATATCAGTGGCATTATTGTAATTATTCTAGTAAGTTAAACTCTTTTATATATTTAATCTGAAACTCGTTGTGGTGTTGACACGTCAGCATGATATTTTGTTATTAACACGTTAATGTTAGTTTGTTAAATAATATATTAGGGATGTTCTTAAGAGAACTCAGCAGGAAAAAAACTAATTAAGCACGATAATTACAATTTGCACTGAAACTGATACTGCTTCTGGGTTTTTGTTTGGCTTAGAGTTGAGATTGAATCTGGAAGAAAAGTTAATACTACAATTTTGTTTATTGTTAATCACTAAACCAATATAACTAGGTTGAAGTTGCTTCAACAAACGTTGCTATGCGAAAATTAAGTAATCTTGTATTTTTGTTTTTGCGGATTATATAATCTTTATATCTAATGAATGTACAAGTGATGTGAGAGTGTGGCTCTTGACCTCTTGTTGCTGTACACTGTCAGTCTCATTGATTTCAGCTAGCAGACATCTCTTTGTTATTTGTCTCATTGATTTCAGCTCTTTTGTGAGCTTAGATGTAACATATTGGAAGTCACGCAGTTGCCCTTGAGAGAAGTCAATAGCTTTACTTGTACATCCTTGTAAAGAGGTGCATCCAGTGCTAAAAGGCTGTGATTTTGTTGCCTGAGTATCTCGACGAGGAAACTTGTGTGTGTCTGCGTTTTTCGAGTATTATTGTTTGCTTTTCGAATGGTTTGCTTTGAATTTGAAATGACTTCCACTCTGTCCATGCTGTCAAGTCCTTGAGCTTTAAAGATCCTATGTGAGTTTTTGCTACTGAAGTAGAGTTTCCCTTTGGATTCTGGATTTTTGGTTTTGTAAAAATAGATGAGAATTCTAAGTGTCAACATGGAAAACAAACAAAAAAAACTACAGATTTTGTCTGACTTACTTTTACTCCTCATCTCAGGTGAATGGTGGTGGTGCATTGCCTTGCGAAGTTTTGCTTGAGGGGTAGGAGATAAAGCCTGAAAACCAAATATATTTAGTAAGGAAATGCTTTAAGATATATACATAGGACAAACCTTTCTCCCTGAGAATAACTTTTGAGGTTGAAAGTGTGGCTCTTGGTTGCTGTACACTGTCAGTCTCTTCAGCTGTTTTAACCTCACCAGGTGCCTGAAAGAGTTTTGATGATTTGAGGTCTCTTGCTTCATCTACATTCTCCGGAGATTAAGATCGTCGTGTAACCTTTCTGGCAGATGATTTTCTTCTAATGAAATTGTGCTGTCATTGGTAATCCTGTGAATTACAACAGCTAGTCATTTGGAGAATATCTTTTGCTTCAGCAACCTCATCCTTCACAGTCTACGTATTTTCTACCCCAAAATCACTAGTGAGAAACCTGAGTAATCAGTAGCAAGTATTTCTAAAGCTTCTATCTTCATAA
Source organism: Pugionium cornutum (assembly GCA_018901935.1). NCBI lineage: Eukaryota > Viridiplantae > Streptophyta > Magnoliopsida > Brassicales > Brassicaceae > Pugionium > Pugionium cornutum. Next base: position 1,940,964 of record CM032157.1, read on the forward strand.
TCTCCACACCATCTATTGTCATGTCTAAGTTAGCAAGTGTTCTTAAAGTTTTTTGGTCCGTAAGCAAAGCATAAATGGCTGCAGACGGAATTGGCCCACGCTACTTTGCCAATGCTCTACATTTGGGAAAATGAAAAAAAGATCAGTGGGTCGTAAGCCCATTCACTTCTTTCTTTATTCTCTTTGGTATTCATATCAAACTCAAGTTTATTTTTTCATTCTCCTTTTTCTCTCCTGCGCGAAACAAAAGAGAAAAATAAGAGAGAGAGAGGGCCTGTGTTTAGGTTTGCTATGTAAATCTCTCTCTCTGCACTGATCATAATAGTTTCGTTCTCTTTCTCTCTCACACCCACCACTTCGTCCTTCTTTAGATCTGGTCCTTTCTTAAGCTCAAATTCGTTTACCCTTTTCCGAAAGATTGTTGCTTTTTTGCTTAGTTTGATTCCTCTTCTTCGCAAATCTCTTACTCGTAAGCTTTTCTGTCTCGCCTCTAAAACCTTTGGTTGCTATTTTCACGATTAGTATCTGCATTTGATAACTACTGCATGCAATTCCGAAGACTTTTAGATTGCAACAACGCGGTGATTTTTTCTTCATCTCGGACATTTCCTTCCGATTTGATATCTGTGTTCTATTGTTTCTCTGTTGCATGTTCGCCGAGTCGAGCTTGGGAAAAAGGGTTACTTTAGCCTCTGGATTTAGGCTCGGTTTAATGAATTCTTCGTGTTGTACCCATTTATCAAAGTGAGCATTTCTGGGTTGGTGTTGAGATTAGGGTTTCCGATTTGTTGGCTCAGGATTGTTTATCTATCTGTGTTGTCTTTTTTCCTTTACGAAGCTTATGGATTCTCAGAGGGGTGGTATTGAAGAACTTAAATCTCAGTCGTTGAATAGGCAAGGGTCTCTCTATAGCTTAACACTCGATGAGGTCCAAAACCACTTGGGGAGTTCTGGTAAAGCACTTGGAAGCATGAACCTTGACGAGCTACTCAAGAGTGTCTGTTCTGTTGAAGCTAATCAGCCATCGTCCATGGCTGTCAATGGTGCTGCAGCTGCTCAGGACGGTCTTTCACGGCAGGGAAGTTTGACTTTGCCACGGGATCTCAGTAAAAAGACTGTTGAGGAGGTCTGGAAAGACATTCAGCAGAACAAGAACGAAGGTAGTGCTCTTGAGAGGAGAGATAAGCAGCTTACGCTTGGCGAAATGACGCTTGAGGACTTATTGTTGAAAGCAGGAGTCGTGACTGAGACTGGTTCGAATCATGACAGTCCTAGTGGTGGTCCAGGTGGTGGTGCTGGTTCAGGTGCTGATTTAGGGCAAAACATAACTCAGGTTGGCCAGTGGGTTCAGTATCATCAGCTTCCATCAATGCCACAGCCTCAAGCATTCATGCCGTATCCAGTTTCAGATATACAAGCAATGGTGTCTCAGCCTTCTTTGATGGGTGGTTTGTCAGATACACAAACTCCAGGAAGGAAGAGGGTAGCTACAGGTGGAGTTGTAGAGAAGACTGTGGAAAGGAGGCAGAAAAGAATGATAAAGAATAGAGAGTCTGCAGCTCGTTCGCGAGCTCGGAAACAAGTTAGACACAACTTCTGTAAATTGCAAATTTGTTGTTGCTACTAGTCTTGTCAAGCCATGCCTCGTTTTCCCTTTCTATTTGTGGTCCAACATTTGACGTTGATGAGCAGGCTTACACTCATGAGCTAGAGATCAAAGTTTCGCGGTTAGAAGAAGAAAATGAAAGACTCAGAAGGCAAAAGGTAATGTTTTGCAGCCTTGGCGCATGCATTGATGTGATTGCTATTAAAATTGAAGGATTGAATTCGTATTAGATGGAACAGTAGGTGATAGAAGATATAGTAAAGTATAGATTAGGGTACAAGCATAATAGACAATGGATGATAGGAAATGAAACCATGAACAAGAGAAAGGACGTATAGGATTAGACCCAACCTGTAAAAGGCTAAGGCTTTGTTGTTCATTGCTTTTTGTAAGGGTCGTTTGGCTATTTAGGATATAAGAGACATCCTACAAAGTTAGATTTCTGGTTTATATCCATCATGAACTTTATAGCAAAATCTTACATTATTGGGTGTTGCTTATACATTTTGTAGGAGGTGGAGAAGATCCTTTCAAGTGCACCACCTCCTGATCCCAAGCTGCAGCTTCGACGAACAAGCTCAGCTCCTTTCTGATCTCAAAACTCTCTTCTTTTTGTCTTGTGTTCGCTTTATAAGAAAAAAAGAGGAAAACAGCTTTGTTTCTTTGTACATTCCATGGACTTTCGACTTGGAGCAAGTCTGTTAACTTTAAAACATTCTCTGGGTTATTCTAGTAGCAGCAGAAATCGTTTTCATGTGTATCAAAGTTAAAGGTTGAGAAGTTGAATTTGTAACATATGAATACAACTACATTAAAGTGAGAGGGTAAACAATCAGACAAGTCTGTCAAATGGATCACACAGAAAAGAAAACTTTTTAAAATGTCTCAAATTCATCTTAAGAACTTCTTTGCTATATGTTCTGCAATAGCCAAGCTTGAAGTTAATCCAGGCGATTCGATGCCAAAGAGATTCACAAGACCAGGAACTCCATGATGCTCTTCTCCCTGCATAAGAACACATAAGAGACTTGAGAAAACAAATGCTATCATAACAAAACCGCTTCTGACAACAAAAGATTACCTGAATTAAAAAATCGGCGGGAGGCTGTTTTGGTCCAGAAAGCTTGGAACGGATGCCTGAATAACCAGGTTCCAACGATCCATCTTTGAGATTTGGATAGTACTTTCTGATCTCTGGGTAGAATTTCTCTGCTCGTTGCGGGTTTACACGATAATCAAATCTGGATTCAAACAGCCTGAAGATCTTGAGTAACTTTTAAAAATGGTCAAGAAAAGAGAATTTCAAGTACAGATGCAAGTATATACTTGTTGAGGAAGCTTGATTTATCATCTGTGCATTCAATCCATTCTACATCGGGACCAAACTTGACAAGTCCGTTCAAATCTATAGTGACATGGACACCAAGACCACCTTCCTCAGGTATAGGATACACGAGGTTGCTGAAAGGCGGAGACTTGGTTCCCGATAGGGTAAAATAGCATCCATGAGCATAGTGAGATGAAGGAATGAATCGATGATCCAAGCCATGGAATCTCCTTGCTAGAGCTTGAGCACCTAATCCCGCAGAGTTGACAACGAGATTAGGGATTAGCTCAAGCTGTGCGTCTGCCTCACATTGAGATTCGAATGATCCGGTTTCAGCAACAAACAAATGCATCTTCTTTTCTTCAACACGACCATTTAAAACTACTGTGTTGTATGAGAAAATTGCGTGACTGTTCTCTGCTTCTCCCTGTAGTTTCGAGTTATTGTTATCCCTGTAAACCATGAAATCAAAACTCCTTTCCTAAAGAGAAAAAACAAGGAAAAAACTAGAAGACGGTACTAGAGCAGAGACAAGTTTGTACAAACCACTAAATTTAGCATAAAGGAATGTGTATCGACAATGCCAGATTCAGGAGATAACAATGCTTTAACACACCGAAGCTGCGGCTCCATTCTCATTGCTTCAAAACCTTCCAACATCCTTAGACCCGAGACTCTGTTCTGAGTTCCAAGATGCATCAATAGATCCAATTTCGGTATCTCAGAGGATCCCGTGGCAACGATGAGCTTGCCAGTCTTCCTATGAGGGATTTTGTGTTCAGAGCAATACCTATATAGCAATTCTCTTCCTCTTACACAAAACTTAGCCTGATCAAATCAGAAGATAACAATAGAATTCATATGAACATACTGATTCACATGAATCTTAGCCTTATTTCATCGATATTGGGTCGACCCACAATAGAAAGATTGTACCTTCAGAGAGTTTGGTGGATAATAGATCCCGGCATGGACGACCTCGCTGTTTCGAGAACTCGTCACGGTGCCGAACGTTGGGGCGGCGTCGACGATAAGCACTTCCCTTCCGCGGCGACTGAGTTCACGCGCCACCGCTAAACCCACGACTCCGGCACCTATAACAACGGCGTCGACTCTCTCTTTAGCTATCGTTTCCGATCCACCGCTTACTCCTCTGGCGATTCTTATTCTGCTGCTACTTGCATCTTCGTTGACCAACTTCCAGGTTAGCTTTAGATTTCCCGTTGACAATCTCTTCCATTTTCTAACCAGAAAAGCAAGCATCTTCCTTCTTAAATGAAAGATGAAGTAAAAATCGTAGTCTCCACCTAAATTGTAGGAAAAATGTTCAACGCGGTTGCTCAGCACCACACCTCCGCATACAAACAGAATAAATGTTATAGGTTTTTGACTCTTTTATTTTCTCTCTTTTTTTTTCATTTTGGTTCCGATTTCTCCATTTTATAATATTTTGAATAGTAAATAGTTTTTAATTTTAATTTCTTTATCAGCATTACAGGTTTTAGCTCAGACCTTGGAAGAGGCTGCTCGAATCTTACTTGTAAAGACTTGTATTTGATTTTGACTATAACTTTTATTTTATTGCAGATCGATAAGCTTATAAATGGCATTGATTCCCTCACATATCTTCTTCCATTTTTATTTTTTTTAATTGTTCTTGAACAATTCCACATTTCTTCAATGAAATTTCCAGCCTTTAACCTGGTTTTATGAAACTCGGTTATTTAACAAAGATATGATTTTTGAACACCCCAGTTTTTGCATTAGAAAACATTCATCAAATTCCAACTCTCCTCTGTGCTCACAGATCACTGAGCTTCAAGTATCACCAGTTCACAATGTATCTTACGGAGTTGCATAGTTCTGCAATCAATGCCAAACACAGAGGTAGAAGCAAGACAGAGCATTTGAGATCTTATTCATGTCTGTGAAAATTCCATAAAAAACTGTTCAAACCCACACGATGCTTACAAAATATCTGGCCAGAGCCAGATAGCCAAACCCCCTGACAAGTACCGAAACCTTCAGGCTAACCGAAGATGACGACGTCGTATGCACTGTTTTTCGCAGACGCGGTTTCTATTAGAGGTGTAAAACATTAAGGAGATTAATTCTAAAGTCCCACATCGGTAAAGTAGAGAAGCGTTAGTCATAGACTTGACATTATAAAATGGAAGCTGAGCCTCACTTCCAATTCATACCTTTCTCGGCCTTTTGGCTAAGATCAAGTGTAGTATCTGTTCTTATCAGTTTAATATCTGATATGTGGGCCATCGGCCCACACGATATTAACTCAATTTTTTAAGGGAGGAAGCCCGTCAAGATAGCTTGCTATCTGGGCTTTCACGAGTCGCCCATGCGTTGCACTACTGCACGGGCCTGGCTCAACCCGCTAAGATATTAGTTACAACATTCGATTAAAATCAATACTGAACTAATATTGCAGTATACAAAAAGAATCAAATAATTTGGTCTTCTCGATCAAAGAGGAATATTAGTTCAAAATAATTTGCTTTCATCTATCAACTAATTAGTGAAATTTTCTTTGAAACGAGCTCTTATTTGTATAGAATATTATAGGTTTTTTTGTCAGTCGTTGTTACTTCCCAATGTTTTATATGTTGGTTCATTGATATGAACTTTCAGATTTTGTTTTCATATGCTGATTATAATTTAGTTTGATCGATGTGAACCAATTCGTGTGTAACGTAGAGTTTGCTATTTCTTCAGTCTAAACTCACAATGCAAGTATTTTTTTTCTTCCTCACATACTTTAAACACTTGTTGCAATTAAAATTGTAGTCTTTTTTCAATCAAAACAACGACTTTTTATTATTATGATACTTTAAAATTAATATGGAAACTATAATTATGATTGCGATTATATTAGTTTTTACAAATATAATTTGAGGACGAGTATGTATATATATTAATTAACTAGCTCGATTAAAGCATAAATTGATTTATGGTTTCAAAATAGCGTGCAATATAAAAAGACGACCAGACCTCCAGTCCAATGGGTAAAAAAAGCTTTATAAAACTTTCTGTCCAGCATGCCCACAAGGACATGAATCTTAAAGAACACTCATAAACACATGTCCATTGTTTCACATATAACGTTGTGCTAATTAAACTCCTAATCCATGATTAAAAAAGTAAAGTTTAAAACTTAATGGGAGTAAAGAATCTGAATTTTAGAAGCGTAGGCCATTATTGCAAATGTCAAATGTCTGATTTATGTTGTTTATTCTGGAGTTGGCAGAAAATAAACTTAGTAAACCACTAACTAAACTAAAAAACAAAGACAAAAGACATTATCATGTCTATGGTAATGATAATATCGCAACTGTAAAAGAATTAGTATTTCAGTATTTGCCATGTGACATTAATGGACCAACCTTTACAGTAAAAAAAAACTTAAAATTAAAGTGAAAAGGAAAAAAAAAACTAAATCATAAAAAAGTATATATCTTTTGATTTTACCGTTGAATGAATTAAAAAAATCAATATTGAGTGAATGGGAAATTTAAGGATTTAGATAGAAATAGTAAAGAAAGAAAGAGGTCAGAAAAAACAGAGAGGATTATGAAGAAGAGTAAACGAGAGAACTTGCTTTCTCCCTCATCTTCATGGCGGGAAAATCATAATCCTCCTCGGAGAAATTCAAACTCCTCCGCCGTCTCCTCCGGCTGCCTCCCTGGATTCTTTAACCTCTTCCTCTCCACCTTTAGCTTCTCCTCCAAAAGTCGCAAATCCATCACCTTGGGATCTAAGAAGCAAGAACAGCGGACCGTCGTCTACGCTTCTCCTCCAGAAGCTTCATCAAAAGAAAACAGCGGAGGAATCTTGACGCCACCGCTTCCACTCAACGAAGGAGAGGGAGATGCGGCGAGAATGAGTCTGGTCGGAGCGCTAGAGAAATGTGATCGGGACTTACAGGAACTCCGGAGGACTATCGACGTCATCAAAACCACTTACATTCTTCACAGGAAACTGGAGGTTTCACCAGCGACGGCGTGTAGCGATTATAAATTAAACGCCACCGGTGAGTTTCTTTCTGTTCCCATATTATCAAATTCTAATTAAACGTCTCTCAATTTATATATGGTAAAGACAATTATTAAGTGTTAATCAGCATTTGCAAAAAAATAATCACAAGTTTTCAAATGTGTAGACGTAATATAGCTATAATTAGCAATAAAAGTTCACTAATTTCTAATCATATAGTAGAAAGGAAATAGAATTAGTGGTGAGATAAATTAAAGCAGCAACAAAGAGTGAAATTAGAATTATTGTTGTTCGGTGAGATCGCAATTTTTTCGACCGCTGATTAAAATAGCGGTATGACTAAAAATCTGCGATCAACCACAACTGTAATCACCGGCGGCTGACAAACGAACAACATCTATCGGAGCCGCAGCCGTATGTTTGATTGCAGCCATCTGCGGCGACCAAACGAAACACTGTTGTCTTTTTGGTGGTGGTGAAATTATGAGTATGTCCAATAGTGGGACACAATTGCAATAATTTTTTATAAAACAATAGATATAGTGTAGTGATAAACAAATGTAATCGCTCTAACAAATTCATGCATGCATGGAATGTGTTATTTGATTTGATGTTACATTTGTCACTTAGAGTTCACTCGAAAGTTATTGGCAATTGGCATTGAGGATAATGTTCATTTTGATATTAAGTCAAAAATGTAATGAGCTAATTAAAGGTGTGGTTTAAATATTAGTTTAATCTAACATAATTTATGTATTATTAAAATTGCAAAAGAGAGTGTAATTAAAGTGTGTGAGGAGAAATGATGTAGTAAGGAAGAAACAGCTTTTAGGGTTCCCTTTATTCATGAAGCCCACTTTTACTTTCTCATCATTTAGGCCCCCACTCATTCTTTTGATTTATTACTGATTCCAACCACTTACTTTTTAATGGTACCAAAGAATACCTATTACCGATTTCTTACGCAAAATGATTCTAACATTTTTTAGCAATTTTGTAACAGTGGAAGCAGGAGATATTGTCGTGGGGACGCAGACGAATAAGAACAGGAAGACGACAGAAAAGGAATCAGAAACGGACACGATGCTGTCGATGATGATTAACCACCACGAGCAGTACAAAGACAACAGAACTTACAAAGTCAACAACATAAACCTAATCACCAGACCTGATCATTATAACATGCATGACGTCATTGCTAAAAGAGCAACGTCGACGGAACCAAATGTGGTGCGGAGAGTGAAGTTGAGCTTGATGGAGAGCGTAAACCAGGTTTGTGATGACGTAGCATCTGGTCAACGAAGAGAGGTCGGTAAGATCGGTTTGGCTCTTCATGATCACATATACCGAGACCTGATCGTTGAAACCATTAACGAGCTCTCCTTGTCCTCCGACTACGACGACCACGTGTCTTCAAAACTATCAGCGGTGGAATCTTATGGTGGAAGCGGTGAACGTCGACATATCCGACGTTGGAGTACCAACTCATCACTCCCGCTCGACGCGTGTCGAAGAAGATTAGTGTTTTGATGTGATCAACTGCTTAGGTTCTAACGGATATGGAAGGCAAGTCGTGACAGTCGACAGTTTTCACAAACGTCACGTGTTGTAGTTTCTTTTATATTTCAATTAAGATATTTTTTTTGTTAACCTTAAGTTTCGGAACTTTCGTCCATAAGTTTTTTCAATATCAAGTGAATTCGAACTATAGGGATTTCTTACTTGTAACAAATCGCTAGATCAATAGTTATTTGGTGATATTTTAATTAAGAATTGAATAGAAACATATTTATGTAATGTGTGCTATATTACTGTGTGCGAAATTGCAAGTGGCTTTGTATTGATTTACCTCTTTAATTTGTTTTTTTTTTCCAACATAAATTTTTTCCGCTGTTTGGTTTCTTGATTGGTAAATGAATTTGATACTTTGAAATTTTGATTTTTAAAAATTGATTGTTTGAACATAATGTTAAGATATAACCCAGTTTCTTGAAAAACAAGACATTGTTGCAGAACTAAATTATCGCCTTCAAATATAACAAATCGGAAATTCATTGACTAAGTAGATTGCACAGTTTAGATAAGCGCCAAAAATTCTGTTTCCAGAACGGTCGATCGTTCTTCAAATTTCCTCTACCAACTTTGAGAAAACATTCTCGTTGATTCCGAAGAATCCACCTCATTTCTGATGGAATAGAACCAACTAACACGATGTGATGCATCGTAATTACATTTTACTCATATTTATGGTGACATTTTCTATGCTTTCGATTGAGAACAACCATTTGCTATAGTATTTTGATTTTTGTTGTGTATCATCTGAACTATCCATTCTTTTACATCATCCAAATTCTTTTGTAAAATACTATCAACTGATTTATCATTTCCATTCAAGTAAAGATCATTTCTGTTTTTTCAAACGTAGTATACCTCTTTAATTTGTTTATCATATGATTTGAATTATTATCATCTAATTATTATTTTTAAATGAGTATAATATAACGGTCGTAATATTGTTCATATCAGATTTTCAAATAGATTTAAGACATCCCTAATCCCTAATATATTAATTGAGAATTATTTTTAAAAAATAACCTTATTTCGACGTGTTATTTACAATTATACCAGCTGAGGTGTCGCTTCCTCATAATCTCTCAAAACAAATTTAAAACAAATCTTAATTTACTAGATAAATTACTATATATGCCATTCAATCACCATTAATACACATAAAATCATTAGAGTAAATTTTATAAATCTTTGCATATATTATCTACTACTAATCAATACATAAATTATTATATGTCAATACCAACATTTTGATTTAAGTTTTAATTAAAAAATAGTCAAACTATATTTATACTCTTTTATATTTATCGATAACATATTTTAATTTCTACACCAAAATATTTTACTTATCTTATTAATGATTTTAGTATAAGCACTTATATTTTGTTTTAATTTTAATTGAGTTTTAAAATATTTCTTTACTATAATTTTTTTAAATTTCAAATATTCAAATCTTTTCACATAGAAAATGAATTTTTACTCATATACAACAATCCATAAAACTATATTTTATATTATACATAATACAATTGTGATATATTATTTTATCATGGTAATATGATGTTTAAATTTTCAGACAATATTTCAATATATAAACTAATTATATATATTATTTTTATAAAATTTCATTGTATAACATATAATAAATAATATACTCCGCGCATGGCGCGGGTCAAAATCTAGTTGACACTTATTTTCTATTTACTGTATAAACGAATCTGGACGAGCATGAGAACTTCTCTTCAAACTGATGTTGAATTTTAATGGTAAACATTTTTAGTATCTTTAAACTATATATTTAAGAAAGATACACATCATTCATCTATATACTATAGAAAAATCATCTCGTAAATGATATTGTTTCTACAAAAATTGTACTTTCCTTTTTTCTATGTTAATTATTTACAAAATATATTCATCCCCATATATGACTCATCATTTATAAATAAATTTCATTAGTAAAATGCTCTCAAAGTGATTTACAAAAATATAATCATTAATTCCATATTATGTACAAAAATATATTCAAACTTATACAGGTGAATGAATGACTTTTATGGAAAGGAATTATAATCCATATTTTTTTGTCAAGCATTCAAATTATTTTGCCGGTGATATACTAACAATGGAAAGTAAAACTAATCAAATCCCTTATTCTAATGGTTGATTGTACAAAATGACAAACTGAACGAATCAAAACAAATTGAAGAGACTGCTGACGTGTCAGTCAACGCTCCGCGTACAGACCGCGTGAACGTGAGACCCGTTTATTGTCCATTCTGATTGGTTTTTTCAAGAAAAATAAATCATTGATGGCGGTTGCCGTAATTAAAGTTAGAAATTGAGGGTACAATAGAGATTTTTACAATCGTTTAATAAAACGATTGGAGTCCGGATCGGAGCAAAAGTAGTTAGTAGCTCGATTCCAATAAAGACGGTTTCTCTCTCGTTTTATCGCAGACGCTTTTTTCTTTTCTAATTTCTCTTCTTCTTCTCTCTCGATTTACCAAAAAGGGAATCTAACCAAAAGAAAAGAAACAATGGCGGATCAGCTCACCGACGATCAGATCTCTGAGTTCAAGGAAGCCTTCAGTTTATTCGATAAGGATGGTGACGGTACGTTTTCTTTATTCTTTTTTTTTACACCCTTCTCCATCAACTGTTGAATATATGTTTGTGAATGCATATGATTTTTTTTGCTACTGTGTAAACATGTGGATATCTGGTTTTCGATTGATTTGCTTTCTGGTTTACTCGTTGGTTGTTCATCTATATCGTTGTAGATGTTACGGATCTGCGATTCGTTCTCTCTCTAGACTCTTCCTTTAATTTATCGTTCGGTTTGTGGATTTAATCGTGTTGGTGAATTGAAGTTTGTGGTGATGACGTTTGAGTATGCAAGTAATCTGGCGATTTGCAGATTATTGATCGATTTGGTCTTTCGAGATCGCGGAATCAGATTTTAAAGGATTACCTGTAATTCTCCAATGGAAGTTCGTTTGTCTCAGTTTAGATTTTTTCCTCTGGTTCATGATTTGATGTAGAACCTGCTTCTTGTCTGATTTGAGTTTCTCTCCAAGCTCCTTTATAAAGAGACCACTGTGACTTACCTTCCGTGTAGTGAATGATGAAGAATCCTTGATTCTTGCAGGTTGCATTACCACCAAGGAGCTGGGGACTGTGATGCGTTCTCTTGGACAGAACCCAACCGAAGCAGAGCTCCAAGACATGATCAATGAAGTGGATGCTGATGGTAACGGCACCATTGATTTCCCAGAATTCTTGAACCTCATGGCCCGTAAAATGAAGGACACCGACTCCGAAGAAGAGCTCAAGGAAGCATTCAGGGTCTTCGACAAGGACCAGAACGGTTTCATTTCAGCTGCTGAACTCCGCCATGTGATGACAAACCTTGGTGAGAAGCTCACAGATGAAGAAGTAGATGAGATGATCAAGGAAGCTGATGTTGATGGTGATGGCCAAATTAACTACGAGGAGTTTGTCAAGGTCATGATGGCTAAGTGATGCGGTTTTGGACCCTCAAAAAAAAAGTCTCAAACTTGGTTTGCCCTCTTTTACTAATACTCCTTATGTAATTCTTATGTTCTTGTTCTTAAATCTTTATTCATGGGACTTTGGGTCTGTTTCTTTGTTGTTTAAGACTGAATGTTATCTCTTTCATTCTTTATTTTGCGTATGAACATTTCAAGTCTTGCTCTTGTAAGTTGTAATTTCTTCTAGTTTCACGTTAATTTTATTAATGCTTTTTAATAAAGCATTGTGTCATTGTCTTGTGAAATGCAAACTAAATCCTATTAATAAGCATCGGTTTAAGAAGGGATTATTGTTTAATTCATCCAGATAACTTTGGTTAATTTATTATTGTTGATGCTTTGGTTAGAGGCTCACAGACGAAGAACTTGATGAGATGATCAAGGAAGCTGATGTTGGTGGTGCTGGCCATATTAGTTTCATGAAGTTTGTTTTGTGCGTAACTCGAACACAAATCAATGAGAAATTGATCTATGGTCGTTTAGTAAAAAAGATTTGACTTCTCAATGAAAATGCTTTTAAAATGGTTGTCTTGAATCAGTTTTAGTCAACCATCTCGTACATTCTCAACCACAAAAAAATAGTGTCAGTATCACTTTGGCAATAGTTTTTTGTGGAAGAGAAATTGGCTGTTGGATATTGCTATAGTGAATACAAAATTGATTATATGCTATTAACTCTCTCTTCCAAGTCGACACCTCTCAGTTATTTCAAAATCTCAACTTTGTAATTTGAAATCAAGATCGGGTCTCCCGTGACTCTCCCTACCCATATTTCGCTCGAAGACGACGATAGCCTCCTTGACTCGGACCAGCAATGCAATGTTTGTTTTAGGATGGGTTCCTTTGCGGTGGTGTATGATACCTGTTTGAAGTAGCCCGAACGGAGCTGTTTGTGTTCGTCTTCGTTTCTTCTACTAATACTTCTTACAATCGGTAAAAAAACGTTGTAAATTTTTCAACAGCCAAGTGGTGCAACATTTGTTGGTCTGTGGTTTCTTTTGTTAGGAGTCCATCGGACTCGGACTGGTTCTATCGTGATTGTTTCAGGCACGAATAGTGGTGCATGTGTGCCATGGTGGTGACCATAAATATATAAAGTGATCATTTTACACACATTTCAATAAATATAGACCAACGATAAGTCAAATATTCAAATATTTTTTAAGGTTTCCATTTTAATTATTACAAAATTATAAATTAATATTTGTGGAATAATAAAAATAGCAAAAACATCCATATATTACGAACAAAAGCGAATGTTATTCTACAGAACACGATATATGTGTATATATATGTGCTCTCGTCCCCATATTATAAATATATAAGAATCTTCCTTTTAGGACAGAACCCACCGAAAGCTCCAAACCCAACAAAGAAGGCGGCGGAGGAGCAAACAACTACAAAATGCTACCAGAAATTTCAGATCAAATATTATTTTCTTTTCTCACCGGAGGATTCTGTGCCTCGTCGAGCACCACCACCACAACGTCATCTTTTTACCCTTTTGCCATTGAAGACACGATTTCTCAAGACAAAGCTCTTGCTGCTTCGAGGAACCATAAAGAATCTGAGCGAAGGAGAAGAGAAAGAATCAATTCCCATCTCAACAAGCTCCGTGACTTACTCTCTTGTAACTCCAAGGTACAAACTTCTAAAGCATGATCTCTTATATGATAGTACTCTCTTATTCATTCTTTACTCACTGAAAGCTCGATAGATAATCTTCTAATAATTCAAGGGGAGGCCGGAAAAGCCTTAAAAACAAAGAAAAGAACATTCTGATTTAAACTCAATTTCTACGTTTCCATCTCTTTTACTCATACTAGACATATATGATTTAAGAGATAAATTTAGAATGAGGATTAGAGGTTTATAACCCAAGTTTAATATGTGTCTTTATTTAAACAATCAAACCTATATATGTATCCAGATGAAATTTTGAATGTTAGTTCCAAAATGTGAATTAGTATTGCTTGGTTAATTAATTTACAGTATAGTTAGGATTTTATTTATTGGTAAGAAAGGTGGTAAATTAGAAGTATATCACTTACAGAAACTGAACCATTTTTTTTAATAATTAACGATCAGTCCAAACGTTTTCGTAAAAAAGCTGCAAAGTACCAAAGGAATATCTAGAAAATTGAGGAAAAATAAAAGGCTTTCGAGTCTTCTTTCTCTCTGATACTGATTAATCACTTTGTCGGAAAGGTTTTCGAGCTTTTTTATTTTCCTTCGAAACAATTGAACATAAAGATACATTTTTTTTCTTTCTTGTTTCATATTTTTCTTTACAGACAGACAAAGCCACATTACTAGCAAAAGTGGTTCAACGTGTCAAAGAATTAAAACAACAAACCCTAGAAGTCTCTAACGAAACCTTACCGTCGGAGACAGACGAAATCAGTGTACTGAACTTTGAAGACTTTTCCAACAACGACGATCGGATAATCTTCATCAAGGTATTGCTCTGCTGCGAGGACAGGCTAGATCTCTTGAAAGATCTCGTGGAGACACTCAAATCTCTTCAGATGGAAACGGTCTATGCCAATATAACGACAATCGATGGTCGGACAAGAAACGATCTCGTTGTAGTCGGTGACAAAGAGCAACACGGTGTCGAGTCGGTAAAATTTCTACAGAACGCACTCAAGTCATTGCTCGAACGGTCAAGCGAGTCGGTGAAGATGGGACGTGGTGGTGATGAGAGGTCAAAACGACGTCGTGCAATGGAACACATCATAATCACATGATTATGATGAGACTCACGTTATTATAGTTATTTTAAAAAACTAACATAGGTGTTTTAACTTTGATCATATATGATTAACGTGGTTATAATTACCAGAACCCTTTATGCAAACATATGTTGAAACTTGGAAGTACGGTTAGTGTGGTCGTTGTCTATTCTCTTTTTAAGAAGAAAAATAAAACTATATATGGAGATATTCGTTAATTTTAATTATAGAGTGGGAATATTTGGTGAGGCAGAAGAATCTAATAAAAAGATGTGAGTGGGTGAAAATTGTGAAGTACATGCAGAGAAGGAAGACTTCCAAAAGTGAACGTACGATGTCAGACAGTGAAGAGAAGGTGTTTGTAGAATCTTAATGAAAGGATATATGGAGAAGTGTTTGAGTTTCAAAGTTATCTCATGTCACCTTGTCCCCCCCCCTCTCCTCCAAAGATCTCTTCCTTTTATTCGTATCTTCCTTTTTTGCATCTTCTGTTTTTTTTTCGGTTGTCTCCTTTGAGGATTTTGTTTAAGTTTAATTATTGTTTTGGACAAAAAGGGGTTACCGACTGTATTGTCTTTATATGTTTGACCACATTTTTCTTCGTATGAATCGATCATATTTTTATTCATTTCTTAAACCTTATTTATTTGAGTGCATAATCACATAATGGTGGAAAATAACAAAGGACAGTGGACTAGCATCATTTCAAGTTTTTGTTTCAAATATAGCACTAATCATTTAAATTTCCAAAAATAGTACAAATTTAATATTAAAATAATTAAAAACTTATTCCTAATGAAAAAAATTTAAACCCTAAATTGGAAAAAGTGAACCCAAACATTATGTTTTAATTTTATATATATTTTATTTAAGGTAAATAATTATTTTTATATAATAATTTATGCTATTTTGAGAATTTTAGTTTTATTGTACTAAATATGGAAAATAAACTTAAAATAATGCTATTTTAGGGTATTACTCAATAACAAATCTAGGGAAAATTACATTAAAAATATTAAATGAAATATTTGTACGATTAAATACATTTTGTTACATTATAAGAGAATAAAATTATAAATATATTTAAAATTAGATAATTCCTTTAATAGATTTGAATCATTATTGATGTAATATAAAATATATTAATATATATTTAAGGGCAAATGTCTAAAATAGCATATTTCTAAGTTTTTGTTCTAAAAATAGCATCATTAGTTTAAATTTCCAATAATAGCATAAATTTAAAATTAAAATATATTAAAACTATATTTTAATAGAAAAAAATTAAACCTTAAATTGAAAATAATGAACCCAAATACAATACTTTAAGTTTATGTATAATTTATTTAGAATAAATAAGTATTTTCACATAAGTATTTATTCTATTTTTGGGAATTTAATTTTATAATATTAGATTTGGAAAAAAAACTTTAAAATGTGCTATTTTAGATATTATTCTATATTTAATTATTCGAAAGAAATGACATTAATTTTTATATCATTATAAAAATAGGAAAAGGTTAAGGCGTGAAAAAAGAAAACTGACAAAAAGAAAGAAATAATGGGCCATTCTTCGATGCGCCAAAAAGCATTTCTATTTTTTTACAACATAAACGGTTAACAAACTTTTGAGAATGCATCAATAATATAATTATAATATTTAAATATAAATTTTAACCATGAATTAGTTAGATAGAAGTCTCCATAGTTTCTAGTGATTTTCTTATTTAAAAATCGATTTTCACTTTTATTTTCTTCTTTTTTATTATTTATTATTTTATAATTGATGAAATCTCTCAATGTATATGCTTTTTTAATGCTGTCTGGCTGCCTTTTTATATATATATACTAAATAACGTAGTTAGATTAGTTTATTCGTACCGATACTACAGTTCTTTAACTTTCATCGAATGATTTTAAATTATGGTCAGAAAAATATGTTAAATTAGTACATAAACAAAACTATAAAATATGTGGTGAGATAAACATGTTAGGTCATTGGTACATAGTTTAATCTAGTGTTAAAAATCGAGAGGTGAAGAAGTGATAGGTTTGAGGCAGTCAGTGTCTTGCTCAACTTCTCGACCAAAAAGCATATACTTCAAAATAGTTTTGTTTCTGCAACATCTTAATAATCAAAACTCCATCATACAAATAAGAAGCTCATGTATGTTTACTGCAAAGGTAACCACGTCGGCAAGTTTTAGAATTATGCTGTTTTTTATTTAATTAAATGAAACTAATAATAAAATATGCCCTTTAGAAAAGAAGAAGATAAGTTTTCACCTAAAGGCCCAGCAAGGTGATTAGACGAATTACTTCCTTTAAATAATATTGGGCCAGGCAAAACATTTACTTTACATTCACAAACTTAGGCCCAGCATTTGATTCAATTTAGTTTTATAAATCTCTTTAACAAAAAAATAAACAAGTAAAACCCATTAAGTCCTTATAATGTTAATGTAAATTTTAAGATTAATAAATCAAAAATAAAATTTTTTATAGTTATACTTTTTAAATCAATTATGAAAAAAATAAAAATTCTTGTTTTTTTTCCAATTTGGAAGAAATTTTAACATATAATTGATTTTTTTTTTTTTTTAGTAAATTAAATTCTAAAATACGACTATTATTAAAAAAAAATTTAAATTGTAATTTTTAAGATTTAAAAAAACATAAAATAAATTCTATTATCAAAATTGATTTCCTTTAAAATTTTATCAAATAGATCTTTTATTTTTCTTTTCTCAAATACCCTTTAGATGGATCGTTTAAGAATTATGTAAGAGAAGGAGGAGCAAACACACAAATATCTCAAATACCCAAAAAGTTAAGTGAAAGTTGGAAGCCAACAAACAAGCAAAGTCCCAAATACTTAGTGTTCTACTCAAATCAAATCTTAACAAATGAAATAAACAAATTCCACACCAACTTAATAGTTTAGTATAATAGTTCATCATATGTGGGGAAATGATTTAAGATTAATAAATCAATGAATGAAACATTGGGTTTTGTGTTGAATGAAGACAGGCTGGTTTGAATAACAGAGGAACCCAAAACTACCAAACCCCACTCCCTTTATTATTCATCAATGTAAGAAATCTGAGGAATATGACTTTTTTTTTCTTTCTTTGTAACTATTTTGAACAAAAGAAATGAAATTAATTTTCCTCAAATAAAGAAAAACAAAAAGGTAAGGTTCTATCTTCCTTTATTCCCCTTTTTATTGGTAAGCATCTTTTCCTTTTTTACCCTTTCTCTCTCTCACAACCTTTATTCGTAGCGCCTTCACTATTCATTGGCAGTGAAATTCCGCTTCTTTCCCTTCTTCTTCGTCTTCCCATATTGCTTCTTTGTGATTCGCGTTTTCGTTTTCTTCTTCTATACTCTTGATCTCGCATTCTCTTTCGATTCGGAAAGTCGAACTGCTTTTCATTTTCTCTGATTTTCTGGGTTTGTTTCTCCATTATTTTCCCGGGGAAAATTTCGTATCTTTCCCCCAGGAAAAGTTTTTCACTTTTTTAAATTTCTGGGTTTTTTCTCAAAGTGCTTTCTTTAGTAATCATATTGATTTGATCTTCGACATTTTGTGAAAGCATCGAGTTTGTTTCTCTTGCTTTCGTTATCATTGAGTTTACTATCAGTTTGATCTCCATTGATGGGGCTCTGTCATGGGAAACCTATCGAACAGCAATCGAAGAAGAGCCTCCCATTCTCCAACGAAACAGATGAGGAGGCACCTAATAATTCTTCACAGCCAGCGAGATCATCAGGGTTTCCGTTTTATAGCCCTAGCCCATTACCTAGCCTCTTCAAAACTACACCTGATGTATCCTCCTCGAGCGCGAGCTCCACGCCACTTCGTATCTTCAAGCGACCTTTCCCACCACCATCACCTGCTAAGCACATTCGCGCTCTCCTCGCGCGACGTCACGGTTCCATCAAACCCAACGAAGCTTCAATCCCTGAAGGCAGCGAGTGTGAAGTTGGTCTCGACAAGAAATTTGGATACTCCAAGCAGTTCGCTTCACACTACGAGATTGACGGTGAGGTGGGTCGAGGTCATTTTGGATACACTTGCTCTGCTAAGGGGAAAAAAGGTAGCTTGAAAGGTCAAGATGTGGCTGTCAAAGTTATTCCCAAATCCAAGGTTCGTTATGACTTTTTTATCTTTCTACTTGATTCCTTTGAAGCTTTTAGAATACGATCATGTCTTTGGTTCCACTTTTCATTTGCTATGTGTAGGTCTTAGCCTCTCAGGCTTAGGATTTAGCTTTTCTGGAACTTGACTTGTGCATTTGTTTTGGATCTTTGGTTGACATTTTATGTCAGATCCATTTTGTTAGGTGGATGTTTTAAATGTAATTATGCAATGTTAAGGTGTGTGGTATCAGCTCACTAGTTAGGCAAATCATGAATTAACATTGTTTATATTGGTAAGATCCGTGAGCTACTGAGAAGCTTTTTCAATAATCATATGGATAGTAGATTGCTGGATAATTGAAGTTTTAAGGTGTCTGCATTTATCCGCTTTAGAAGTCCAGTGTTTTCAATTGTTATCTATGGATTGGATTTGGACTCTCAGAGGCTGGACTTGTGATAGTATTGTTTACTTTGTCACAGCATGAGTAAAACAGAGTCTCTTGAAATGCCAATTTTCGAACCTCTCGTTTGATTTACTGCTTGATCTGGATTTAATTATAATTAACTACTGTTCCTATTTCTGATTGTGGATGCTATTTTCGGTAGATGACTACACCAATTGCAATCGAGGATGTTAGAAGAGAAGTAAAAATATTGCGGGCTTTGACTGGTCACAAGAACTTAGTCCAGTTCTATGATGCCTTTGAAGATGATGAAAATGTTTACATTGTTATGGAGTGAGTACATAGATTTTCTATTACCAAGCTTTTGCAGAATAATCTTTCAATTGAATGATTGACTAAAAACTAACTAAATCTATTTTGCTTCTCTTTTGTGATCAGGTTATGCAAAGGTGGGGAACTCTTGGACAAAATACTTCAAAGGTAACTGCCAAATCAATCGTGATTCTGTCTTGTCTCTATTGTGTTATCCTTTTAGTGGTTAAGTTTTCTTCGTTTGGGTTCATCAGGGGAGGCAAATACGCAGAAGAAGATGCTAAAAAAGTTATGGTTCAGATTCTTAGTGTAGTAGCGTACTGTCATCTTCAAGGCGTGGTTCACCGTGACCTCAAACCCGAGGTAATAGAATCTTAAGCATGTTGTTTTAGTTTCCAGATTGTTCTATCATCCTTAATGTTATTTTTCTTTGTTCGTTTTTTTTCTGTTTGCAGAATTTTCTCTTCACTACCGAGGATGAGACTTCTGCTCTGAAAGCCATTGATTTCGGTCTCTCCGAGTATGTCAGACCAGGTAAGAGATTTTAAAGTTTTTCCTTTTGAATCTTATCACAATGGTGGATGGAAAAGTTGACATTTTGCTCTTTCTGCAGATGAAAGGTTGAATGACATAGTAGGAAGTGCTTATTACGTAGCCCCGGAGGTTTTACACCGTACATATGGAACTGAGGCAGATATGTGGAGTATTGGAGTGATTGCTTATATACTTCTCTGTGGTAGCCGACCCTTTTGGGCCCGTTCTGAATCTGGAATCTTCCGAGCGGTTCTTAAAGCAGAGCCCAATTTCGAAGAAGGTCCTTGGCCATCTCTTTCACCTGATGCTGTAGATTTTGTGAAACATTTGCTGAACAAAGATTACCGTAAGAGACTAACTGCTGCACAGGCTTTGTGTAAGTCTCTATAACCAACTTGATGCTTCTAATTTGATAGTATTTATCATATTATTCTGACTTTTAATATATATTTGAATGATTTGTCTTATATGGCAGGCCATCCCTGGCTGGCTGGTTCCCATGAATTAAAGATACCATCTGATATGATCACTTACAAGCTCGTAAAAGCATACATAATGTCGTCTTCTTTGAGGAAATCAGCTTTATTGGTGAGTTGGATTCTTCAGTAGTTACCTTGAACCCCAGGCCTAATGGATGGAAGGTCGATAACCGTTTATTTCATGTTTACAGTCTCTTGCCAAAACATTAACTGTACCCCAGCTGACTTATCTGCGGGAGCAATTTAATCTGTTGGGGCCGAGCAAAAACGGATATATCTCGATGCAGAATTACAAAACAGTGAGTTTGTATTTCATTTGAACGTCTTTTCTTCATTCTGGTATCTTTCTGTTTTCTTACAGTGTCATTACAAAATTGCAGGCGATCCTGAAGAGCTCGACAGAGGCTACAAAGGATTCAAGAGTCTTGGATTTCGTAGACATGGTAAGGCATTAAGGACTAAGTTATATCACTATGTTTGGTGGGTTAAGATGGTAATTAATTACTTTTTGGACTGCAGATTAGTTGTCTTCAGTACAAAAAACTAGACTTTGAAGAGTTTTGCGCTTCTGCTTTAAGTGTTTATCAGCTAGAAGCACTGGAAACTTGGGAGCAACACGCACGTCGTGCATATGAGCTGTTTGAAAAGGATGGAAACAGAGTCATAATGATCGAGGAACTTGCATCGGTATAAACTTTTCTTTACCTTTTTTCAAGTAGAAATGTGAAATTGGCGATGTCTTCGAGTTGTTGATGCGTTTTCTTGACAGGAACTTGGACTTGGTCCATCAGTCCCAGTTCAGGTGGTTCTTCAGGATTGGATAAGTCATTCTGATGGCAAGCTAAGTTTCTTGGGTTTTGTCAGACTCTTACACGGGGTGTCCTCTCGGACATTGCAGAAAGCGTAGAGAAACTTCTTTCTCCTTCAGTCACACGTCTACTTCTCCTTGGATCTAAAGGACCTTCATTTAGGACAGGAACCTTACGTCAAGTCAAAAGATTATGACCTTAAAGGTAACCAGTGATCAATTCGACTGTTGCAGAGAGCTACCATATTATCAGATGAAGTTGCAAACTAGGGTTGGCCCTGGTTCGATTTGGGTTCCTTTTTGTTACGTTTCTTAGTAGTCCTATTTTTCTTTCTTTGTTTTGTGGTAAAAGATGAGTCTTTAAGATTCAAAAATGGTGTTGTACAGAAGAAACATACCCAAATCTCCATTAAAGGTGAGATGACCCCTTTCTACTTCTTGTTCCAGTGATGTCTATATTTCGCTTCTGAGTTTTTGTAATAAGAAGGCGGTTATCACCTTAACCAATCTACTTGTTATCATTAATCTCTCATAAATTTGGTATCTTTTTTATATTAATTAATGGTTGGCGATGAACAAAGATCTTGGTTTACTAGGTGAAACGCCTATTTCCGAAACCCGAAATGTTCTAATTTCTGTTGAGTTCGGTTTCATTACCCGGTTTGCTCAGGCGTTATGCGGCAAACTTTACGTGTCGAGGTCGAGTAGTCTTTTAATGGCCGCCTATGCATGATCTGAATCATCTGTGGAGCAGCTCAACTAATGTTGGGATCCGCCACGTCACTTCTGTCAGCTGCCGGAGACGTTCTACGTGACCGTTCTGTAGATCGGATCTTTTCTGTTGAAACGTCGCGAAGATTAGGATTCTTCTTCTTCTTCTTCTTCTTCTTCTTCTTTCTTTCCCTTGTTCACTCTTGAACACTTTAGTGGCGACAATGAGCAAAGCTCAAAGGACCAAACCCACTTCTGGATCTCAGCGTCTTGTTCTGTTATGTATAGTTGTGTTCGCATTTCTCCTCCTTCTCTCTTCGGTGATCTCTACTGGAAAATTGGGTTTGCCGTATCAAAAAACCATAATCGATTATTTCGTGAGATCTCCTCGTGGTAGGAGACAGCATACGTTGTCGGAGAAGTACTTGTATTGGGGAAACAGAATCGATTGTCCTGGGAAAAACTGTGAGACCTGTGCAGGCTTGGGTCACCAGGAATCTAGCCTGAGGTGTGCACTTGAAGAAGCCATGTTTCTTAACAGGTGATTGATTACTCCTATCTGTTTGTTTTTGATTATCTAATTGGCAATTTCAACTCTTTTTCTGGGTTTGAAATTGCAATTTCATGAGCAGATTCATTGTCAAATTTTTGGATTTTCCTTTCATAGCAGATTCATTGTCAATTTCAACTCTCTTTTTTTTGGGCTCGACCACATTTCCTTTTTGGGTTTAACATTGTTTCTCAATAGAGTTTTACTGTGCTGAATTCAAAGAGATTGCTTTATAGGGAATTGTTGGAGCTTTGTAGGTTAGTGCATTTGGTTTTTGGAAGAGAGTGAATTCCATAACTCTGTATTTGCAACGATCTTTTCATTTTTATTCTTGTTGCAGGACCTTTGTAATGCCTTCTGGAATGTGCATCAACCCTATACATAATAAGAAAGGCATACTCAATCGATCTGATAACAAAACTACAGAGGAAGGGTGAGTTCTGTAATCCGCTTGACTTGTTTTTTGTTTTTTGTTTTTTTCTAGAGATATGCATTGCAACCTTTGGGGTTGTTTGGTGTTTGTCTCTTAACACAAGCTCTCGTTTGGATTTGGTCTTAGTTGGTTAGGGAGCTCTTGTGCAATGGACTCCTTGTATGATATTGACCTCATATCTGAAAAGATACCAGTGATATTGGACGACTCCAAAACATGGCATATTGTTCTATCCACAAGTATGAAGCTGGAAGAAAGAGGGATTGCACATGTTTATGGAGTCAGTCGCCATAGGCTAAAAGAGAGTCACTACTCAAATCTCTTGATCATTAACCGAACCGCAAGTCCTCTTGCATGGTAATCACTTACTTTATTCTTTTCGTTGGGGGGTTTTAGGGAATTGAGATACTCTGAGATCAGATCATGATCAAGCTGATATAAATTAACTTGGCAAGTCGGTTCAAAATCATGAATTTTCTAAGTCTCCCCTAAGCTATTTATAATCCCCATTAACTGCTTAGAGATTGTTGATAATTTGGGTGTAGGTTCGTTGAGTGCAAAGATAGAGGCAATCGTAGTGCCGTCATGCTTCCTTACTCATTTCTCCCCAATATGGCAGCTGCAGAATTGAGAAATTCCGCAGAAAAGGTAACATGGAAAATGCTCTTTTAACCAATATATTAGATATATAATGGGAGCGTTTTCTGATAGATCTCTAGCAAACTAAGCTTAGTAAACAATTGTCATCTTGAGTGAAGACTTCAAGCTTGAATAAGTGTTTGTCTTGTTACAGATAAAAGCACAACTCGGCGATTATGATGCAATCCACGTTCGGCGAGGGGACAAACTGAAAACCAGAAAAGACAGGTTCGGAGTTGAAAGGATTCAGTTTCCTCATCTAGACAGAGATACACGGCCAGAGTTTATCCTTCACAGGATAGAGAAGCGGATACCACCAGGGAGGACTCTTTTTATTGGTTCTAATGAGAGAACGCCAGGATTTTTCTCTCCTCTCGCTGTCAGGTAAATCAGTCTATCAGAGATAAAGTTTCTTTGAATCAGTTTTTAGATCTTTCGATCAATCCTTACACTACAAATTAAGGTGTGCAAGCTTATACGTATATGTAGACTCATTTGTGAAATGTTGTTGTTGCAGGTATAAACTGGCTTACTCTTCCAATTTCAGCGAGATTCTGGATCCTATAATCAAGAATAATTATCAATTATTCATGGTGGAGAGGCTGGTAATGATGGGAGCGAAGACATTCTTCAAAACTTTTAAAGAGTACGAAGCAGATCTCACCTTAACTGATGATCCCAAAAAGAACAAGAACTGGGAAATACCAGTGTACACCATGGACGAAATAAAAGAAGAAGCAAGCTAAAGTTTGTGTCTTCACAAGCTTTCCCTGCAAATCTACTACAACTGGTGCAGAGGTTAATCTTATCACTTTCCACTTTCTTTGAGTCAAAAAAGTTAAATCAGTGTAGAGTATATCCAGTTCTTATGTAAATGGTTTTTCTTTCAGAACAGATGAAATAATATCTGTGTTTTTATGTCTCAAAGTTTCAAATAGATAAGCTTGTCAGTGTTTCTCTTAACTCTTCAAGTCTGTGCTACATCACCTAAGCAATTCGGTCCTTAAAGTACGAACAGATAGAGAGAATTATGGTCAGATCATGTATGGTGAGACATGCTGGCTTCAAAGGAGAAGAATTCACCTATTGTCTTGTTTCTACTTCAAGAAGGATGTTTCATGTTTGTGGCTGCATTGACATCATTTCTGACGTGCATGAGCGCCTGTCTCGTTAATTTTTAACGAAGCAACAACCGGTGAGCAAATTCGTCACGTATCAATCTGGATTCAATTCAATACTTCGATTTCAAAACATCTATTCAGAAAATAAATCATTGTTTCAGTTTTGAGTTTTATTTGACAAAATAATCAATAAATTCCGCAGAATTTCTTTTGACAATTGTTTGATAGAGAATAGCCCAGAAGCTTTCTTATAAGATGGACTGTGGCGATGCACTACACTAAATTTTAATGGTAAGATATCTTGAAATGTTGAAATGTTGTAATTTAATATTATTGGATATTATTATTAATTGGAATGTTGGATATACTTTTAAGATGCTTTGGAAAGTTTAACATCTATCTTTACTGGTATTATTTAATAAATTAATAGCGAGAGAGTTAATTTTGTTCTAAAAAAACTTGTAACAAATAAAAGGATATTCAGCGACCAAGGAACAAAGAGAACTATGTACATCGGTGGGAATCAACATCAAATTCAGGTGTGGCAAAACATGGTTTACTAAACAATAGTTCTTAACACACATGGAGATAATCGTTATAACGGCTTTGACATGAGTAGTAGTAGAGTACAATGCCATGAGAGTCCTTAAATAGAGAAGGGGACAAGAGTATGAGAATATTTTACCAAAGAGGCTCAGAGACCTAACCCTACCGTGCGTCCGTCTCTTCTCCTTAATCCCGCTGTGTACTGCTTCTCTAGATCCATCTGCAACTCTTTCTGCTTTTCGACTTGGACTTCGTTCGGGTTCTGCTCTTGGTTTAATATACTCCCTTTCACACCCTACAATGATGCACCAACGCAACCTCAGAGTCTGAAAATGTGTTAGCATTACTTTATACACAACCAATTCTATGCTATCTATACTTATGAGACTTTTCGGAATTCTCAGAATCATGCCCTTTAATATAATGATTAATACATAGTGATGTCCAAAAACCCCTCAATTGAAGCAAAACATGTAGGGTAAGGAAGGATAAGATTTACCATAAGCTTGTTGAACTTTTCTTGTCGTTCACGGTCACCAATCAGAGCACTATCCCAACGATGAGCAGGCTGGTTCGAGGGGAACAAAAGAAAAACGAAAAGACTTATATCATTATGTATGTAGATTTACATATCCAAGGGTCATTAGTGTACCTCTTCAGTAGCCATGTTTTTCTTCTTTCCCCATAATAACTTTTTCTTTTGATCTGTGGTCAGGTAACCCGTTCCAACAAGGTTTTTATTCACTGGATTCATCAAGAGAATAAAAGTTTTAGCTAAGAATTTAAATAAAAGCATTCATGAGTAAAAACATTTTCAATAGCAACAATATCTTCAAAGTTGAGCTCACGTCCAATCAACTATTCAAGATGGTAAGAACATATGTAATCAAAAACTGGGACAACTCAATTAGAAAATGAGGTCAAATGGATGAAGACCAAAAACCCATAAGATTTAGAGTAAATCATAACAGCGTTACCTAATTCAGCAGCCTGCATAGCTGCAACTTTTGCAGCATCTACACCACCAGAAACTTCTGCTTCTTTTGAATGAGATTGCAGTGTCAAACCATGGCTCCCAGCACCGGGGGCTGGCTTTAAGCTTGATGTCTGTTTCTCTTCTGCTGAAGCACTATCGCTTAGAGCAATGCAATAAAACACTGAAAGGAAGTACTTGAGAACAAGAGAAACGAAAGACTTACCATTAGCATCGCTATGGGTAAACTTGTCAGAACTTGACAACTTCAGTTTCTTTGAATGAACATCTCGGTTCTCAGTTGCCAAATATTTTCCCTCAGAACGGTCTCTTGGAGATTTGACATGAACATCCTTCTTGTTAATCTCAGGGTCCTCATGTTCCTTTTTTTCATCACAGGAACGGCGGTCACCAGAACTCCAGCGGGAACCTCTTTTCTCATCTTGACAATCTCTGCCCCGCACGTAATGCTTCTCTTTATCCTCCAATCTCGAGTCTCCGGGTCTCCTACTAGATATCGACATATCATTTCTCGACTGGCTAGGTTCAGTATCTACTCTTCTACGATCAGAATGATGGCCATCCCGTGAATCACAGATAGGGCGAGTTGCACCCCTCGAATGTCTGTTATACTCATCCCGCTTAGATCCGTAGTTATCATCCCTAGAGTACCTTTCATGTCTATGTGAATTACTACCGCCTTTAACATAGCGACTGCGCTCAGATTCCCGCCTATTGTCATTTCTCGCATGAACTGGTTCAGAAAATTTCCTATTATCTCCCCTGGAATGCTTTCGATTGGGGCTCTGGTTACGTTCCTGACTTCCTACAAAACAAGAACAAATAGTTCTAAACTCAGCTATGGCCAGGCTGAAATAAATAAGATATCGAAACGCCACACTCTTTAATGACTCAAGAAATTATTTCCCTAGCTCTAAACACCGGAAACAGCCAATAAGATGCACAATACATGATCAATCAAAAAATACAAACAACACCTAAGCGTCGTTCATAGAAAACTCATCACAGAAAATGTTACAACCAATCAGATAACGGTAGTGTAATCAGCTATTGGGAAATAATTCGGGGTGCGAGCTAACCATCAGATGAAGATGACCCATCGTCAGCTAAAGCTCGGCGGCGATACTTTCTCCCAGACCCGTCATTGGAAGGCTTTCGAAAAGCGGCCGCGGAATCGCTATCATCAAGTGGCGGTGAATTCCGTTCGGTTTCCATGGAGAAATCAACGTAGGAAAATATATCCTGATTAATGATTTCAACTAAGGTATAAAGAGCATATGTGAAACCAGAATCGAAATTCGAAAGAAAGTTCGCTCACCGTCGCGAAGTCAATCACTCATGGAGTTTCAGACAGGAAGAAGAAATACTCCAGAAAATTACAAGACCAAGAGATCGAATCGATTGATCCAAAGGATTCCGGATAATTTGTCACACTTCAATTTACAAAAGATCCCTCCATTTTCCTGGAAAAGAAAGGGTTAGGGCTCGAGGAAGATATTTCTCTCTTGAGTCTTACAAATCCGATGAAGCGATGAGGCTCAGTGGACCAAGAAAAGCCCATTTAGCAGTTAGAATGCTTTTGCTCTTTGCTCGGATTGGGCTGACTTTCCTAGACGAAAATATTATTAGTATCAAATAACGAAATTGTAAATGAAAATCGTCTTTTCACATTTTCAGACAAACCTTCATGGTTATAACAAGCGAATTTATTATGAAACAGACGTAGTAATAATCAGTTTTATGTTATAATTATCTAACTTTGACTCTTTGATAGGCTTTTGATACTCGACATGCTTACATTGGCTCAACATGATAACTTATTCAAAAATGGATTTTAGTATAAACAATCTGAAATTGTTTAACTACGTAATATGACTAAACTTGTTGTTTTGGGATAGTGTTATATAATTCGCAAGACCTAGCCCGTAATTTTCAACAGCTCTATTTTTTTCCGACATGTGTGGTCACAATAAACTGGTCCTAGCTTCACACTTGGAAGAAAGATATTTTTCTTGGATCAAATCCAAGATGTTGACTAGGCAGTTAACTTGAGTAACTCTTCTATCGACTCCGGTCAACAATTCTAAATATTTTATTCATCATAGTCATCGCGTATATATATATTAATTATTGTGATATAACAATACTACTAATATACTAGTAATTTAGTACGAATGTATGATGTTAAGTTTAAGAAATTCAACTTAATTTGTTCTACCAATTTCTACAGCCTTTATAAAAAAGTGTCCACGTCCAATGTGAACATTATTAATATTGGTGGATACAATCCTACTTGCACCATTGGGAAAGATTTGAAGGACGACCAACACTTTTTTCTCCACAAGGAAACAAAAGTCCCTTGGAACCATTTACTAGTTGAGGTCTCGTGTTTTTTTTTTATAGTTTTCTAACTTTTTCTTTCATTTTTATTTTAATTTGCATGGGATCAATTACATTTGATTATAAATGTATGGTCTCATATTCTTCTTTATATATTAACAAATTCTCATTTAAATTCAAGATGTTATATTTTCTTCACACATTTTTTCAAAATAATGATCAATCACTAACCTAGACAATATCATATTAAAAATAATTTTTTGTCTAAGTTTTGATCAGATCAATCATGATTCTTTAAATGCATCGGATCTATTATCCTAAAGACCTGAAAAGTTGTAAATCTATTATAATTTTAATGCTGAAAAAGCTGTATAACTTCAAAAATAACATAACAGAATCGTATAGAGTAATTGTGGAAAATAAATAAATTTTCGTGATACAACTTTATTCGACAACGAGATAAGTGGTAATTGAATAAATTGTCAGAAGGGGTGGAAAAAGGTCTACGTACACGTGATTGACTTTCTTTTAAAGATCTACAAAAGATGCTTACCATATCCTCTTGAAGCTGACTAATAAGCTTTTTATAACCATTTTTTCTTCTTCTTTTAATCATAAATAAACTTTTTAAAAAAATTAATCACTTTGTTTTGTATAGTAATCCGATATCCACCGTAAATTACACGTTAATTAAGGATAAATCACTCATCTCTCGAGAAGGACCCTACAATAATAAAGACTTGTTTTAATTAGGACAGATAGTGTGAGACCACTCTGCTGCTACTTGCTTTCTTCCCACTTGCCCGCGTGGCCCCCTACCCTCCTCTTCTACTCAATTGTATGTTCTGCAATAATTTATGTGTTTTTTTCCTGTTTTTCTCTACATAATTTTAATATTATAGTATTTTAATAATGTATTTTTGAATACTTTTATTCAAAGAAGAAAACGTTTTACATGTTTAAATGTTACTAATATCAATTGTACTTGGTAGTTGCTACTTGCAAAACATTATTGCTTTAAATGAAAAAGTTTAGTGAATCACTGTTTTCATCTATAATTTTTCTGTCATATATTTTATGTAAAGATACTAATTTAAGTAGAGTCTTTACTTGTATATAAATACTAAATGTGTAGCTCATTTGTAGACGTGGAATAAGGAAAATTGTTAGTAAACGATTGTTGAAAACAATTTTTCTTATTCCACGTCTCAAAATGAGCTACACATTTAGTATTTATATACAAGTAAAGACTCTACTTAAATCAGTATCTTTACATAAAATATATGACTATCTAATAAACTTCCTTCAAGTCTCGGAAGTACTTGGACTAAAGAGGCTTGAAATAGACATCCGACGAAGGAGATAGTGAAACTGACTCGGCTGTAGAGGCTTGGTTAAAATATCAGCATGCTGATTAGCAGTCGGAACATGTAAAACCTTGAGAAAGCCTTTATTCACTTGATCTCGAGTCATATGACAATCAATATCAATGTGTTTCGTTCGCTCGTGAAACACAGGATTCGTCGCAATATGGAGAGCAGATTTGTTGTCACAGAAAAGTTTAGCCAGAGACGTTACCTCAATCTGCAGATGAGCAAGCAACTGCTGAAGCCAAAGTAACTCACAAGTCGCCAAAGCCATGCTTCTGTACTCTACTTCTGTACTACTTCTACTCACTGTTTTCTGCTTCTTTGATTTCCAACTAACGAGAGAAGTGCCAAGATACACACAATAACCAGTCAAGGATCGGCGAGTATCAGGACACGTAGTCCAATCTGCATTAGAAAACGCATTGAAACATAAAACAGAAGTAGCACTATAAAACAGTCCTTGGCCCGGATTAGATTTCACATACTTAAGAATCTTATGAGCAGCCAACAGATGCAAATCAGTAAGAGCATATAGAAACTGACTCAAACGATTAACCGCATATGTGATATCCGGTCTAGTAATAGTCAAGTAGAGCAATTGACCAATGAGCTCCCTGTAGGAAGTTGCATTTTCCAGTAAAGTGCCAGAATCCTTACTAAGTTTGAGAGAAGGATCAATGGGCACAGAACTAGGTTTAGAAGCTAACAAACCCGTATCCTAAAGAATGTCAAGAGCATACTTTCGTTGACAAAGCGATATACCCTTAGAACTCCGAGCAATTTCAAGACCCAAAAAGAATTTAGGAGAACCTAAATCTTTAATTTTAAAAACACCTTGGAGAACCATTTGGAAATCTTTGAGAGCTATGTCATTATTACTCGCAATTAATATGTCATCAACATAAACCAGTAAGGCAATGAAAATACCTCCAGATGATCGAACAAACAAAGTCGTGTCTGCAGAAGATTGAGTGAACCCATGTTTCAGCAAGACTGCAGAAAAACATTTGTACCACTGCCAGGACGCTTGTTTGAGTCCATAAATGGACTTGTGCAAACGACATACCGGATTAACAGGTAGCTGTTCACCAGAAACAGGAGTATAACCCAAAGGCAGATTCATATAGATTTCTTCGTCTAAATCACTGTGAAGAAACGCATTAGAGACATCCATCTGTGCAAGAAACCAACCACGAACAGAAGCTAAAGCCAAAAGAAGTTTCACAGTGGTTAGCTTAGCAACAGGAGAGAATGTATCCATAAAATCTATTCCTTCCATTTGAGTAAACCCCTGGGCAACCAATCTAGCTTTATGTCTATCAATAGAACCATCCGGATTATACTTGATTGTATGTATCCATTTACAGCCTACAACGTTTTTACCTGAAGGAAGACTTTCAATAGTCCACGTATTGTTCTGTTTCATAGCCTGCAACTCATTATCCATGGCAGGATGCCACACAGAAGATGTCACAGCCTTTTTAAAGGTTTTAGGTTCGGTTTCAGTGGTAATAGAAAGGGTAAAAGACTTATAAGATGGATGCAAATGGGAATAAGATAGAACAGAGGATAAAGGAAAAACAACAGAGGAGGTAGGAGAATTAGGCAAGGAATGTCGAGTGAGAGAACAGTGGTAGTCAGACAAGTAACCAGGGGTCTTAATAGTGCGTCTAGGCCTAATGTTATATTGAGAAGAATGACCAGAATCAGCAACAACAGTCTCCGAAATAGAGGGGGCACTAGACCGAGCTAGAACAGTATCAGTAAAAGGAATATGATGCCTAGGAGGAGAATGCAATGATGAAGGAACAATAGTATCATCAAAGGCAGAAGGAACACTCCTAGGAAGAATTGAATCAGAAAAGACATTATCAAGAGTCTTAGAATAACACTCAGTATGAAAAGGGAATATTGTCTCATGAAAAACAACATTGCGAGAAATAGAAATGAGATGAGTGTTTAAATCCAAGACTTTGTATCCTACCTAGATTGATATCCCAAAAAGACACAAGATTGTGCTCTAGGACTAAATTTATGTATATCTTTCATATGAGTTGAAACATAGCAAATACAACCAAAATTACGTAAAAAATTGTAATCTGGTGGTTTGTGGGTGAGAAGCTCATATGGAGATAAATTGTTTAACAATCTGGAGGGAGTACGATTGATGAGAAAAACAGCAGTTAAGACACAATCACTCCAATATTTTAAAGGAACATTGGATTGAAATAACAATGCTCTTGCAACATTAAACAAATGTTGATGTTTCCTCTCAACCACTGAATTTTGTTCAGGAGTGTAACCACAAGAGTGAAAATGGAGCATACCCAAACTCTTAAGAAGTTCAGTGAAAGCTAACTCATGAGCATTGTCACTACAGATTGATTTAACAGAAAAACCATATTGTGTCTTAACATGTTATAAAAATTTTGGAAAGATTAGAGTAACATCACTCTTATGTCTTAGCATATACACCCAAGTAACACGGGTGCAATCGTCAACAAGAGTGAGAAAAAACTTATAACCTTCAACGGATTCAGTGTGAAATGGACCCCAAATATCCAAATGTACTAAATCAAAAGGTTTGTCAGAAAGTCTATTATGTGAAACAAAAGGAAGACGTTTTTACTTCGCCAAAGGACAAACAGAACAAGGAGTATCAAATTTTGTTTTAGTCAAAGGTAAATGAGAAGATAAGTGTTGCAATATAGTAGATGATGGATGGCCAAGGCGTTGATGCCAAAGCTGCCCATCAACTACAATGAAACCACAAAGATTGGTAGACGAGGGATAAACATAAGGTTCTAAAATATAGAGATTATGTTTAAGAGTAGCACTACCAATCTTCGAGCCCTGAATATGCTCTTGGAGAAAACAATGAGTGGAAGAAAAATGAGCAGAGTAGTTTCCCGTTTGAAGTAAACTACTGAGACTAAGCAAATTAAAATGAAAGGAAGGAACATGCAACACATTGTTCAAGGTAAGGAAGGATGAAAGATGAACTGTTCCAACATGAAGAATGGGTAATCTAGTGCCATTAGGAAGAGAAATTGTCATATTTGAAATTGGAAAAACCTCACTAAAGAAGGCCAAATCAGAACACACATGCCTAGTGGCACCACTATCAATGATCCAACTTCCACTAGGAATTTTATGGCTTAAAGAAGTAAGGCAGTAATGAGACAGGGATAGAAAAGGATGATCAATAACCGAGAGAGATAAGAGGGAAAAAGGGTTACCAGAGGTAGTAGATTCATTAGCCATGACACCATGTTCTGTGACAGACGGCTGAGATGAGGTGGGAGTTGAGGTGTCTGAATTCTGAACATGAACAAAAAGGTGTTGAATGAGAGACTTCACTTGTTCAGGATTAAATTGGCTCAAATCCAAGCTATTGGTAGGGAGAGGCAATGGTGCTAGTAACAGTGGACCAACATTATTGTTGAGGACATTCGCAACAATCGGAGGTCGAGAAATTTGTTGAAAAGGATGTATAGGTGGCCTAGCTCCAGTATAAAAATTACCACAAGGAGTAAACTGTTGACTAGGCTGATATGAAGGTCTGGTGTGAGAGATGTTGGGATTGTGAAACTTGTGACACGGAGGATATCCATACAACTTGAAGCACTTTTGGACAATATGTCCAGCCTGACCACAGTGAGTGCAAACTGGTCTCTGTTTTGGGCGATATGGAGTATATGCAGCTGCATATACTTGATGATTTGTACCTTCTGAACTCGGAACCATAGTATGAGAACTCTGAAAGATTGGCGCATCACTGGAAGGAGAAGGTTTGATTGCTTTTTGTCTTTCATCTTGAGTAATCATATTAAACACTTGTTCAATAGATGGAATTGGCTTCAACATAAGAATGTGTCGACGAGTTGGTTTATAAGAGTCATTAAGACCCATCAGAAACTTCATAACCCGATTCCGCTTTTGAAGCTTTTCCCACAAAATTGATGTAGTACATTCACATTTGCCACAAGTGCAAAGAGGAAGCTCGACATAGTTCTTGTGTTCTTTCCAAAGAGTGACTAGTTCCGTGTAGTAAGTACTAACATCTAAGTGTCCTTGCTGAAGAGAATTCAAACATTGTTCGAGTTCATATACTCTAGGAGCATCATCTTGCCTAAATCTAGACATGAGATTATTCCATATGGCTTCAGCCGTAGACAAGAATAACAAATTTTGCCCAATCTTCTTAGAAATAGAATTCATAAGCCATGTAGCTACCATATTGTTACACCTACACCAAGCACCATAGTGTCTATCATCAGGGAAGGGTTTAGGAATAGTATCGTCGTCAAACCCTAGCTTGTTTTGGACATTGAGAGCCATGCAAATTGATCTCCGCCAAGAGTGAAAATTAGCTGTTGTAGTCAATCGATCGGATACCAAAACCAGTCCAGCATGGTCCGTATTATACAGAAAGTACAGATTCTCATACTGATCTGTATATTGCCTATTACTCTCCAGAGAAGGTTGTGATTGAGTTTCAGATGGCATATTAAGAAAAGAAAGGAATCGATTGTGGTAATAAGGGAATCGATGAAGAGAAAGAAGCAACAATCGTAGGTCAAAGACAGAAGAAAAACAGAATCTGGGAAAACACAATCACAACAAAGAATCGTATACCAGAGAAAATCGCAAGAATGACAATGTGGAGAAACTCCAAAATTTGTTGCAACGAAGCACTCATGATCAACAAATTTGCAGAGAAACGAGACGAAAATCAGAAAAAATCGCACAAATTTTTCAAGAAGCGGAAGAAAAATTTTGGCGCTCTGATACCATGTTAGTAAACGATTCTTGAAAATAATTTTACTTAAATCAGTATCTTTACATAAAATATATGACTATTTAATATAAATACTTAGGAAAAATAAAATAAAATATACAGATTTTTTTTGTTACAGAAAAATTATAGATGAAAATAGTGATTCACTGAACTTTCACATCTAAAGCAATAATGTTTTGCAAGTAGCAACTACCAAGTACAATTGATATTAGTAAACCTACGTGGACAATAATCAATTCAATTTAATTAAACAACCACCGATATTAGTAAAAACGTAAAGACACGAAATTTATGTCTGTAAAAATAAATTTATCGTCAGAGGCGGCTTCTATGGTTTGGACAATTATCAACTTTTCCATTTTAATGTCGGGGTGCGTGACGTCATCACGTAAGATGTCATAAAAGACGTCATTTTTTTTTAATTAATTTAGTGGTAATCAGGTGGAGGAGCTTTCAACAATAGTCCCATGAGCAGCCAACTCCACGAGAGTATTTACGCGAGTGTAATACACGCTTCACTCTTCAAACGTAATAATTTTTAAAACCACAATATATCGGAGTGCACGCGCCGTCATTTTCGTTTGTTTCATTTCGTCCGCGACGTCACATCTTACGTTTCTCCTTCTCGTTAATTTCCACTCTCCTTCCAAAAAGCAAAAAAGAAAAAAAAAATAAACGAAAAATAAAAAACGTTATATATACTCTCGAAAGCTAGAGATTGATTAAATAAACTAATCTGTATCCATCCTTTCACATAAAAATAATGGAGTCATCATCATCATCGACTTTCCTCACCATCACAAGCTTAGACCAGAGAAAACCATCTCCGGTTACGAGAAAACAAAAGAAGAAGACGACTTCAACCAACAAACCCATCAAAGTTCGTTACATATCGAACCCCATGAGAGTCAAAACTTGTGCTTCCAAGTTTAGAGAGATCGTCCAAGAGCTCACTGGTCAATACGCCGTAGATCTTCAACCGGACCCTGTGTTTTCTCCCTCTGCCGTATCTGATCAAAACCCTTCTCCCCCGGCGGAAAGTCTTGCTCCACGTTTTGTTCATCAGGAGTCGTTGATGGCTGACTATTATGAGCCGTTCGATGGGGAAGATATGTTTTTGCCTCAGATGTCGGCAGGTTTTTCTGAGTTTTTTTCGAATGGGTTTTACAATGTGAATGACTTTGGAAGAATCGATTCTATGTGAAAATCATCGGAGTTTTTAGGGTTTTTAATCATCAAGTACATATATATAATATAATTATGAAATCCATACATGAATTTAACCAAAACTAAATTAATACATATATGGATATATTAACTACTAGGGTTTGTTATATATGAGTTGTCATTGTAAAAACGTTTTGAATGTGTCCTCGATATATATTTTTCTTAATTTCTTTTGATATGTTTGAAACAAAGTGATAATCTAGAGTTAAATCACTCCTTAATAAATAGAATAATAACCTTCCAATACTTCTCAAATTGTAAAATTCCACAGCATTCTCAATTTCTCAAAGCATATAATTAAAGACTTAATTATTGATTGGTGTGAAGTATGTGCAATTAATCGCAACCGTATGCTAATGCAGCGGTGAAGGGATAATACATCAAACCATTAGATATTTTTTAAACCAATGATTATAATAGCATATGAGATTATAATTTATAATGTTACAAAAACGTTACAAAACTTTTGTTTTTTTTTTTGTGGCAACTGACGGTTGTGAGGAAAAATATATTCTATACATATGTATCATTTTTAAAGAGTCACAAAGTCAATCAATTCCACCACATTGATTTCTCATGTTTATACAAATAATTATATTTAGAAAATATAATTTTTTTCAAATTACATAAGTTATCGATTATGTTAAGTTTTTGTATCCAAACACGTACAACTGTTTATGTAATTTGGAAAACTTATTAATGTCATCGAAATCCACCAGCCTTTACCCAACACAAACGACAAACTCTGATTTTTATTTTAGTCGTAATGTCAATGGTATGACTCAATCGCATCGTCTTTTTTTTTGTTTGTTCTTGGAGCTCCATTGGTATTGAGAAGAAGATGACTCAATGTTTCCTTGTGGAAGAACTTCTCATGATTCCATTAGAATCTCGTGACCTCTGTGAGACTTTCTATTGGATTTTCTCACTAAATTTCGGTAAATAAATCCACCAGAAATTAGATTGTTTTATCGTAATAAATTACATAATTATATAAATATTTAATTATTTTAAATAAATTACACATAAATTTAAAATATTATATTTGAATTATTTTTTGTGATTTAAAATTTAATTTTAAAATTATATTATTGTTAAAAACTTAAACTAATTATGTTACATTTTAAACAAAACTTTAAAAAATCTATTTTAGATCATTGACCTATATATATAGATATATAGTCTGCGGTTGACAAAATTGAGAACCTCGTCAACTAATTTATGTTTGGATTTTCAATATTTCTTAGTAACCAAAAATATTCAAGATCCATATAATTAAATTCTAGAATTTAATTGCAAACACTCATGACTTCATATCTTCAAATGGATGTAATTTAGTTGTACTTTTAGAATCAATACCTTCGATAGACAGATTTAAACTAGCATCCACGTTTTGTTACAATTTTTTTGACAAAAAAGACAGCTTTTGTTTTTTGTTTTTTCACAAGGGTAAAAAGATTTTACAGTCAAAGCATATAACACCTTACCGGAGACCCAACTGCATTAATTCCTAAGTAAATTTCTATGTACATTCTCACACAAAAAAGTCCTCCAAAAATAAATATACATTTCGGATTATGGAATTAAAAAAAAACTTACCATTGAAATTTGCCTTGTGAAGCTTTTACCCAAATTTGAAAGCTGGTTTGGTGTCTCATATTGCTCCAACCAGGAGTCTTGAGGCAGAGGAAATCGAAGTAGAACCAATAGAGATTCAATCTTACAAAGCATCCAAACAGTTTCAGGTTGTGTCCAGAATCATCTTTTTACGGATATTTTCCCTTTTGATAGTAGTCACAACCATTCCATCAATTGTGGTTTTCCTTCGCCGCAAAATTGGTTTATAAACCAGATGTTTCCATTTTACTGATTGCTGGAAGTCTTTTATGGCAGCTGTAACATTTTGTTCATTTAACTTACTAAGTTTTTTTTTTTTTGGTTTCGTCTCAAAGATTTGGATATCGACTTTGAAGATTGATTCAAATTCTCTGGCAATGAAACTCTAAAGAACAGCTCTTGCAGCCACCACCATGGACATATACCAATTGACGGCAAACAGTTTTAATGACGATTTGTCCACAAAAGTAGTTTATTGATAACGTAGGACAGACAACAGAGTATCTTCCTTCGCACATTACAACTCAAAAACTTCCATTACAACAATGCTAGGTTTTAGAAAACAAAAAAAGCTGGTAAACAAAGATAAAGAAAGATTCACCGAGTGTCTAGAGCCTCCGGACAAGTACCTAAGGGTTCTGCATGTAGTCGAAGCTCAAGGGTTGTTGACAGAACTGTGCCAGGAGAAACAAGTTACAGCTGCTTTTAGAAAATTATATATATTAACCACTGCAAAACAAGGTACCAAACTAGCTTCACTTGCTCTCTCTAGCGAAATTATTGCTATGTGGGTGAACGATTCTTAATATCCTGAAGAGAGTTAGGGAATGGTGAAATATAAATGTCATTTACCTGAAGAGAGGCATTTCTGAACTGCTCATACGAATGAGCATACATTATCGCTTCATTAGGCCATTGCATATACATTGCATCCCTTGAAGGCTGGTGTACGACTGTGGTGCCATAAGGACTCATGATAGAGCTTGCGGTTGGTCCAAAGTTAAAAGAAGCATGAGTATTTTGGATTTGATTGTATCCGTTATATCCCATTTCATAGTATGGTGGCTGCATTTTCTGAATGTTGAAGCCTGGTAGGCTGAAATTCTGATTGACCGGAAGGCTCCTAATGTACCTGCATTCACACACATAGTTTATCAACCATCACATATGAGCCTGACCATTGATCTTTGCTAATTGCTAGTATAGTAATGGTTTTCCATCAAACTAACGGTTTCTTTACATACCTTTCGTAACTGCGGTCATAATCAGGGTCATAACGATCTTTCTCTCTGTCTCTAAGAATTGCAACACGAGATGTTGGACCGCTTTCCCTGAGGCTTAAGTTCTTCTCCTCTACCTCAACGTAAGCATTCTTTGACACTTGATTGTCATCTCTGCTAAGATTTGTATTTCCCCCATAAACCTGAGTTTCAGATGAAGAGTCATCACCATTAAGCCCCGTGAGACCATTAAATATGCGCGCTCGAGCCCTGTCATACTCTTCTTTCCTCTCTTCAACACTCCTAAGAGGACCATGTTTCTTTTCCAGTTCACCAGCGTCATATCCAGATCTTTTGGAAGCCCGAGTCTTGATGGAAACTTTCATGTGCTCAAATTTACCACTTTCTGATTGTTTAGCCACCGGGATACTAGACAACCGAACAGCAGGAAATCTGCTATCTATCGTTTTTGTCACAAGGATTATGTTCTCATTGCCATCTACACCGCTTTCTTGAACCGATGTAGCTAGTCCATAGTGGTTAGCAACACGATGGGCTGCAAGGCGAAGATACGAGGTAGGAAAATGCTGGAACTCGAACTGCTGCTGTTCAGGGTTTTGCAGGAACCTTTGAACATCAAGTTCCATCCGCAAAACTGACATAACAAGGAAAAAAGATTGGATTAAATACAGTAGCGAAAAGAGTTTAATGATAAGAGTATTTCATGAAAAAGAAACCACACAAAAGCCAGTCACACCACAAGCAGAGCCAGATGAGCGTACAAAAGCCAGGCTACTACCATCATAACCAGATAAAGGAGTTATAACTCAGAGTTCAAGACCTAAATCATATATATTAAGCATCTGATGTAAAACCTACTTTAGGAATTGTTCTTTATTCTTTATGCTGACTACCATGAATCATACTCATACAATAAAGTGTACAGCTTTGACAACATTAACCGTGAATTTACAGTAAAAAGGACACCTTTCCGTGACCGCAAACCTAATAAGAGAGCCAGTTCCTTGAAAAGCTAATTCAATTCAGAAAAAGTAGCGACATATCAAATTCCCCCAAATCAACCAAACTAAACTCGGCTCAAGGCCTCAAGCAACCATGATATAATCTGAAATTCAGATAACCTACCAAGCAAAAATCACAAACTTTCATATGCTCGTAACAAAAATCGGCTCTAGTTTCAGCATATTAGGGTTTATGACATAAATCAGAGAGACAGAAAGAGACAAGAAAACGAAGTCCGAAAGAGAACAAAAGAAACGGTGGTTACTCGTCAGACGATGTCGAGGGTTCTGCAAAGCCTCGACCAGAAAAGGATCCACCATAAATCCATTATTCCCCATAACAGAACCACCGGTTTCCGCGGTTTTTACCGACGGCGGCGTTACGAAAGGTGCATCCATGAAAAAGGGGATGGATGTTACCAGAAACTTCTGGATTCCTTCCTCAACCTGGAACGATTACCTCAGCTTCTCGTTCTTACCCTTTGTTTCCTTTCTCTCGCAGCAAAGAGAAGAAGAAAATTCAAGAGGAAGAGGAGAATCGAAATCGAAGCATCGAGGGCGGCGAGAGAGAGAGAGAGGAGGAAACCTCTTAAGATGCAAATCTTATCTCTCTCTCGGGAAGGCAAAGCTAACGAGAGGGAAAGGAAACTTTATATTTCTCCTTTTCCTTATATTTTCCTTTTTAAGTGAAAAGAAATATCTCGTACATAAGTTTTTTTTTTGGTCGGAATATGTATAAAGTCTGTGTTTGAAAAAACAAGAGAGAGTGGAAGAAAAGAGCTTGATTGTTTGGTCCCGATCGACGGCCGGATGCTAACACAGTTTCGGTGTCAGTTCGTCTAGGGTTCGCTTTTTTTTGGTTACACACCTTCGGAGACTTTGTCAAGACCAATTTTGATTTAGCAAAGAGATGCGATGATTGAGGAAAAGTGGTTCAGTGGACCTGACCAGATTATGAATTTGGTCGGAGAAGTGGCTGCCTAACATATACGCTTTATAGAACTGTGAGAATATGGCAATTTAAGTATAAAATGGTAGAGTATATGCTTTAATAGGATTGCTAAAATCTCACTGCCCAACTTTTTAGGGTATGTAAATTTCTTTTGGATAAATCCGTAATGAAATTATAAATACATGTTTAATCTTACTTCAATCTCAATTCATAGTATTTAGTTTTCCAAATTTCATATGTGAATATAAAGAGATTTTTGCCAAAGTAGATTTTAGTTCGATTTTCATTAGTTAAAACAACAGAAATTATAAATAAATCATTATAAAATGTTGATGAAAATGAAGAAAAAAACAATTCTAAATTAGTTAATTGATAATTCGGAGTGGAGCCTGTATACAAGCGAAACAAGTCGTATTTATGATTTTTCATATTTTTGTAAAAGAATCAGTTATTATTTTGAAAATATTATGATAAAATAATATAAAACGATTTTTTTTTCATTTTTGCTTGTGACCTGATTAAATTCATGGCAGACCCGATTAAATGATAAGACATATTTATATATGTGAATTTACTTGCTAGAATGTTTATCTCAACATCTTGGCCATAATCTTCCTTATCACTCATAATTTGGATGTTCAATGATACCATGTTTATATTTTTATTATTCTTTTTTTTTTCTCTTTCTCTCGCAACAAAAATATTTTACAAACGAGCATCTACAATGCTTAGAGATACTTTCAAGTTTCTCATTAATATAATATTAATATTTTTAAACATAGTATAATTATATAATTGAAATCTAAGATAAAAATGAAGCAATAATGTGGAAATACATGTGATTTGAGTGAGGTTTTCATCTGAGAAAAACTCCTTTTTATTCTCTCTTTTCCTTTATGTTATTTTCTATTTTTTAAATTGATAAGAACTCCATGAAAATCTCCGATTGGAATATATCATTCAACAATGCAATAATCATACAATCTAAAGGCCAAAATGTTTACTATGATTGTACAGAAAATAATCGTAACAGTGACGTTAGTAAAAAGCAGATTAAGTAATAATGAAATAATGATGCCAGAGGAGTGGAGACATGCGTGACGGCAAAGAGACTCCAAAACGGCACACACTTGGAAAAAAAAAGTGTCAATAAAATAAGATATCCGATCCAAAGATAGAAGTTTCCGGAGAAACATGCAGCAACAAAAAAAAACCCGTTAAAGAGCATATAAACCCTGCATTACTCCAACTTTAATGCAGTCAACGTGCTAAAACATGTATACTAAATCCCTTACGCGCTTTTTGCAACGTGTTTATTACATTCTCATTTCATGCTTCAATCCTTTGAAGGAAAGTGAAATCCACGCGTAGAAGTGGGAGTAGAAGAAGAGCAACGTCTCTTAAAACCTCCGTCGTCGTTCCCGTGGTTTTAACGGCATAAAGCCACGATCCCTTCATTCCAACATTCCTCTATCTCTCTTCCCTCTTCTTCCCTAATTAGTAACCCTAAAGCTTAAGCTTTCAAAACAATGGCGGAACCAGTTATGGAGGGGACTCTTATGCCTGACACCGATCCTCCTAGCTTCTCTTCTGAATTCCATTCCATCTCGATTTCTCCTCCTCTCTTTCATGATGATTTCTACAATTCTAGCTCCGATCTGAATTTTTTAATTGACGGAGACGGTGATTTCGACTTTACTTTCGACA
Source organism: Pugionium cornutum (assembly GCA_018901935.1). NCBI lineage: Eukaryota > Viridiplantae > Streptophyta > Magnoliopsida > Brassicales > Brassicaceae > Pugionium > Pugionium cornutum. The sequence goes on from CM032157.1 coordinate 1,983,693, forward strand.
ATGTCGACGATCTCTACTTTCCCTCTGAATCCATCGTCATGCCTGTTGACACTACAAACCGAGAGATTTCTGGTGATTTTACGTCGGTGTCGGGACTTTCAGGAGATTGTGTGTTACCTACTTCAAGTTGTTGCAATCTGGAATCGCCTATGGATTCTGATTGCTCCGGGACTGCACATAGTTTGAGTTTATCGTCTCAGGAGTCGACGAATGGCGTCTCTGATGTCTCAGAGGCTACAATGGGGTCGTCTTCGCTACTTGAATCAGGTGAATTGATGGTCGATCAGAAGTTTAAGGTGGAGGAGGAAGCTGCTACGAAATCCCTTACGAAGAGGAAAAAAGAGAGTGAAGAAGATATCAGGGACGAATCTAGGAACAATAAGTACAGGAGATCGGAGGAAGATGGTGCTGCAAGTGATGTCAGAGGTGTTGAAGAACATGATGATAAGAGGAACGCGAGACTTATTAGAAACCGTGAAAGTTCGCAGCTTTCAAGACAGAGGAAGAAACATTACATAGAAGAGCTGGAGGACAAGGTTAAAAGTCTGCATTCCACAATAACGGAACTAAACGGTAAGATGTCTTATTTTATGGCTGAGAATGCCACTTTGAGACAGCAGGTGGGCCCCGGAAGTGGCATGTCTCAGCTACGTCATTCATCACTGGCTGGAATGTATCCACCATTGATTCCAATGCCTTATCCATGGATGCATTGTCCGGCGTATATGGCTAAACCGCAAAATTCTCGAGTGCCTTTGCTTCCTATTCCTCGGTTGAAACCACAACAATCCGTGGCTAAGGTGAAGAAGAAGACAAAGAAGGTTGCTAGTTTTAGTGCTCTTGGTCTTTTGTTTTGTTTATTTTTGTTTGGTGCATTGGCTCCGATTGTGAACGTTAGCTATGGGGGAATTAGCAGTGTCTTTAATGATCAGCTTAGAAGAATAGTTTTGGATGTTAATGCAAATTGTGGAAGAGATCTTGATCAACGACTTGGAAGAAACATATCTGCAACAGAGAACTCTGTGCCGTTTGGACAGGGTAGTGAACCTCTATTTGCATCTCTATTTGTACCGAGGAATGAAAAGCTTGTGAAGATCGATGGAAATTTGATTATTCATTCTGTTTTGGCGAGCGAGAAAGCCATGGCTTCTGAAACGAAGAATGAAGGGAGAAGCGGTGTAGCAACCACCAAAGTTTTTTCTCCTGCACTGCCTTCACCTGACTTCAGAAGGACCGGGGATATGTCTAAGCACCTCTATAGCAAAAAGCGGAAAGCTCTGTCATCTTTTAGCTCTGATGATACTTCGAAAGACCAACTCAAGTCAACAACAGCTAACTATAAAACACAGCAATGGTTTCATGAAGGTGTTGCAGGTAATTACAAGCTTCTGTGGTTATTATCTCTCCCATGTGATTATGTAGGAATGCTAATCCTCTCTACTCATTACACTTTGGTATCTTTAAATTCAATACTTTTGTCAAGACAACTTGTCACATTACACTTTGGTATCTTTAAATCATTTTGTTAAAGTTTTTCATTATAGGGCCACTGTTCAATTCGGGGATGTGCACCGAAGTGTTTCAGTTTGACGTTTCCTCAACCTCAGGAGCCATAGTTCCTGCTGCTCCAGCTATTATGCAGACAAAGACTGATACACATGAAAGAAAGAATAACAGAAGAATCCTTCGTGGTAGTCTTCCAGTATCCGATTTTAATATAACCAAAGATCAAAACAGTTCTGGCAAAGAGAGCCACCAGGAAACTAAACCCGGCCCATCATTGGTAGTATCTGTGCTTGTTGATCCCAGAGAAGGTGGCGATGGAGTCATTGATGGGATGATGGGAGGAACAAAATCAGTGTCTCGAGTTTTCGTAGTTGTGCTTGTGGACGGTGTGAAGTATGTCACATACTCTTGCGTTCTTCCACTACAAGAAGTCCCTCCTCTCGTGACCACTTGACTTGCTATGTATATAAAACCATAAGAAGAAGGGAGTTTTCACAATGTTTCAGAATCTAAGTAGCATCCTTAACTTTTGCCCCTTAGTTTTATATGCAGCTTGTACCACTGTTCGGTTTTTGAATTGAGATATAGTCTATAGAATCCTAACCTTGTAACCTTTTGATATTTGATAACCCAGGAATGTTATTCCATCAGGCCTATTCATTGTCTAAAGTTTTACGATTAGAGCAGAGACATACCGAGCAAAAACAAATCACTGGGGCCTTGTTTCAATCAGGTCGTATCTCTGAGCGAAACAAATAGTAAAAAACTATGTAGTTTACAGTTGACAAGAATACAAGTTAAACTCTACTACATACACTCTTTCACACCAACCGTTTGCTCTTAGTTTCTTGAGTCTAGAGTCATGGAAATACCTCTGATTTAAAGTTGAAAAGAATCAAGAATGGCTTGAAGAGTCTTCTGTGAGCTCTGCCATTGCTTCTCAGTAGCACTCACCACAAACAGAACCACTGTGTTTCCCTTTGCTGTCGCTTTTGCAAGATTATGACTTCCTGTTAGCGCAAATGGCGTCTCCAACACATACTTATAGTACTGTCAGAATAACACAAAGACATAAACCAAAAAAAAGAATCAGAAACTTTCTTTAATGATTGTCTTGATTAGTCAGAGAAACAACCACTTTCTAGGGTCATTCATCATTATTACCGTTTGATCTCCGATCTTTTCGATTGAAGTCTTCAAAAGTTCATCCGAGTCATAAGAGTTTCCGGTGACAAAGGGACCAAGAGAAGCAATCACTTTCTCGGGCTCACCGATATCTTCAATAGTTGCATTTGGTTTGTTGGTTAAGCGAATCAAAGGAGATGCGACTACTTGAACTTTCCCTTGCTTCTCGTTCTCAAACTTCACTTCGATCCATGGCTCTGCGCATTTCGGTTGACAGTAATTACCTGACAAAATGTTGGCTATTCGCAACTGTTTCCAATTCGGCGGTAGAACAAACTGATAGGGCTGCACGTTTCCTGCAACCAGACTAGATTTCAAACATCATTAATTTAAAAGTCATAAACAGAGTATACATTCAGTATTAACTATTAATGTTATTGGCATAAGGACAAATCAGATCCAAAGCTACCTTTGCAACGAATTCATTCACCAACACTTGACTAGCTAAATTACGCAACTAAACTAGTTTAGATTGTTAATGATGATGATGATAAACAAAACCAAAGTAATCAAATTCATTAAGTGAATGAGCAATGCAGAACACAAGGAAACAGAATGGGATTAGGCATCACCTGCGCGGAGAGCAGGAGTATCTGAAGGTTTAGCTTTGAAGAGGACGAAGGAAGGGTCAGACGGAGACGGTAGTAAGTACGATCCGACTTCCACCTCACGCGCTTCCGATATCGGAGCTTCCTTCAATTGCAGAATCGCCGAAATCGCCACCGCCGATTTCAGTAGTAACTCTCTCCTTCTTGGTTGTTGTTCTTGCTGCGAGGATGCAACAATTACGCTGGTCCTTGCTCTAATTGAACCTGGGAATTTAAGAGAGGCGGTGAAAATTCTCGATGTCGGGATGAGAGACGCGGTCGCCATTGTATCGGAAAACAAAGCTTTTGCTCTTTTCTTCTTCGATAAAAAAGAAGATCTTTTTTTTTCTTTGAGAGGTTGAAAGTTTCCTGTTTTGGTGTTATTTGGATAAGGCAGCTTGGAAGCCGAAAGAGTCTTCGGTCCACACAAACCTTTTGTATTGCATAACTCATTAGAGAAAATGCGAAAATACCCTCCAGTCCTATGCTTGTATGTGGTAAAAAAGCAAACTTTTTGTCAAAGTTAATGCTAAAGCTAGAAGCTTTTTTTACTTGGATTAATCTCGTAAGTACCGAGACTGCACAAGAAGCGATACAGAAGACTTGATGATCTATAAAAGAAAAGCTTTTGAAAATTAAGACAAACCAGAAACTGCTTAATAAATGGGTCATAGAAAAGAAGACAGCAAAAAAGAAATTAGAGGTTAACCAGACAGCAATAAGCAGTCTCGAGATATATCACAGCTGTTGTGCAGTTGACATAACAGTCTCGAGATATATAACAACTGTTGTGCAGTTGACATAACAGTCTCCAGATATATATCAACTTCGTTTATGTACTTATGAGGGCCTTGTGGCATTTCCTCTGTAGTCCAGTTAACGTTTTCTGTGAGCTTCATGAACTCGTCCAACTTGGTGTTCACCACATTCAACAAAGCTGCATCTCTTGATGTTTTGAGGACAACCTTTGCAGCTAAACTAGCTTGAGGCTTCCCAACTGATCGGCTTGGGATACCACAAAGTTGAGCTGCATGCCAGAGAAAGTAGTCACTGGCCTTTTCGAGGAAAGATATGTTTGTTACAATCTGCATAGTTTGGGAGACACCAATCGCATTGTTGCTTATTGTCTCGAGGATAACTTCGTTCAATACATCAATCAAGATTTGTTCAAGGTACTTCCTCAGAACACTGAAAAAGTTAGTGTTCACTCCATACGACAAGTAATCAACAGATCCTTTTATGTATGATCTGATAATGCGGCAAACATCAGGAACCATAGAAGAGAAGGGTGCAATGTATGTGAAAGCCGGCATGAATCGCAAAACAGTCCCCGACGCATTTTGATAATCATTTTGAAGGTCCAATATCGTGAGTTTACTCGAGGAATTAACCCAAGATTAGTTCGAGATTTAGTGAAGAGTAAATGAAAGAAGGTTGAGTACAGAGTAAAGAGTACAGAGTAAAGAGTACAGAGTAAAGAGTAAATCAAAGTTTACTTGCAGAACAAGTAACTCAGGTTCTTTCGTGTACACTCACAAACAAACCTCCTCTTATCCTAATTGTCACCGACAAAAGAATCTCCGGACGTTCCTTCTTCCCTGGAACCTCAATCACAAACCTCTCCAGTATAGCCGCCGCAATTGATTTCATCTGAATATAAGCCATCTCTTTCCCTAAACACGTCCTTGGTCCAGCATGAAACACTGGAAATTTGTAAGGATTCTCACCTCTAAAAGCACCATTTGTTTCATCAATCCACCTCTCTGGATTAAAACAATCACAATCTTTTCCCCAAATACTTTCCATCCTCCCCATCGCATACGCGTTATAGCTTATTCCCCAAGATTTCCCTACAAATGTCCCATCAGGCAATACATTGTCCTCGATACAACTCATTGAGTCCACTGGTACAGGAGGATATAACCTTAGAGATTCAGTTATAGCTGCGTGCAGATAATTCATCAGTTTAAGATCCTCAAACCCGTAAGCTTCCCCGATTTTCTTTCCTGTTTGGAGTCGAATAGAGTTTAGCTCGTGGATGATTTTGCTTTCTACTTCTGGATGCATAGACAGTAACCAGAAGAACCAGCTCAAAGCAGAGGATGTTGTGTCTCGTCCCGCGAGGATAAAACTTGTGACGTTGTCACGGAGAAACTCCGGAGAATTCATCTCCTCGTTGCTGATAAACCGAGAAAGCAAATCATCGTTCCTGTTCTCGGATCTTCCTTGATCAATCCTGTTACGCACGATTTCGTCGGCAAATTTATGGACGATCGCGATTGATTCTCTCAAAAGTCTTTCTGATCCAATATTGAGTTTCTTTTTAATCTTCCATGAATACGGAGTCACGGACTGAAACCGTTGCGAGATGATCCTCGCCGCCGTCTCGAAGGAGCGCATGAACTCTATACCGGCGGCTCCGTCGTCGCCGAGGCAAGCGGAATCGACGTTGAAAGCTAATTTGCAGATGGTATCGAATCCAAATCGCTCCAATATATCTTGAAGGTCTATCAAAATTCCGGCGTTCAAAGCTTCTGTTAACACCGGAACAAGTCTGAAAGGAGAAAGTCTCAGCATCTGAAACGGAAATTGAAAGTGAAATTGATTGATTTGAGTATATACCTGCTGTTGATTTCGACGGTGACGTTGGTCAGAATGAAATCACGAAGAGATCGAGTACTGAATTCATAGCTCGCGGTCTTCCTTTGTTTCAACCACATCTCGCCGTCGGAGTTGAAAATCCCGTGGCCGAGAAAATCCTCTAGAATCGAGTGAAACCGCTCGCCTTTAGGAAAAGTATCGAATTTCGTTTTGAGCATGTACTCGACGTTAGCTGGATTCGCCGTCATGACGAACTGTTGATTCCCTGGCCTCCGGAAAACCGCCGTCTGGGTTGGACATCGGGACAGAGTCTCTACAGTCCAATCGAGGAAACGGTGACGGTTTTTCACTAAACCAGGTATGCTTCCGACGATCGGGTATGATTTGAAACCGAATTCTGTAGAAGATTGCCGTGCGAAGATGAAGAAGATGTATAGAGGAAGAAAGAGGAGAAAGATGATGACGACAACCTCCATTTTGATTTGTCCGCTCCTTTGAGCCGCCTTTTTTCACTTTATTTTCATCATCTTCTTCCTACACCAAGTGTTTAAAAGAGAAGAAAGAAAGAAAAAAACAAACTCATTTATATTCAGTTATTTCGGCGATAGTTACTTTCAGGTTTCTCCACGGCCCATGGTTTATTGGGTTCAATTCGATATATTCAAACCCAAACCGGCAAACCCAATCCCATTGCTTACATTGTTTTTTGTCCATGTGTTCTTAACCACTGTCAAAAGAGAATCCTTCTGAGCTTTGGGCTCTGAATTGGGCTTTAAGAGAGTAACTACATACGTTAAAGATCTTTTTGTTTCCACACCAAATGTTTTTTTTTAAAGTTTAAATATATAAAATTGAATAATATTTTAAAATAACACTTTTTAAAAATTTTGTTTCATTCTCAACTCAAAATTTTAAAATAATATAAATTATTTCCGAAAATACATATTTACCATAAATAAATTACTAACATAATTAAAATATTATATTTGGGTTTTTTTTTAGCTTTTTATTAAAAATAAAGTTTTAAAATATTTTAATATTAAATTTATACTATTTTAAAAAAATTAAAACTAATGATATTATATTTAGAACAAATTTTTTTAAAAATGTTGTTTTTGATAATTATCCTATAAAATTTCCCAAACATTTTTAACTAAGGCTAAGACCATTGAATTACATCGGTAATGGTTAATTTATTTATTATGAACCTTTTTAATAAAATATATTTGAATCCTAAAAACTTGCCAATCAACTTCAATTATTTGAAAGATAAGGTCGACAATATTGCCAAATTATTGGACATTTTCTTTTCAAGAAATTATTGGACACTTATGAAAAGACTCATAAATGTTTCTGCTATTCTCAGATATTTATGTGTGTTTTTAAAGGATTCTTTGACCAAATCACTTTTCTAATAATAATAAATAATATGGTAGTGCTTTTTTTATCGATCATCTGCAGTAGTAAAGAATTGATGGTACAACTACGAAATAGACAAACTGGTTTCCATAATACGTTTTTTATGAAGTTTATATGACCATTTTCACTACCAATCTAAATGATATAACCACATAAAATTATACATATATAAAGTAATCATGATTTTATCATTTTTAAGTGAGTGAAGTTTATTTTAGTTAGGAATTGCATTCATTCGTATATTTTAAACTTATAAAATAAAATAACATATTATAAAATATTAACTAATCATATGTCAAGTTTTTAAAGTTTAGAAAAATTAACAAAACGTGACATGTTATAAAATAACAACTAATTATATGTTTCAAAGTTTAGAAAAATTAACAAAACATAAAATAAGTGTAAACTCTAAAAAATCATATGCCCAGTTTTGAAATTAAATCAAAATAAAATTCGTATTTTATATATATACATAAAAATGTATATACTAGGTAGAATAGAATATATATATATATATATTTTATTTTCATCGCCATATAAGACTATTCATAATATTTTTATTTTAACATTCAATATTGTTTAAAAAAATATATGATCGTTTTCAAAAATTCAAAATATGTAATATATAGAAAAAATCTTTGTTTTTACAGTAAATTTTGAATTTGGATTATTGTTTTTGAGAAGACTGAAACTGATAAAGATTGGGATGAGAAATATCTTAAACCATTAACAAAAAAAGAAGAAGAAAATAACATTTATTTGACCAATTTTTTATGGTTAGTTTACTAATATATATATAGGGTTTCTAATTTGGTTATTTCACATAATTTCTCTTGAAGTGTTTTCTTAAGACACGGATGCATCTTTTTCAATCATCTCATAACCTTTACGTTGCATGTCAATATCTTAATACATCCATTACATAACTCCATCGACAGAACTAAAGTTAACAATCCATATCCTACAACTCAGTTTGTAAAGTTATTCAACAATCGTCGATCTATCAAGTTCGACACTTGATTTCTTGTTTCTTTTAAATTGATTGGCTTATAATTAATTGTGTATATAGCCCACTAGCCATATATGTTTTCAAGGGCACAAACAAATATTAACGATCTAACATATCTTGATTCATTTTTTTGAAAATGAATATTCTTATTTTTATAAAAAGATGGAGAAAAAGCTCGAGAAATTTACTATAATTTGGGATAGTGTTTGCTTGACGTTACACATTTAAAATTTTAAAGCCACAAGTTGTTAAATGTCTTATTGTCAAACTTTAACCCAAAAAAATTGTCAATCTTTAACCAAAAAATTGTCTTATTATCATAAAAAGAGAAAAACAATTCATGACCAGAACATAAGGGTGTATTTTTTCCATTATCCATTTATTCTCTCGAAAAAGAGAGAAGTACTTTGGCATAGTGGTCAAAGATTTAAAAGCTTCAACACCATTTCTTGAGTTCAATTTTCAGAAACATACATGTTTTCCTAATTAATGAATCCAAAATCTTTTGAAAAATATTTTTTTTAAATAACTTCAGCATAACGTATTATTAACAGAAATGTTATGCTAACATATCATTATCATAATGAGATTCAAATAAATATATAAATAAGTTTAAATTATTAGAATAATTATAATATATGTTATTGTTATTAATTTAATTAGATAATCAATATATTTTATTAAACTAACAAAAGATATTATTAAATTCATAAAAGAGTAATACCCTAAAATAACATCTTTTAAAGTTTTTCTTCCAAATCTAGCATCATAAAATTAAATTCCCACAAATAGCACAAATACTTATGTGAAAATACTTATTTATTCTAAATAAATTATACATAAACTTAAAGTATTGTATTTGGGTTCATTATTTCCAATTTAGAGTTTAATTTTTTTCTATTAAAATATAATTTTAATGTATTTTACTCTTAAATTTGTGCTATTATTGGAAATTTAAACTAATGATGTTATTTTTGGAACAAAAACTTAGAAATGTGCTATTTTAGACATTTGTTTTTCATAAAAAACAGTTATTTTTATTTCTTTAATTCACATATATAAATTAATTTTTATATTTAAAATAATTTTAAATAAGAATTAAATTATATAAATATCTAATTTATATTTATTAATAAATAATATTATATAATTTATAATATTTTTCTCCAAAACGTGGATATAAATCTAGTTTCTCATAAATTCCAAAGTAGGTAAAGTCATTTATTATGGTCTCGATCAGATGTACAAAAAGACATTACTTTGAGCATTACAACTAAAGTAAAATTAGAGTTGCTAACTTATTCAGAAATTATTCAATGACTACAAAAATAGGTGCAAAAATTCAAGCTTATCGGCACGATAACCTTTACGAAACTAACATCTCGTCTTAGCTCAAAGCCTTGGACTAGAATGAATGACGTAGTGTTGCTTTAGTTAAAAGCAGAAATCAAAACTTTTGATAATATAAATGCTTATGAATATGTTATCTCTATATGATTGATCTACGTGCATTGTATTTGTATATATTAGTCAAATGTCATTATTTATAAAAGCAATTCTCTTTTGAATACTTTTGAAAAATTATATACTTGTTTTCCTTTTACTTTTTAATGAAAACAATTTTATGTTACAAATCTTTTTTTTTGTTAAAGAATTCGAGCTTTAATCTTTGACCATCAATTCATCAATAGTTCATGTTAGAATATTATGAATTTCCTAAACTTATTATGTGGTATAGTATCAATCACCAAGAATTTACCCATATCTAAACAAAATCGAATTGTTTAAAAATTGTTAGTAAAAAACTAAAAGTTACTATGTATATATTATATAAAAATATCACATAATATATCGAATGGATTCGAAACTACCTATCCGAATTGAATTAAAATTAGGCAGTAAAAGGTAACAAATAATAAATAGTAGTATTTTAAAATATCATTTTTTAATTTTTATTCTAAATTTAGTACTTCAAACTTAAAATTTTAAAATAACACAAATTATTTTCTAAAAATACATATTTACCATAAATAAATTACAAATATAATTAAATTATTATATTTGATTTTTTCTAATTTAGAGTTTAATTTTTCTTTTTAAAAAGAAGTTTTAAAGTATTTTAATATTAAATATATATTTTTTGAAACTTAAACTAATGGTACTATATTTGGAAATTTTTTTTGAAAATAATATTTTTATCAATTACCTATAAATAAATGAAAATAACATTTTTGTAAAAGAAAAAAAGAAGAAAAAAAGAAGATGAGAGGTGCTTAAGTTAAGGTGATGTCAAAGAAAGAGATGCATAAGAAGAAGCAATAGAGGCCCATTTGGCTTTTCCAAATCCCATAATTTGTTCATTTATTTACATACTCCATGCTCTTCTTTTTCTCTAATTTTCCTTTTCTTTTTCACGTATACTCCATGCTTTGGCCGGTCGAATCTTAACTTTATTCTATTTCAATTTGATTTTTTTTATTTCATATCTTTTGTAAACCTTTATCTCGTCAACTTTGAAAACTTTGACACGTGAGAATCGTGTTAACAGGAATCATATATATTATATACGAAAGAATGACACGTGGAAGATAAGAAAAAAACACAAAGCTATATAAGAAGATAACAATCCATGTCTCGGTTTTATTTTGTCCGAATTTCTTTTATGTTTTTATATACGAATCAAAATTATTAGCCAATAAGGGTAGTTCGGTGTTTTGTCAAAATGTATATATTCATTGTTTAGAAAAAAATTTAGTTTAGTATTCAATTAAGTATTTAAAATGATGAAAATTTTGATAACTGTTTATTGATTTTAATGTCTTTCGAGGAAAGTTGTGATGACTATTCTTGTAATCCTTAGAAATATGAAATATCATTTAAATTTTAAAATCATAGAATTTGGATTGTTTAAAAAAATTGAACTGAACAATCTCTCTAAACCGCACTCAAATCATAAGAGAAAACAGTGCCTAACATATTAAATAAGAGTATTAGCTGAATAGCCTTAGATTTTGATAGGCACTTACAAATATTATATAATCAGTATTATGATTAAACAATATATTTCCTATTTGAATAGGATCAATCATTTGCGGATGTTCGATTATATACATAATGCTACTCAAAAGTTTTCTGTGCATCAAATATTTATGTTTGATGTGATTTCATCAGTGAATTAATATCCGGTTATGGTAATTCAGTCAGTAGTTATTAATGATTTCAATCATCAACATTGTCCAAATTAAGATAAGATTTACCACAGTAAATAGTGTATCGTATATGTTTATTTGATCTCTAAAAACTTTCAAATTAAAAGAAAATTAAGAGAACAAAAAGAAAAGCTGGTTTTATTCTTATTCTAAAATTGGGCAGTATTTTTTTTTGAAGTTGTCATTTATTAAAAAATATAAAAATTCTGCACATATATAAAAGGGCAAATGTTTAAAATAGCAACTTTCTAAATTTTTATTACAAAAATATCATCATTAGTTTAAATTTCCAATAATAACATAAATTTAACATTAAAATATATTAAAACTATATTTTAATAAAAAAAATTAAACCATAAATTGAAAAAGATGAACCAAATATAATAGTTTAAATTTATATATAATTTATTTAAAATAAATAAGTATTTTTATATAAGTATTTGTGTTATTTTGAGAATTTAATTTTTGAATGATACATTTGGAAAAAAAAAATTTAAAAATACTATTTTATGGTATTAGTTTATATAAAATATAAATTTTTTTATCGCATATTATATTGGTGGATAACAACGGTTCGTCCAATATTCTTAATTATGTTCTATAAAAAAAATCTGGATCGAAACCAAGATCTATAAACTAACATTTAAAATTGATTCTAGAGTTGAGTAAACATGTCATATTTTACAAATAAAAACTAAGTATTTAAATTACAGTTTGTCTCTATACTTTTACTTTAGTACGCAGATGCTCTTAGTTCTAATTAAAATATATATAGTCAATTAAATATGTGTTAATTTAAAGCACGAAGGCATTAAGGTATACGTGAAATTGTCGGTCCAGAAAGTGAGTGGGTAGAGATGAATTGCAAATGCTGGAATATGATTAGATGCCCATTTCCATTTGTTTGCCTCTTTCTTTACATTTCTCTTTGGTACCCAAAATCGCACCCACATACTCATCCCACTTTATCCTTCTTGTCTAGGCCTGTCAATTTGGCTCATTAACCACGGGTCCCGCCCTGTTTGATCCGCCGCGGGGCGGGTGTGGGTCGAAAGAAAAAAAAATTTTATATGCGGAGCGGGTACGGGTCAAAGTTTTGGTATATCGAGGTGAGTACAAGTTTCGTTTTATTATTTTGCGAGTTGGTGGGTTCCCACAAATTTTGGGTCAAAAATCATTTGACCAAAATTTAAATCAATTTAATTATAAACTAATTAAATTTTAAACCAATTTAATTCTAAACCAATTTAATACCAAACTTGATATTCAAAATTTGTATAATTTGATGTTTTAAAAATTGAAGTTCGATATATTTGAGGTATTAATTTTAGGTTTATTATTATTCAGATTTATTTTAATTAATTTTTTTTAAAAAAATTTAAAAACGAAGCGGGTCGCGGATCACCCGCAAATCCGCTAAATTAATGTGGGGCGAATGCGAATTTTAAAAAAATGATTCGCAACTTTTGCGGATAAAAATTTTTTTTGAAAAAAAATCTTTAACCCACCGCGGAGCGGATCCGACCCGCTTGACAGGACTATTCTTGTCCATTCTACTATCTCAATTTTATAATCCATAATTCAACATTAATTTTTTTATAAATATCTATGTGTCAATTCATCTCGTATGTTAGTTCTGGTTTTAATTTATGAATCTATATGAACCATGACTTTTATATGAAGCATAAAATCTAACCAAGAATATATTCGAAACGAAATATATCAAAGCATTTTACGTCGAGACATGCAGACCGAACAAATAATAAAATTCATTTCTTCTTCATTTTTATGTCTAAATACATTTCTTCTGCCGACAAAAACTACATTTCTTCTTATTAGCTAAATTTTCAAACATTCATCCTCTTATTCGATAGATATATGTTGGAGGTGGGCTACACCCTTTCCCTCCCAGAATTCGGCTCAAAAAGAAAGCCTAATTAATGAAAGGCACATCTTTGTTAGGAATAGGTGCACGTCGATCGAGAAATCGTCGGATAGGTCAAGAATCTGTCTGATCTAGGCGACTATCGAGAACAGTAGAAAATCTGTCAGTATTAAATTGCATTTATGAGAATTTAAAAATAGTAATAATTGCGATATTGAAATTTAATCGAGCCGAAAGTATAAAATGAGGGAAGTTCGCACCATAAGCAAGAAATATCTCTTAATAGCTCGGAGCCAATACCGAACTAAGATTTGTAGCAAACTTCCTACCAAATAATAGAAATTTATGTTTGGTTGGTATAGTGGATTTCACTCTACAGATATAAGACTCAACAATACATTAAAATATTGCTAACATTAACATAATATTTTTCTCTAATATTCTAACTCTGACATTCCAATAGAAGAAAAAAATTATGTGGATAGTTAATTATGTTCCAAGTTTATAATATGAATGAATCACTATTTCATCAAATTGATTTGAAGAAATGAGTTTGGCAAAAATCTTCCTCAACTTTATAAAGTATCCAATATTCTCACTTAAAAATGATCATGCCCAACTTGATTTTATTTTAAATTTAAAAATTAATGCAGCACTTGCAACCTCATAAAGAAGCACCCAATCTTTGTTCTAAAACATTTAACAATAAATTAATTACTGAGATGTGCATATCTTTTATTCACAATAATTAATCGTATCTTTTAAGAGGTTTCAACTAATGCTGAGAGTCTTATAGCCTAAAAGTCACATAGTTGACTTGTTGAACTTTCATGGTTCGATCATCCTAATATCTATCTTAGATTTTTTATTTTATAAGATATTTTTCAAAATTGTATGTAAAAATTAAAATTAAAATTGTATGCAATTAGGGCTATAATTTGTGTTAAAATTTCTATATACAGTGAAAATGGTTTGAATTTCGTTTTGTTTTATTGCATCAGACTCACATGGAGAGGCTTCAATGATGACACATCACTATGGATATTGTTACTGCTCCACAAAACCAAACCACTCTCTCTTCAAATCATTTTACAACATCATAGATATTATTTCATCTACGGGTCCCACAAACAACGTAAGCTTGGGCCCCACTTTATTTCTGCTGCCACCTGTACTTCACTCCGTCCACTTGTGTTTCGTGTTTTGTCTTCCCAACGTTAATGTGTGATATTGGAGGGGATTGTTTCATTAATTACGTATGCATTTTTTTTTATTTATTTCGAATTCCATTTTCATCGATGTATTTTAGATTTTTGGTTAATGTTTTGATAATATATATCTTTAAATGAATATTTCAAATGTTGACATGGTTTATGCACTTCGATTAAAGTCACCTTTTAGTTTACTTATTTCACTATTAATAACAAGATTATTGTGTTTTTCCAAGTTTTTGAGAATAGTTGCAATCCAAGAAAAAGAAATTGAAGATAAACCTGAAAACGGAATAATAAATGCCGACGTCAGTAAGGAAATAAAATAATTAATTATTATGAGAAAAGAACACAAGAGGGCATTCCAACTAAATGGTATTTCTATAAATACAAAGAACCTCTCTCACCACTTTGTTAGTAGGAAGAGCATAACTACTGTCTCACCTCATCTATTCCTATAAATATTCACAATATCAAACAAATTCTAAAACAAGAGAAATTTTTGATATGGAATCAGCCAAGCCCTACTTTGCAATGGTATGCCTTCAATTTGGATACGTTGGCATGAACCTCGTGACCAAGTTTGTGCTCGACCGCGGCATGAGTCATTACGTCCTTGTTGCTTATCGTAATGCCTTTGCCACAGCTGCTATCGCACCTTTCGCTTTTCTCTCCGAAAGGTAACATATTAGTTATATGTACAAAGTTCGAATCTCATATACGATACAAGCACTTCAATAAAAATGACAAAAATAATTGTTCTTTGGATGCTCTAGGAAACTGAGACCGAAGCTGACTTTCCCAATATTCATGCAAATATTTCTACTAGCTCTTCTTGGGTAAGTCTTCTTTTAATTTGAATCATTTTCTTGACATGTATATGAATATTTCATTTATACTTATAATTTACAAACAGGCCTGTGATCGATCAAAACCTATATTACGCTGGTCTTAAACTCACTTCACCGACTTTTGCCGGTGCCGTCACCAATATCGTGCCTGCTTTAACTTTGATCATTTCCATAATTTGCAGGTATCCAATATTTAAAGTATAACTTTGAAATTAATTATGTATAATTAACATTAATAGCTAGGTTAATTCGTACAGTATATATGGATAATGATGTATGTTTTAAATGTTTTGGTGATAAAAAAAAGGATGGAGAAGGTGGAGATTAGAAAAGTAAGATTCCAAGCAAAAGTGGTGGGGACATTAGTGATAGTGGTTGGAGCCATGTTGATGATTTTATTCAAAACTCCTCTAATCAACTTTCTCCAGTCTCACCTCATCGGCGTTGCTTCGTCTCCCGCCGGTGAAGGCTACGTCAAAGCCACCGTCTTCCTCCTCATCGCCTCGTTTTCTTGGGCTTCCTTCTTCATTCTTCAGGTACTTAATTGTATTTCTTGGAGAAGACACATGCAAGTCCAGAAATTATCTAAATTAATTTCCATTTTAGAAAAGAGAATATTTTAGATTGAAAACATACGAGTTTAATTGCTATATATTTTTTTAAAAAATTTTGTTCTAACGAATTAGGACAATTATTTTATTTTTATTTTTATAGGCGGCTACGTTGAAGAGGTACTCGTCTCACCTTTCATTATCGACTATGGTGTGTTTCATGGGCACGTTACAGTCCACAGCCATTACTTTTGTGATGGAACCAAACCTTTCTGCATGGAACATTGGCTTTGACGTGAACCTTCTAGCCTCTGCTTACGCGGTTTGTCCTTTTTCTTGGTTACATATTGAAGTTTGTGTCACATATATATCGGATTCTAACACTTAATATACTAATGTAATGAACAATGCATACTTCTATAGGGTATAATGTCGTCGAGCATACCCTACTACGTTCAAGGTTTGATGACGAAGCAAAAGGGTGTTGTCTTTGTCACAGCTTTTAACCCTCTTGTTGTCATCATCGGATCCATCATTAGCTTCCTTATCATTGGCCAAAGATTACATCTTGGCGGGTAAGTAACCACTGGGATTTTGACTAATTAGGTCATATGGTTCGATCCTCGTATTGTGTCTAAACTAGTACTATTTTTCTGTCCACTTTTGAAATCTTAATTAGGGTTCTTGGACTGGTGATATTGCTGGTGGGAGTCTGCACGGTTCTATGGGGAAAGGAAGGGGATGAAGAAGAGAACAGCAAGGAGAAGTTTTTAGAAGTTTTAAAAGGATGTAAATGTGGAAACAATGGTCTCTTGATGCCAAGAATTGATGAGGAAGAAGTAGATGTTGAAATGCAATCTTCAGGGAAAACTAAGGTGGTGGTTGGTTAATTTGTTGTAGAAATTTAATTAGATGTTTTAAGTTTCTTTTGTTACATAGAGGAGCAACTTTTTAGTTGTACTATATCCTGCTCCAATTTGTAGGTTTTGTTTATTAATCTTAACTAGTACAGCAACTATATATGATTAAATAAATGTTTCAAATCCCTTAGACTAATTAGATTGATGATCAATGCTCAAAGATGTTGGGCTTGACCAAATATAGACCAATTTTATTCAAATGTGTTACTATTTGAGGTGATGAGAGTTTGTGATGGGATGAATTGTATCTTTCAAATTTAGTATCTTTCAACAAGAAATTACATAGAAACTTAATCGCAGTAGTGCATGTATCAGTTTCATTAGTCATTTTTCTTGTAGACATTTATGGTACTTAACAGAAAGAAAACATAACAAGTAGCTTGGAATTGGACGGCCTAAGTTTTCTCGTCACATTTTCCATTTCCTTTCTATGTATAAACACCTGAATCTTAACCTTCTGATGAGATTTTCATCTCTCTTTTTCTGTTCTTTCTCTGTCTATCGTTTTCCTCAGAATTTGCAGGAAGATCCAAATCTTGGCTTCGGTCCCTTGCTTGTTGAGTCTTCAAGTGCTTCTGGCAAAAGCATCTGGAAACTATTCAAGAACATCTCCCATTCATCTTTACTCATGTCTCCGAAATAAATACCTTCTTTTTCATCATGATTCACACAAATCGGGTGGCTCTTGCTCCTCACGATACTCCTATCTTTCATGTCTTCTTCTCTGCTAATGTAGATTGCATTATTGGTCGGTTCATCATGAGTAGTAATCCATTGATTCGGTGAACACAGCATGAGAGCATATAGATTGGCAGGAGTTTTTGAAAAGAAAGGCGGTTTAGACACCTGGAAAACCTCTGGATGCTCTTTGCATTGTATATCTTCAAATTCATCGTCAAACTGGAAAATTCCACACTCTAGTTCCGCTTCTACTTCATTCCATTCACTACTATAATCATCATCATCATCTCCTTCTTCGTCGTCAGTTGCACCAACCAAGCTTGCTTTTGCTTTGGTGCAGAGAATCTCCAACAGACTGGAACTCTCTTCCCCTCTGCAGATGTCCCGAGTCATCTTCTCGCCTATCTCTGCAAGACACAGCCCTGCTGCAGCTGCTTGTTTTAAGAATATAGTGCAGACCATGAGGACTCGTATGGAAGATTCCTGTATAGAACACAGTTCGGTTCTTAAAAGCTCTGCGTCTTTGAAAGGGTCCAGATTTGATATATACTGAAGCTCTGTGTCAGTGAATGGAATCGAAGCTTGAGGCCAATTAAGCCATTCGAAATAAGGATCGTCAAGGCATTCAGGTAAGCAAAGACCATGATCTATGGGGACGAGCTCGGCAGCTCCAACTCCATTGTAACAACTCTCATCTTGGTCATGTATCTTCTGCACTAACATGTTTCCAGCATGTCTGTCGAGGTTCAGGACTCTCACATCAAGTATCCCAATCCTATGGACTGATCCAACCGTGAAGCTTCCTGGTCCAAGCTCTCCTGCATCAAAATCATGACCGACATATCTTTGCAAAGAGGCGACTTTATAGGTGGCGTCATTATCACTGACATGGAACGGAACGTGTGAGATTCTGACCAATGCGGTTGCCGGAACGCAGGAAAAGCCTTGGTGATCTAAGAGGTAAGCAGCCAATTCGCGGATTCCGGATTCACCAACCCGAATAGACCGTTTCATGCCGGGTTGTCCAAGCATCAAACCGCCAGAACCTTTAGGATTGTTGAAAGCTAAAGGCTCTTCATCAACTGGCTTTGCAACAGCAATACTGTTACCATTTCCAGATTGCAAGAGATAAACACCTCCTAAGCCATTTGGTAAAAGCAAAGGCTGAACTCCTGAAACCATAGCTATGGCCACTTCAGCTACAAGGGCACGTATAGTAGGGACTCTTTGACCACCGAGAATCTCAACTCGCGGAGCAGCAACAGCGGTTTTAAAACTGCCATCTATGTGGTTAGCGGCTATGGAGAAGCATGGAGTAGAAACGCTTCGGTGGTTCAAGGAGTGTGAAGAGGTGACATTGGTTTGTTTAGTGTTGAAATCGAGAAAGTTGAAGTCCAGGTTGGTTAGAGATTGGAGTCTGCATCTTTTTGAAGATCGGCTAAATTGTTCGAACCAGTCGGTAAGTGGATCGAGAGCCACGGCCATACAATTCATGCCAAACCTTTTTTTTAAATGGCAGTGTTTCTCAGATTAAATGTGGCATTTCTTCAACGGATTCATCACTCAGTAAAAATGGTGTTCTTTGAATGGCTTGAATCCATAGTACCTGCAAATTCTTCTCTTATTAGATCTCGAATGCAAAAAAAAGTCCTTGGAAAATGTCTCTTGTATGTATGTGTTTATATACAATGCAAATGAGAGAAACCTTATAATCCCTCGCTCCTCCAATTGTAAATCGCCGCAAGTTTCTGCAAATTCGAAGCAATTGTTCTCATAAACACAGAATTTTTAAACATTTGCAAAACTAACACAAACTCGGAAGCCCTAAGAATCAAGAATTTTTGCTTGAAGAACAAGTCATCAAAATTCAACATATCGAAATGATCCAAAATAGATAGAAAGAAGCATAAAACGTACCCTGAATACGATTAAAGGCATTCAAGGAAAGAACGAAGAAAGATTGAACAAAAAAATGGGGGGAGCGTCAGAGAACCGACACTGTCACCGGAAAAGAAAATCCTGGGACTCCCCTTCCCAGACTTCTTCTTTCTTCTTTTTATGTTTTTCAATTTTAGTTTTTATTTACTATTTATTTGATCCTATTTCCTCCAAATTTATTAAGTGCTCTTATCTACGTCTCTGATTTTTCCGTTTATATAGGAGTGAGGAACCAAAATGAAAATTGGCCAAAAATAGACATAAAAACTCTGTTTATTAAGTTAAAATGGAAGTGGTTTTGTCGGTTGGGTTTATTTGTCAACATAAAAGAAAGCGGAATCTGAACTCCTAAAGACGTTAATGGATGCTCTAAGAGAGCTGAAGAATCCTTGCCAGCTACGAGTCTTGTCTCAATCGAGACATAAGAGACCATTTTACTCTGGACAGGAACAAGAAATACTCAAGTCTTATGGACAATGGTGAAAAGAGCGAGAATATATATATTTCTATAAGAAACCACAGTAGAGAGATTTTTCGAGATAAAACACAAACTGTTGATTGAAAGTTGAAACAAAATTACTTTATATACAAAAGAGAAGCAGAAATGTTTTTTTTTATATATATATAAGTTTTTTTCTCGGATGTTAGGTGCAAGACACACTTTTGTGTTGCAAACCTCAGCATCTCTTTTACAAAAATAACTCTTCATTTTTCTTACATACATTTTTGTTTTCTTTGGCTTGTATCTCTTTTGTACAATTAACTTGATGTTGTAACCGGAGGAGTTCTGCTTTTGTGAACTGCTGCTAACTTTTTACAGCTTGAACGATAAAAGCAGTTTCTTCCGGCGCTTTTGTTTTTTTTGGTTTTACAGGCGGATGATTATAACGGCTACTATTACAACAAGCTTCAACGATGCCCTTTTTAAGGTTGGACCAATGCTCGCCGAAGCTGTATATTAACCGATTTGAGATGTTTTAGTTCAGTGAATCAACAAATAAATGGATGCTGATATTGATAACAGAAAGAAAGACTTACATGGAGTAGGAGAGGGTGAAGGTGTTTTTCCACCTGTTATTTCTGATTCTGGGCTGCTTTTTGATGGAGGTGGGATATGAGCAAATACGACGTGGGGAAGTGGACTAGATACTGGGATGGCATGATGACGTCGAGGGCTCGGGTTTGGTGCTGGTGGATGTGGTTGAGAGAGGTGTGGTGCAGGCGTTGATGGTGTAGTGTGATGGTTCAGAGCATTGTTTCCTTTTGGTCTCCTCTGCTCGTAAGGACAAGGCGGGTTTCTCGGGGGTAAAGGTAAGTGCTTGGTTGGCGCTGGTGCAGGAGTGAAGCTATTAGTTGCAGGTCCGAAGCTCTTAGCTGCAGGTGAAGGTTCTGGAGCAAGTTCATGATGGTGGTGATGCTGATGATGGTGATGGTGATGATGATGGTAGTGTTGGTGGATTTCAGGTTGAGGAGAAGGAGAAGGAGAAGGAGGTGATGATTTGACGGGTGAATGTGGCAAGACTGAGGAAAGACGGACTTGCTTAACCTTACCGAATACAGTGTGATTTAAGCCGAGGTTTTTCGAATGGGAACTAGTGATTGTTTGAGCAAGCTGCTTCATCCTTGAAGAGGTACCAAATGTAAGCAGAACAGAAGAATGAACTATAGTAGGAGGCGCCACAGTTGAGCCTCTGGAATTTGACAAAGTTATGTACAAGTTCTGCATTGAACATGAAATAAATTTGAGATTCCAAATCATTAGCAATAGACTGAAATTGCGAATTAGTATTTCCATACCTCATAAGGAGCCAGATTTATACCCTTCTTCAGCTGGCTAACAAGTTCCTCGAAGTTTGATTGAATTTGGTAAATAGAAAAATTTAGTGTGAAGTTGAAGAGAATCTGCGCTTTCTGCAAGGGAAATATAGGCTGAGGAGGGATCACAGTGATTCCTCCTGGAAATTTTAGCACTTCGAAAAAGAAGGGTTGCCCGAACAAGGATTCAGTCAAGCGGAAAGATAACTGCTTTTGGACCAGAGTTTCAAAAGCAGCCTTGATCAGACTCTCAATTTCGGCAGGTATCTTAGAATTCTTCTTCTCCGGATCAATGGCAAAAATAACAATGGTTCTGTTAAGATTACCCAAGCGTTCAAGGGCTAATACCACAACCTGGTTCAAGAAAAGAAACACAAGTTACAGAATGATCAACATGGATACAATGATATCCAAGCAAGTGATAAGGACTGGAGGTTTAGTTACTTTGGTCATAGGAAAGCTTATTTCATCGGTGATATCATTCTCAAGCTGCAACAAATTGTCTTCCAAGAACGAAACTGGTTTTTCAACATCAAAACTCGCCACTATTCTGTGATCTGCAAAAACAAAAGCCAAAACATGATATAGCTGCTCCATAATAGCATGATCCAAGATATGGGTAACTAAAAAAAGTTGTTGCTACATTAAGGGTATAAACAGAAGAAGATGTGGTTTAAATAGGCATGCGGTCGTAAACATGAAAGAAATTTAGACAACAGAATTGCAGAGTCGAAGTGATATGATTCAAACCAAAACGTCCTTGGATTCCCAAGCAAGTGGTAGCAACCAAATCAGATTTTGAAACAAAAACAGAATCACTTGACAAAACTATGCACTTGACAAGGTCGAGGTTCTTATTTGATTCTACCAACCAGCTTCTAGAATAGATAGTATAGTCACAAAAAAACAAAACAAATGGAGAAAAATAGTTTGGTGAACTTAATAACCATAAAGGAAATACAACATTCTGAAACATTTTTAGAAATCAACCTTTTTAGGCAGTCTTGATCCATTAAAGGAGTTTTACAATACTAAATATGGTGTTCATGGTGTCATCTTATCAGACAGTTTGGTATAAAAAATCCTTATTGACTATTGAATTCCACAAGGTTTACATCTAGTTTCAACATGACTAATAAGGAAATCGCCTAAAATAGCCATTAATAAGTCCAAGTCAATGAAAATATATATCATCTCCACAGAAAATTGAAGAAAATCCACTAAAAATTAATCAAAGGGTTTTATCCAGAACCGAGCTTTGTCCTGTTACAGCTTTATCACAGCTCATTCACGTTCATGTGAAATATCGATTAGTTTATGCATACATTCCCATGTGAAATACAGAAGAAGAAAAAAACCCAACGAATCAGAAACCCTAGATCTGTTACATCGAGGCAGATAAAAAGTGAGCCACGACGGAATCATATAGCCTAGAAGATCGAGAAAAAAACGACTTTACCTTTAAACCTTGGATTGAGATCTAGATCCCCAGGATCTGTTACTCCGAGGAATGGTGGCAACCAGAACAAAGCAGACAGAAACACAGCAGTAGAAAAGGCTAGAATCAAGACGCATCTGAGACTAAAGTATCTAGAGATCCGAGGGCAGCAACAACCAGAACATCTGTTTTGTCCGTTATTCCTAGCCGCAGCGTCTCCGTTATTGACAGGGAGATTCTGTTCCTCGTCGGTATTCTTACCCATAACAAACAAAGCCACAGCGAAAAACACAATTTCATTCACGGAAAAACTCCAAAGCTCTTCCGGTCGAGTCCAGATGCTGCCGCACCCATCAAGCTCGGGCTTTTCCCACGAAGGAAACCAAAAACTCGGAAATTTTGAAAGGAAGAAGCTCCCAAATAGAAAACAAAAAAGCGGTTTCTTGTCGACTGAAACAAAAATGTAGGGCTCAGGGAGACGGAGGGAGGAAGGAAGATGAAAAGGAGTGAAGTAGCTTTCTCTGCAATGACAATAAGGACTCCTTGGTGGTGTTAAAGAAGAGTCTTGTGTTGCTTTATCTATTTAACATTTTGTTTAGTAATTATTTACAGACAGTTTGTACAAGTGGGTGTTTGCTCGTGTCAGTTTGAAACTCTGAATTACGAAATATTGTTTTGTAATATAATTTCCGAAATTAACATTAAAAAAGATTGATGATTTTTGGTCTACTATTTGTTTGCTTGATTTTTGGTTCAGAATATAAAATAAAGATCATTATCTTTCCCATATAGGTGTTTGATGCACATTTGTAGATTAGTTTTTTATTCATTTGTAGATTGTTAAAGCCAAAAGTTGCCATAAATTAATGATATCTAGTGGATGACAAAAAATGTAAAAACAAAAGATATAATTTTAAGTAACTTTTTTTTTCTTAAAAGGGTTTCTTAAACGTTGTAAAGAAATTATGTAAATTCAGCTATATGATATTGTTTCTAAATGTAAATTACTCCAATTTGAATTCTAATTATGAGGTAATAATGCTACAATCCAAACCACTAGAGAAATAGAAGTTAAAAGAAGTTTAATGGCGATGGGAAATCGTGTAGAATTGGTAGTAACTTGTTGAGAAGACAAGTAGTTGCGAAACTTCGATCACGGAAGAGACAGAAAAAAAGAAGATTTTTAGGTCAAAGACTTTTGTCACTTTCCCTCAAAGGCAGAAATCTTGTGGGTCTTTTTAAAGCTTCTTCTTAGTCGGTGAGATGAATTTTTTAAGATAGATTTTTACCATAATTTCTACGCCATGTATTAATATGATGTGGCTAATTAATTAATGCTATTTACTGCTTATTCAATTACACCATATGTGATCTGGCTGATGCATTTCTTTCCTTTTTTCAATATTGATTATTCAATCAAAATATCAATCTAAAAAACAGGACAAAACTCAAAATTTGATTGGTTCATATTTCCAACTTCCATTTCTGTATTGTATAAGCAGAATGGGCTCTTTTTCTTAAAGTTGTGATTTTTGTGTGGTAATTATGAAAACAGAAACATTGATTGTGATTTATTTTACAATTGCCATATAACTTGTGTGGATTGTGGAAGATAGAAAGTTAAGTACTAGAAGCCGAAAATTATTTTTATATCTAAAACTAGATAATCTCGGAATCTAGTATTTGTGGGTTAGTATATTCGTAATTGCCAAAAATATGTCCAGTAAATATATTAAATATATATCTTTTGGCTTTTGCATCAAACAAACCTGACGGTACCAATGAACTAACGCAGTTTGGTTGTTTTTATCACTTTCGCCTTAAACTTAGACACAAAAGGATTGATTAATGAGATCGATATTCAATTGTAGATTTGTAAACAGACGTACCGGCGGGAGGATTTGAGTCTTGAACGTTATTGTCCGCCAAGAGAGAGAGAAAGAGATAATGGGTAGAACAGAAGAACCCCGAGAGATAAGGTTTGGAGAAAAACCCTAAACTTCGGACAATATCTGGCGCAAGAACGTGTTGCAGTTGCAGAGGTCAATGTGTTAAGCCCTTTGGCTTTGACCATTACTATTCTGGGAGAATTGCCTTTTTGTCAGCAAACAGGAGAGTTAAAAGTAAGAAAATAAATACTTCCAGTTAATGTAGTGGTAAAAAATGGGGTGATTTACGGAATAAGATGAAAATAAATACTTGATAGTACACAAATGAACTAACGCAATTTGGTTATCTAACTATCACTTTCGTCTGAAACTCAGACAACATCTTATAATAAACAATGAGATCGAGATTGGAGAATTGTCAATCTTTGTTAGCAACCGAAGAATGATATAATTATATTAAATAATAACAAAGGAAACAGATCAAAGTTTGGTTGGCGCCAGGCGAAACATACATGATTTAATACGTATTAAGTAATATGCTAACATGTGTGATATAAAATCAATCCATAAATAAAACACGAAGCTGATAAACCGTAAACACACAGAAACAGAAGATATACAGTAAACAATGAACAGAGTAAATGAAAGATAGAACAAGACAAAGCATAAACAATGAACAAAGTAAATGAAAGATAGAACAAGACAATGGATAAACAAAATACAAAGACCAATTGAATTTTAGATTCACCTTCAATAGTCAAAAGGCCATCCACTGTAACCCATATGGGATTGTTGTTGAGGTTGTTGCTGCTGTTGATGATGGTGATGATGTTGATTATAGTGGCTTTCTTCTGCAGTTGCTGTGTTGTTTGTATCTCTCCGGTTTTGGGTCGAGCTCGAGCTTGACGAGCGGAATGGCCAGAGGTTGGAAAAGAGGTTCCTTCTTCTGTTGTTTTCTCTT
Source organism: Pugionium cornutum (assembly GCA_018901935.1). Taxonomy (NCBI): domain Eukaryota; kingdom Viridiplantae; phylum Streptophyta; class Magnoliopsida; order Brassicales; family Brassicaceae; genus Pugionium; species Pugionium cornutum. The sequence continues at coordinate 2,009,349 of CM032157.1, forward strand.
CCACTGGTGCTTCTGTTCTGATTACCCTGTGCGCTTGACGAAGAGCTTTTTGATGGTAACTCTTTACGACAGACTGGGCATGAGTTATGCTGAACCAGCCACGGGACGATGCAGTCAGAATGATAGATATGGTTACATGGCATCTGTTTTGCTTCTGATCTCAGTTCGAATTCATCTTTGCAAACCGGGCAGTGAGAGTCTGATGATTTGAGATGCTTCTGTGTGATTTTGATGGTTGGCAGTGCATCAATTGATGATTTTGGTGCGGGTGGTGGACCTCGATGATGAGTGCCTGATGAAAGCTGCTCAATTAATTCTTCAAGACCGGGCCCGACAAAGTAGTCTCCAGCATTGGTGTTGCCACGAGTAATGCCAATTCCAGGTGACCCATTGAATAAGGCTTCGATTGAGTTATTATCTCCACCAGTCAATCTAAAGGGAGCTTGGCCACCAAATATCAATAAAGGAGCTATACTTGAAAAGCTTTCAGAACCCCCAGAGCCAAATCTTCCACTGATTTCTCGGTCATAGCTTCGTTCAGCTAAGCGGCTCCTCATAAAGGCTGAGAAAGCTTCCATGAGATCAAAGGTTGGATCACGTTCAACATCTCTGTGAGCTGTAAGCATATCAAACGGGCTATTCGGAGCTACATCAATTTCCTCAACAAATCCTCCTCCACAATAGGGACAGACAGAATCTCGACCACGAAGCCAAACACCACGTTGACATCTGTGACACCAGTGAGTGTTTCGACCACTCGACATCCTCCAGCTCGTCACTATCTCTTCTGCGAAGTTACAAGACCAGAGAAAATAAAACTCCTTGTGCTTGAAATTTAGGAAGATTATAGCTTCTTGAGCCAGGTACTAGTTATTAGCCTTCAAAACCCAGTAGGAGAACTGATCACCAACTCCTGCTAACTTTTTGCTAAGTTGGTAAACCAAAGAGGTTTTGGCCACATCCCTACTTTCCAAGCTTATCTCAGCTTAGTGCATACTACAAAATCCATTGTAGGTCACAATTCAGCAATTGAAAACCAAACTTTAGAAGGCATGTTTCACCTGATTAGGAAATCATCATGTTTTCCTCAGAACTAGACCCTTAATTTTCAGGTTAGAAGATTCACACTCACAATATATCACTACAACCTCTGAAGCTAATTCGTGATCTGTCTTATACAAACCGTAGCTCAATCATGAATAATAGAAAAATTTATGACTAACAGAATCGTTAATTCCTTTTGTATACACTAATCAAGCCAACCCAAATAAAACGACAAAATAATGCGTACGATCGATTTGGATGAAGTCGGAGCCTACATGATTCAACCACTTTCGAGCTACAATATCTAAATTAAGCCATACCGCAATGGAGACCGATCTAATGAAACAATGTAGAAAATAAAATGCAAACAATCTGTAGAAACCAAACACATATTTGATATTTCAGACGGATAATCAAGCAAAATAAGTTAAATCAAAATCCAGATCATGACAAACGTTTCAGGAATAAATTCACAAAACAGAGCAGACGTACAAAAATATCCTACGGAAAATCCTTACGCGTAACTTTGAGCAAATCAGGTCCGAAGATCCAAATACAACAAAACAACGAAATCCGGCGACAAAAGAAAATAAGATTCGCGACACAGTTACTTGGTGAAGAAGACCAACTCAATCGGATACATACCTCATATAGATCCGAAGGAAGACAAGAAACCCCAACAGAAGCAGTGGTGAGATTGGATTTTGGAGGAGAAGACGAAAAAGAGAGTGAACGTGGAAGAATCTCTCCGTTACACTCTATTCAGTGTATTGACTGTAAAAAAAGTTTTATAAGGAAGAAAGAAATATACCTGTGCTTTGGTGAAAAAAACAAAGCTCTAGCCTGTGTATTCTGTAAGATAAGTAGATTACTGTAAAAAAAATTTAACACCCACGTGCCACGTGTATCTCTATCAAAGTACACCTAAACTTCACTGCATTCACAGTTCTGCCACTCTGACAGTCGCTGGCGCTTTGTCACGATTTCTTTGCTTCCGTCGGAAGATTAGTCAATATACTCACGGCATAAATCATATCCTTCTTTGTTTTTATCTAAAAAAATCTCAACAAACATAATAAAGAAAATCGATCACATGTGACTCGATTCAATGTTCCTTAAAGATAAAATTCAATGTTACTAAAACCAATTGAAAAATCGAACAAGCAAATCTAGGATTTAAGGATCATCTTCTTCCGGCGTTTTCCACCGGAAAACTCATCAACGTCTTTACGGATATAGCTCCTAAGCTTCTCTAGAATCTTTCTCTCACTCACACGTAACACAAGCGAATGATACAATCTCCTGTCTCTAGGAAGAAGACAAGCCTCGAGCCTAGCAATGTCATCCTCCAAAGAACTCAATGATCCGTATAAACTCTCTCGCTTATCCACAATGATAAGAAGAGCTTCACAAACACCATCTGTGAGAAGAACGTCGTCGCTACCGCCGCTGCTTTGGCCAAGCATGAACTTGTGTTTCCCAATTTTTATCTCGTGAGAAGAAGAAGAGCCTCCTTTAGTAAGAGAAGCTCCTGTTGTTGAAATAGCTAGATCGAGTTTATTGTATGTGTCGTCTGGTAAGAGTAGTATATAGAGCAGGATCAGTAGCTCGATTTGAGGTTCTCCGGTTGAAGAAACCTCAAAATATTCTGAGTTTTGGCTCTCGCATCCTTCGTAGCCTAGTCTTCTCCACAAAGCGAGTCTAGCACGGGTGTACCGGCTTGTGAATGCAGAAGAGCTCCATTCGATTACCAATTCTAAATCTATGTTTACTATGTCGTAAGGATTACCGGGCTCTGTAAATCCATACCTATGGAGTAACGCAGCGTTACCCATCAAACCGTATGTATTGAATACCTACAAAGAGATTATGGCATCAATTCATATGAAAGATGATTGTAACAGACAAATTGTAGAAAACAGAAGTAACATAAATACCTCAGCTCCAGCTGGGACATCCTTCACCATAATCATTTTTAAACCGGATAGATCGTCTTGCAACATTGAAGAGCTTTCTTCTTCCTTTTCTTCTTCTTCTTCTTCTTCTTCTTTGGCTTCGTCGTCAGTGTTTTCACCAGGAATGTCCTGTAAAGATTGCTCAGCCGAGGAAGAACTTATACTGGAAGGCTCTTCTTCACCAGTGGCCTCATTTGCAGTACCATAGTTGTCAGTTTCATCAGCTTCGGTATCGGATTCACTGTGAGATGATTCAGCAGTGAAATGAACGTCTTCCTCCCCAGTTTTATGATTGAAGCTGCAATATATGGTAAACAGGCAAGAGTCAGAAGAGCGGAAAATGACTAAAAACATCAACTTAATGTCGGAAGAAACAGGGCGTGCTATAATCAAATTAGGCTATCAAAAACCAACTTCCAAGGATCACGTTTTTCCCACATATGTACATGAAAAAACTCGAATTGGGAAAGCACAATGCCAAGCAAATATCAGAGATGCTGTCATTTTGAACCAGACTGTCAAAATTAGTAATTTGATTACTTAACATGTAGATAACCTGAGATCAATGATAGGACCTAGAACAGACACTGTCTAACCAAAGTTATTGAACCTAATGAGACTTTTAAAGTTCTTAGACAGAGCAAATCTTTTGAGAACAGCATAAATAAGCAAATGTTGCACACAAGAAGAAGAAGAGAATCCAAGACTAATTCAGGTCCGATTAACAAGGCAAAATTGGCAATATACAAAATTGACGGCATTTGTATCACAAGTATACATCCAAAACATAACCTTGACAAATATAGAAAACTTCATCACATGCTGACAATGATCCAAAAATTAGAAAGCAAAAGTAGCTGTTACATGAAAGCATCTCTATGGAATAAAATCCATCATGTGTATGGGTGACATGTCTTTAGCTGATACATATCAGCTTACTAAGCCTATGTAGACGAATAGCAATCAATTTTTTTATCTTATAGGAGATGCAAAAAATATACTTACAGATCAGCAAGAGGGACCATCCCGGATCCATGGTAGTCATCGATCTGGAAAGACCGTGAAGCAATTAGACTCTTAGCTGCAAGATACTCGTTGATACCAAACGAATCAGGATCAACAAAACGAGGCAGTGAAGAGGTAAGTGGCATAATGCTTTCTTTCCAATCATCATATATAAGACCATGATCTTCCTTCACCACCTGCCTACAAGAATTTAAACTGATGAGTGGTGGCTTCAACTGAATTTCCATTCAAAAAGTGAATCAAAAATTAAGTGACTACAAAAGCAAGAATCAAATGCAATGTTGACCAAAATTGGGGTGAAAACCTTATGGAGCTCAGTTCCAGATAAGAGAGAATCCAGGTCATGAAGGGGCCATACTAGAGGCAAATCCTCCTGAATAGGAAGAATCTGAAGATATCCAGCCCAAGGGGATTCTTCACCCAAGCTTCTCTCGTACATGAGAGCCACGGCGAGACCTAAACTTCCATCTAAATCAGCGGATTCGATAATCTCACGAGCCCCACTAGTTTTAATGGTGAGACAAGCAGTTTTCGAGATATTGGCAACGACATCTCCTACCTTCAAATCGCAAAACGCTCTCACAGAGACACCGTAGTTTTGGTCGTCGACGAGATTGAGAGTGTCACTGCAATCAACTCCGTTTGTTTTCATCCATCTCTTGAATGCTCTTAACCTCCTGGTGACATTAACAGAGACGGAAAATTAGACAAAAAGGAACCCTACAGACACAGAAGAAGATTGAGAGAGCGAACCTTGTGGCCATGAGTGATGTTTTCTCTTTGACCCTCGAAGCCTCTTTGAATAGCACACTGTCCGATGGATTTGCCGGAGGGAAAAAAAACGACAACGACGGCGTCAGATGTATAAGGGTTTATCAGTTTATGCTCCGTAGTCCGTATCATCGAAAGGACGAAAGTACCCTTCCACCTTAAAATAAAATTAACCTAAAACATCAATTAACTAACCACTAACCACGCATCACATTCAAACAATCTATCTATATTTGTTACTGATGATATGCATCCAGATAAGACATAATACAAACACTAATTAGCTCGAACAAAAGAAGCAAAGTATATAAGAAATATAGACGAAAATGTTCGTAATCTAAAATTTTTCCTTTTTCCTTTTTACTTTCTTACTATTTCCTTTTAAAGTTTCTTATATAGTATATACTTTAATCTACAAAATTTATTTCTGTAGTTATTAAAAAAAATTCAAATTAAGAATAAATTTTAGTTTTAAATTATTTTATATTTTTAAATCGACTGGAAAATGTTTTTTATTTTTTATGTATGCCAAGTATGATCGAACGGTATGATAATTCGTGTTAATTATAAATAATTGAGAAATAAAAATCAAATTTTTTTACATGTGTTACCTAATTGATAAATCCATATTTATCATAATCGTTAATTATAAAGTTTGAAAATCAATTTGTATATAGTAAAATAGAAGTCTTTCTTAGTTTGAATTGTTACTATTTTTAGTTTGTGTATATGAACGGCTTTGTTGTTTTTGTTTCCAAACAGTGGAATACAAAAAGGATAATCTTAAAAATGGTTCTTTATGTCGGAGAGGACCAAAATGTGTGAAGGTGGAAAAGCGGAAGACAATGGAAGATATTGGAATGTAACAGTAGCTGCCAAGAAGATTAAAGCTAGAACAAATGTTGTTGACTACAAAACCGCATTAGCTTACTATGTCGGGAAACAACCAAATGACATTAAAAAAAAACGAATTGGTTAATGCACGAATATTGGTGTAAACCTTCTGAGGATGAAAATAAGTTATGTATATGGTTCCTTGAGTTTCAAGATATTCATATAATGTGAGTTTTGTAATTTATCAATCTTGTTTTGTTTTGGTTATCGTATGCATGCAGGTGGAATGGTGGATTATGCTTTGTGCGAGATTTATCCGAGTCCTAAGGACAAAATAGTGTGATGAGACCATACTAAAACAAAACATGATTAACAATTTATGGAATTTTATGCAGGTGGATTAAAAATGCCATCAAAAGTTATTTAAAACAAAATCACAAATTAAATTTAAACTTTAAAACTTAAAAATTACACCTTATAAAAACTTAAAAATCACAAAATCACAATTTGTGAGAATTCATAAGTATAGTGATACATGCATTTTATTAGCTGAAATTACATATGTGTTAAATCATTTATTAAACAAATAAAAATTATTTCAAAATTTCAAATCTTTCAAACTATATATAAAGGAGTCTTAATTCAAACACTAGTAAATATACTAATGCAGAACAAAAAATTCAAAATTGGTTTTGCGGGTGGAGAAAGAGACGATGTGCGAGAAAGCGAGAGTGATAGTGAGGATGCTACAAGGCTGCAACAGCATGAACAAGCTCCGTAAGATCCATTCTCATGTCATTGTCAATGGTCTCCAAAACCATCCTTCAATCTTTAACAGTCTCCTCCGCTTCTGTGCCGTCTCCGTCACCGGTTCTTTGTCTTACGCTCTGCTTCTCTTCGACCGTTTCGATACTGATCCATCAACGATGGCTTGGAACTCCCTTGTCCGCGGCTTCTCCATATCCTCTTCTCCTCTCTATTCGCTTCTCTTCTATAATCGAATGCTTCTCTCCTCCGTTTCACGCCCCGATATCTTCACTTTCAGCTTTGCTCTCAAGGCCTGTGAGAGGCTCCGCTCAATTCCGAAATGTTTGGAGCTTCACGGTTCCATCATTCGATCTGGTTTTCCTGCTGATGCTATTGTTTCCACCAGTCTCCTTCGGTGCTACTCTACTAGTGGAAGGATAGAGACTGCCTCCAAAGTGTTCGAAGAAATGCCTGTCAGAGACTTGGTCTCTTGGAACGCCATGATCTCTTGCCTTTCTCATGCTGGTCTGCACCATCAAGCGTTGAGTATGCACAAGCGAATAGAAAATAAAGGTGTGTGCATAGACGCTTACACGCTCGTTGCTCTGTTATCATCTTGTGCTCACGTTAGCGCTTTGAATATAGGCGTTATGCTACACAGGATAGCCTGTGATATTCAATGTGAGAGCAATGTCTTTGTGAGTAATGCTCTTATCGACATGTATGCAAAATGTGGCAGCCTTGAAAGTGCTGTTAACGTCTTCAATGGGATGCGCAAGAGAGATGTGTTAACCTGGAACTCAATGATTATTGGGTATGGAGTTCATGGGCAAGGCATAGAGGCCATCTCGTTCTTCAGAAAGATGGTGAATTCTGGGGTTAGACCCAATGCCATCACATTCCTTGGATTGTTGTTAGGTTGTAGTCATCAAGGTCTAGTCAAAGAAGGAGTTGAGCATTTCCAAATGATGAGCTCTCAGTTCCATTTGAGCCCCAATATTAAACACTATGGATGCATGGTGGACCTTTATGGACGAGCAGGTCAGCTTGACAAGGCACTTGAGATGATACATACGTCTGCCTGCAAAGAGGATCCTGTCTTGTGGAGAACCTTACTTGGTTCTTGCAAAATCCATAGGAATTTGAAATTCGGAGAAATAGCCATGACGAATTTGGTGCAGCTCCAGGCGTTTAATGCAGGGGATTATGTGCTTATGACTTCGATATACTCTGCAGCCAACGATACTGAAGGTTTTGCTAGCATGAGAAAGCGAATAAGAAGCTATGATTTACAGACAACACCAGGATGGAGCTGGATTGAGATTGGCGATCAAGTTCACAAATTTGTCGTTGATGACAAAATGCATTCCGAGTTTGCACTTATTTACTCAGAACTACAGGAAGTCGTCCGTCGCGCCATAGTAGCTGGCTACAACCCAGATGACGCAAACATAACTTGTCCAGCTCTCTCTGATCGGTCTGCATTTCACAGTGAAAAATTGGCCATTGCATTTGGATTGATGAGAACTCCTGCAGGAACAACTCTCCGGATCACAAAGAATCTTAGAGTTTGCAGAGATTGCCATTCATTTACAAAATGTGTATCAAAAGCATTCAACCGGAAAATTATTGTACGGGATAGAGTTCGATTTCATCACTTTGCAGGTGGTCTTTGTTCTTGCAACGAGTACTGGTAACAAAAATCAGGTTTGAAGCTCTCTTCTTTTACTCCATTGGCATTAGATTCGCGTGTCTTAAGGCTCCATGATAGTACTCGCGTGTTTTACTCTCTATGTATTTAGTTTATTTAGTAACTTAGCTGATTAAATGAGGTTTCTTCAATAGTTTGTAATTGTTCCGTTTTCTGCTTCTCTGTATAGATGGATCAGAAAGTCTGATAATAGTTCACCTTGAGATTTACAGATTGTCAGTTTCATTTAAGGTTGATTTTATATAATTGGACCGTTGTTTTGTGATTGGCAGAATTCTAGATTATGATCTGGATCGAGAGAATTTGCCGGAGTCTATGAAAGGGCACACGGGCATGGGGTCAGGATCGCGGTGAGGATAGGGAAAGAGAGAAAGACCAGGAAATTGATTGCAGAAGATTTGAGAGCACTCATTGCGATTGAAGCCATTGAAGACGTGAACTGAAGTGACTACTAGTGATCAAAATCGTATCAAACCGGGACTTCGTTAAGCTGGCTACGAGTGAGATTCAACTATAGCGGTTCGCAACCATTGAAACCGACTTCATCCCTAACTTAAGCTAATATGTAACTACAGCTAATAAAATGCAACCATTGAAACCGACTTCATCCCTAACTTAAGCTAATTCGCAACCATTGAAACCGAATCAATGATCGAAGCGTAGACAGGAACCTCTTGGACAGCGTCAAAATCCCAACAAAAGAGTGTGATACCGACAGTGAGAGCCGGTTCAGACATTCTTTTCGAATATTAAAAACCGGATGCAGAATGCTGAATAACAATTACCAAGTACCAACGGCGGAATACCGAAAAACAAGATTTATATCATCAATTACGGTTTACGAGAACCGGATTTGAAAACAAAAGGACAATTTCTGTTTTAGCAAAACCCTAAACAAGCGGGAGAGCAAAGATACAGGGGAAAGACGTCTTCTCCTTCTTCTTGCGAATCGAGAGAACCAGTCGCTGACTCCACTAGCTATTTCTATTTCACGGTAAGTCTCCTGATTTCCTTCAGAAACGAAGAGAAAAGAGATATTTCGATTAATATTTCTCTTGTTTACGTATGATTTCTCCCTCAGTTCCCTTCTACTTCGAGTCTCTCTGATGTCTATGGGTTTTAAATCGTAAAGACATTCGTTTTTATCTGCAGATAACGATTCGAGATTCAAGCATTTAAAATTTGTTGGTTTCGTTGTCTAGGGTTTAGGGTAATTTGCAAGTTACGAATGGAAAGTCCACACATTAATGCAATTGTTGGTTGGAGACGTATAATTTCATTTTAGCTGACAATTAGTAGATTAGATCAGTTTCGAATTTTTTTCTTACTATTCAAATAAAAGTTTGCTTCTTTCAGTAATGGGTTTGCCCTTGTTTCTACAGCTGCTTAGGAAGATGCAGAGTGAGGAATCTCATGATGTTGCTAATGGAATATCCGAGGAGGAGACAAAGCAAAGAATTAAGAGTCAAAAGGCGGATAGAAAGAAAAAGAAGTTGAAAGAGAGATTGCTAAAGGAAGCTACTAAGGCTGACAATCGAGGAGTTTGCTACTTAAGTCGCATCCCACCACACATGGATCACGTTAGACTTCGCCAGATTCTCTCTCAGTTTGGTGAAATTGGAAGGATTTATCTTGCACCTGAAGGTGATGTTTATCCTTTTGAGACCTTGTTTGATGTCAATAACATCTTGGTGATATTAATATGTGCTACCTTTATATAAACTTAACTGATGCATTCATCGGTTTCTACTCAGATCCTGAAGCTCAAGTGCACCGCAAGCGGGCTGGTGGATTTCGTGGGCAACTGTTTTCTGAAGGGTATGTTTAAGGATATGGTTTCTATCAAGTTCATTCAGATTTATTTTCCTTGTCTGTTTTCTTAATTATCAACCTGATTGTAATTTTCTACTTTAATATTCACATAGAACTTCAAACACTTCTCCACTGTTATTATCTGGGTCATTGTATATTGTTTACAAGATCTTTCTTTTGTTCATTAACTGTAGGTGGGTGGAATTTGCTAAGAAAAGTGTAGCTAAAAGGGTTGCGGATATGCTCAATGGAGAACAGATTGGTATTCTTAATGAATCATATAATTACTCGTAGTCAATAGATTAAATCTAAGCTTAAATGATTAATAATGTTTGCTGTTTTCTTTTATCAGGGGGAAAAAAGAAGTCAGCAATATACTACGATATTTGGAACATCAAATACTTAACCAAATTCAAATGGGATGATCTTACTGAAGAAATCGGTACTGTTAACTGCACAACTTGTGTGCTTATCATCCTCAGCCATTTATTATTATATTATCTCTTATCTAAAAAGGGTTGCTTTTTGCAGCATACAAAAGTGCAATACGGGAACAGAAATTAAATATGGTTCTTTCTGCTGCTAAGAGAGAGAAAGACTTTTATCTATCTAAAGTAGAGAAGTCGCGAGCCATGACTGAGATAGATGAACGAATGAAGAAGGTGCTTGCTCTTTCTGATATTGTAAATTCAAAATTGTTCTTTTTCCCATCTGGTCAATGCCTGCTTATCTGAAAATATAGCTTGTGGTCTTTTTAAACTCTAAATCCACGAAGCTAATGTTATCAAAACATTTAGATTTGGCTTACAGATTCCTCTGTTTGGAGGAATTGTATTGATTTTTCGACCTCTGGAAATCTTATTAGTGTATCTTGATGTTTATTATCTATTGTCTGTTTTTACGGTGGGCAGAAGCGAAAGATTCAAGAAGAATCGGGTAGCAATGCTGAAGCATTACCAGTCTTTCCGCCTAGGGCGATTCGTCAGTTTAGACAGAAGAAATCAATTAACAATGAGACATCTCAGAGCAAACCTGGGCTCTCCACGGATGTCCTAGCATCGGTCAGTATTCTTTAAATAACAGTGACGTGTTTTTCTTGTAGAATTGAGTGAGTAAATAATTGTTATCATCTTCATAGTAGCTTAGCTTGGGGGGCTCAGTCGGATACATAGTGCAATCGGGTAGATCAACTTTTAATCATGATTTGAGCCCACGTTGAAACCTCTTCAAGTAAAGGATCACGTACTTCTAACCTGTGTTTATAACTTTCCTCGTTTATAAGCACCACAATCTAGGTTAAAATCTTTTTTCCTGACACCATACAATCTAAGTTAATGTCTAGTGTGCCGTTACACTCATATAGTATATCTGTACGGAGTTTCTCAACCCAAATCTGAATGGCATTTACAAGCATGAGCTGTTGTGGTCTAGCGTGACTCATTGACATGCATATGTTAGGAAAATATGGATTCATGGTTTTGTGTTCTTTTGTCTGATTCAGGTATTCGGTGGTTCTTAAAGATTAAGAAGAGGTGTGTGAAGATCGACTGTGGTTTGATCAAAGCTTGATGGGGAAATAAATGATCAAATTTATGATAAATGAATGACATTTACCATTACTGTCTGCATGTCAACAGAAAAAAAACCTCACAAGTTGTAGTACTTTTGTTTTCTTTCTCTTAATAATCTTAATCTACTTACCTTATAAAGATACTATTGTCATGAAATATATCATGTCTTTTTGTTGTTAGTACTGTCACATTGTCAGAGATATAGAAAAGGTTGCCCAACAAATTAATACGTGAAACCAAACCAGCCGAAATAAATAGAATAATCTTTTTCATGACGAGGGATAAAAAGCAATACATAATGCATACTTATACATGACACCATTGGCTGTCTAGAAGACGAGAAGAAAGCAAGGGCTTTGGGAGATGAAGTCGTGTAGTCACCATGGCTCGTGGTTGATGAACGGTGAAGCCTGCAACGGAATGAGCCTTGGTGAATGCGGGAGTATTAACACGTAGTGAATGTTCCACCTAGTCAGCAATAAAATTGAAAACCACAAATTTCCAACAGTCAAATAATATCCTTCATATCGATATTCATGTTCATCCACGACATAGGGTTTCTGAATAACAATCATAACAAATTTTGCCCCAAGCTTTTTATTTGTAGAGACAGTAGATGACTGGAGCCAACAATTCACTTGTTGGTGATCTTTTAGCCCGGAGGCCAGTTCATTTGGCGTCCTCCAATGAGATGAACATGAATGTGATACACCGATTGACCTGTAAACCAACAATAATTATGTCCCTTTGTTTTTTTGGGTTGAATGTGAATAGGCTAATTGAAGAAGTGGAACTATATATGAATACATACAGCCTTGTGGACCATCATTGATTACAATTCTAAAACCCTCTTCTAAGCCTTCTTGTTTCGCTACAAGCTTGGCAGTGTAGAGAAGGCGGCCCAAGATGTCGATGTGCCTTTCCTCAGCCTGCAGTAGCAGCACAGTACACTATTTAGCTTGTCTGTCTTAGTCGGATCAAGTGCAACAATTCTCTCATGCTTTTAGCTTTTATTTCTTCTGGCTAACTTCTGAGTGGACCGATTTGGATTTGTTTTAAAGTTCAATTTGGAGAGGTGTAAGTAAATTAGGTACCTTAGAGAGCCCAGTTAAGCCATCCTTCACTTTTGGAATGAGGAGGATGTGAATGGGACCCTGAGGCATTATGTCCCTAAATGCTAAGACCTGTAAAATCACTTGAGAGAACGATGTACAACTAGTGCAAAAGTTTTACAATGGTGAATACATTAAGAATTTAGCTGTCAAAGATGATAAATTCATCCGAACAATAAAAATCATGGCAAAAGAAACTTAATCAACGTAAACTCCAAACACTATACAGTATATACAACCGACAGGATCCAGCTGACCAGTATAGAGAGTTGCCTGAGCTGGGTACACAAAGATTGGACAAACACAAGAAATTTAAGAGGTATCTATACTGGTCCTTGCTATGCTCTCAGGCTCAAGTAGGAATGAAAAATCTACTACTGGGGGCTTTGCTGAACCATATAACAGTCAACTTTTTCACTTCAAATGCATAGCATAGAAATACTTATGCTCCATTTTAACGGTGCTTTGAAAGGCAAGTATACTTAGCTATTATAGAGTATCACTAGATGTAGATATTCCAAATGCTACAGAAGAGAAAACATATCAAAAGGGTTACATAATTAAAAGTACCTTGTCATCCTCATAAACCACAGTGGAGGGAATTTCTTTGCTGATGATTTTGTCAAATCTGCATGTTCCAGTATAAACCAAGTAAATGTTCACATCAATACAGCACAAAAAACAACTCAAGTCTTCCAACATGACAGAAAATTGTAGTCCATCCACTCAATAGAAGAAAGCTAAATCTTGAAATTCCATCTGAAAGCAGAAAGAAACTCTATGACTTCTGCAACAGTTTCACTCTTCAATATACTAATCCATCATTCATTACATTACCTAACAGGAAGAGTTCGATCGGAAGAACTATCTCACAACTACATCACAGAGTTCAGCCAAAACTTACATAGCTTTGCCTGAAGATTATTACTTTAGTCCTCTCAAATTTCCAGCTAAGAAAAAAAGAGGGAAGTGTAATTCGTCCACCGAAAAACTACATTTCTAACAACAATCATTTCACAAAAAGGGCAACTGAAGGACAAAGTTACATCTAAATCCAAAAATCAAAATTGGTAATTTTATCTATCACAACACAAAATTTTGCAGTCTTAACCGATGATCTGCGACTCGGCTTAGCCAAGTGGAAACAAACAAATCGACCAAAGAAGGAATGAAAAAAAAAATAGAAGAGAAAAGGCAGATCAAAACAGAGGAAAAAGAGGAAGAAAAGGCTTACATGGTGGAAGAATCAGAAGGAGATGCGGCAAGAGCTGCCTCTTTCTCGGAAGCCATAACGGCGGAGACGGGTGAGAAATGAGAAGAGAGAATCGCAAGACGGTGGTTCATCAACCAAAAGTAACCCTAAGTTTCTTTATAGCATCCGTCGACGATGCAACAATTATATTTTCATCTCGCCGATCCCTCTTTCTAATCAATCATATCCTGCCACGTCACACATCTATTAAAAAAAACTCAGTATCCCGTTTGTTTCTTGATCAAGTTAGCTATGTGATATTATTACCCAAAAATATGTATAATTGGGTATGTTACAGTTAAGTTTATGAACTCTTTTTGCCTTATCATATATCTGTTTTGATCCATTCACTTGCATCCTTGTTAGTTAAACGTTTCAGATTGTGTTTATGAAACATTGAGTCGTTTATGTTCCAAATGTGAGAGATGACAATGAAACATAGTTAACTAATTCCTACTATGAATCTGAACAAGACAACCAATCTTCTTTTCAACGGATCGACTTTCTCGTATCACATAAAGTTGTTGTAGGAATTCTTGTTAGTCGCCAAGTAGCATTTGCATATGGACATGTGAAGAAAACATGGATGCTCTTGTTTCTTAACATTACAAATAAAAAGACAAAAATTGAGAAAAGTAATGGCGAGTAGGTTTGGTACGAAGAGGAGCTCATGCATGGGATTCCATGGACCCAATACATAATGCTTAATGGTTAAAGCTAATTATAGTCATAATTGACAACACATCATTAAGATTCAAAATATATTTATTATCTAACAATGAAGTAAGAAATACTACTTTACAGCTAACAAATTTAATTTAGAAATAATTTGATAGATAGAAATCTAATTAAAGTCAGATGCATCTTTCATTATAGTACTCTCTTGTTATACCACAAACAGAAAGTGAAAGTTCGATTATGATGTCTAAACCGTCTATTCATGTTAACGTGATCTGAGTATCACATGCTCTGCTTAGCCTTTTTGACTCTTTTGTGCAATATATAATATTTCTTTTTTGAATTTAATAAAAGAAATTTCCTTTAAATTAAAATATTTATTTTTTCTAGATAAATAGATGTTATTTTCCAAATTCTTCGCTTTTGTTTTTGTCAAAACATGACAATATGCGGTGATGAGTTATCCAATTAATTAAAAAAAACATGGAACACAAAGTAGTTAACTAACAACCTTATTATATATATATTTTAATCAATTTTACCATAATGTTTGTAAGTTTAAATGTGCTTCGAAGAGATTGAGATTTCCTAAATTTAGCTATGGATTTAAATGAAAACCAGAGAATATTGGTTATTAAAGGCTGGTCATATTTTAAAGAATACAATATTAAACAAACTCAGAATTTAAAAATCAAACCAAATAATCATGTGTTTTTTTTTACTTTGAAACTAGATAATATGCACATGCATATAACATATTATAAATTTACATTATTATTATATCTGATTAAAATGTTATATATATTATATTACAAATTTATTATATAAAATAAAATTTATTCATGTTTTACATATTTAAACCTACTAAAACTATATATTTTAGTTTATAATATACGTATATTTTTATTTTATAATCAAATTATAAAATCAACTATATTTATTTTTAAAAATATTTTTTTGTTTAAATTACCATAACACATTTACTCACCCTCATATCATAATTGTTTCTAGCAATGTCATCTTTTTTTAATAAAATGTTATCATTTTTGTAAAACTCAATTTTTTTTTAATATTAAAAAGGAGCGTATATGTATTATTATATATGGGTATTTTGGATTCGGAAGTTTAGTTAGATAATTAGATTCCTTGCGTAAGAAATAAACTGATTAATAGCATTGATGGTTAAAGAATCATAATTAGATCCAACCCACAGCGACCTAGAAAACCCAAATTCAATAATGTGAAAAAAAGAAAAACGAACCAAAAAAGTGGAGAGATAAAATCCATGAGGACAATGGGTCAGGTCCCACCACCAACGACTCACATCGCGCCAACGCGTGCGGTTCACAGCGCGTCGTCCAAAATACAAAGACCAGACCGGATTACTGTCAACAAATCATCGTTTCTTCTTTTTCTGCATTCTTTGGGTTTTCTAACGATGATGGCGTGAAAGAGAGAGAGAGAGAGAGAACAAGTAGTTTTGGCGAGTAGAGAGAGAACAAGTAGTTTTGGCGAGTAGAGAGAGGTAGAGAGAGAGAGAGAAAGAGACAGAAGATACAGAGGAGCATAAGTGTCTCTTTTTTCTTCTCTGCATTGTTATTCATCGTGTCGTCTTTGACGCTTTTGTAAAAGCTAAAAAAGAAAAAAGATGCCCAACGACGAAGACTAGAGACCCAATTATCATTACTATTCTTCTTATTTTCTCCTCTTTTCTCTCTCCCTAAGCTTATCTGTTTCTGTGTCTTCAGGATATCCGTAAGTTTGTGTGTTTTAGTTCATTCTACTTACATTCCCCGGAATTTTATAATCGTATCCTTTTTCATGATATGGATGTTTGGCTGAAGGAGTTAGAACTTAGTTTTTTAAAAGAAAATCGCTCTACTCTCCACTAGCTTTAGATGCTCTGATTCTTGAGATGCTCTGATTCTTTCTCAATTAGTGTAAACTTGGTTGATCCTTTTTTCCTATGAAGTGAAGCTAATTATCTTCCAATTCAGATCAATGAATGAAATTAAACTTTTTTCAAATGCAAAGATTTGATCCGTGCAAGTTTCACTTAGTGCATTTTCTGTCTCGTTACAAGAAGATGTTCTTGAATTGAATCACTTGATGATTCTTTCTTTCTCAGTTGGCCAGTGAGATTGATTTGCTCTTTGTTGGTTTTCCAAAACAGATTAAAAATCCTGAAAAATGACGAAAGTGTGTCCTGAAATCGAAGAAAGGGCATTACCAGAATCAGTTCTTACAGTATCAGTAGATGCGAGTTTTGCTTCTAATCATTTTCCAACATACAAATTAGGGCCTGATAATCAGATAATAGAAGAACCAAAGGAAGATGAAAAAGGTCCATCAGTGAAAGAAACCGTCGAGAAAGAGAGCCAACTGTTGTCTGATCAGCACAAGCGGCTTTCGGTCCGTGACCTCGCAAGTAAATTTGACAAGAATTTGGCAGCAGCTGTTAGTTTGGCTGATGAGGTTCTTACACAGCTCTGTATTCTGATTTCACTTCACATTTTTCTCTCTTTTTTTGTTGCTGCTGAAATTCATGTAATCTCTAGGCAAAATTAAGAGAGGTGGCTTCTTTGGAGGGACATGTCATGTTGAAGAAGCTAAGGGATGCTTTAGAATACATGAGAGGACGCATAGACGGGCAAAACAAGGAAGATGTGGAGAAAGCTATCTCCATGGTTAAGATTTCTTTAATCAGAATTGATACTTGTTTCTAAGCTAGTCTCTTGAAAACATTTCACTTTCTCTCAAGTAGATTCTCCCAAACACTAGTGTTTGTGAAATCTGAATTTCTCATTAGAAAGACATAAGCTTCATTGATCATTCTGACACTAAGGCTTTATGTGATTTGGATCAAACGTGATTACTGTGATTAGGTTGAAGCTCTAGCTGTTAAGCTAACTCAGAATGAAGGTGAACTAATTCAAGAAAAGTTTGAAGTCAAGAAACTGGGAAACTTCCTCAAGCAGGTCTCGCCTTAACGCTACATTTTTCCTTTTTGTTGTTCATATTGAATACCTCAGGTAGTCTGAAATGTCTCTTGCTTGCTTTACTAACAAAAAAAGACTAAAAAGCTCATAAAAGGAGTTGATTTACCAATGCTCTCATGATGTCAGGCTACAGAAGATGGAAAGAAACTGGTAAACCATGAAAAGTCATTTGCTTGTGCTGAGATTGAAAGTGCAAGAGCCGTTGTGCTTAGACTTGGAGAGGCATTTGAAGAACAGGAGCGAAGTTCTGAAGCTTCTAGAGCTCAGGGACCGGTTAGTATCATCTACCGATCTAGCTTCATTGTTTGATTGTTTGATTGTTTCTTTTGTATCATATTGTGATATTGTAAGGGTAAAGTTTTCTATACAACTCGTGCTTTCACTACACAGGATGTGGAGAAACTGGTTGAGGAGGTTCAAGAGGCTAGGAAAATCAAACGGATGCATCACCCAACAAAGGTTCTACATCATTCTCATTAGCACTAAACCCTATCCGTTGGAAAAAAAGCTTCATAAATGTGTTGTAATTCAGGTAATCGACATGCAACACGAGCTTCATGGTTTAAGAAATCGAATCCAAGAAAAGTATATGAATTCTGTTAAACTTCATCAAGAGGTATGGTTTTTTGTGCACTGACGCAGCATTGAGTTTTCAGACATATTTGCAGTTAATTTGGTATTTTCTCACTTCTTTGTTTCTGCCTTTCACAATAATCTTTAAACATCTCAAGATAGCTATAATCAAGAGAACCGAGGAATCCAAGTCCTCTCCATTTGTTCTGGAAGGCACACATAGTCTTGGCTCTTGCTTAAGAATCCGTGTCTTATCGAAAATTTCTCAAGACAATCGTATAGATCTTTCCAACTGTTCAATCCAATGGTACCGCGCAGCATGTGAAACTAGTCGAAGGGAAGCTATATCTGGTATTTTGGTCCTATCTGTTTGCTTTATCATTTGTTTCTTTGAGTAAATGAAGTTTAGCTTGAGCAGTTCATATCTTGCTCTTAGGTGCAAACCAATCGGTATATGCTCCAGAACCATTTGATGTTGGGAGGATCTTACAGGCAGACATTCTTTCAAATGGACAAAAAGTCACAGTTACAACCGACTGTCCAATTGTTCCTGGTTAGTATTACAAAACCATAAACGACACCAAGAATTTGAAGTGGACAATAAGTGAATGTTTGGCTTAACCAATTGCAGATTCTGGCTTACAATCCCGAGTAGAGTCTCTGATGCGTAAATCTAACACTGAATTCAGTGTATGTTACAACATTTGTTCAAGAATTACTCTGATTTTCTTGGGAAAGAGTTTCATTGAGTTTATGTTCTGATAAGCTAAACATTTCATACTCTTCTTCAGGTGGTTATATCGCAGATGAATGGACTAGAGTATGCATCTCGGTCTCATGTCTTTACCGTTGGAAAGACAAGGATAAAGCTGTCTCGAGGATGGATCACAAAGGCGAGAGAAATATATTCAACAACCATGCAGGTATCTAGAGACTATTTCTTCATTAAACATCTCTTTGAAATGAAAATTTCTTACAAGTTTATATGGTTTTATAAATGAATCAGCTATGTGGAGTTAGAGACAATATTAAGGCTCCTAGCAAGGCGTTGTTCTGGCAACCAAGAAAGAGTCTAACATTCATACTAACCTTTGAGTCAGAACAAGAACGTAACACAGCCATAGCCCTTGCTCGAAAATACGCTTTCGATTGCAATGTAAGCAAAACAATCCGAAAATTGTGAAATGTTTCTGTTTAAATGCTATTCTCAGACTCTGTGGTTTTGCAATTTAAAAACTAGTACATGACAGGCTTTCTTACAATCTGCAGGTTACACTGCTCGGGCCAGATGATTAAACAAATGATGAGCAAGACATTGTCATTAAACTAATCGCCAGCTGATTCTTTTTCCTGACGCCGGATTTTGTTGGTCTGTGTGTTGTGTTGTTGTTTTGTTCTTTGGTTCAAAGAAGGAAGGTGTAAGTTTGGCTTTTCACTGATCATCCTGCATAGTTTTAATATAAGCAGCAGATTTTCGGGTTTTTTTCTTCTTCTTGTTTTGCCTAATAGTTGGCATTTCTGTTTTGTTTGGTTTGTTTGCGTGATTTTTATTATTTTGTTCTGAATTAGGATGCAATCATCTTATCAGAAAATCCAGATTTGTTTGTAAGTTTGAATATTATAGAAAAACAGAGGAAATTACAAAGGGGAGGGGATGAAGGAGGTTGAGTGATGTTGCTATACAAATCATATTTTTTTCTTACCACTTGAAGCAAAGCATACCCTCTTCATCAACTTTATAATATATGCAAGTCTTCTTTCGCGATTAGGAACAAATTAAACAATTTAAACAATTTGAAGTATATTAACGATAACGAGTCACTAATTATTTATAAAATTTAACATAGCGCATGCAAGTGAAAACTAATGACGCACAAAATAGGCACTTCAGACTGGATAAAGCAAAAAAATTGAGAATTTTGATCAGAGTCACGTCATTTGTCTGTCAAACGATTTAATATCCAATCCAAGTTTTTCAGAACTAAGACAGAGAGAAAGCGAGAGACAGAGTTCGTGTGGGGGAGAGCAAAAAATGGAGGCTTTGGTTTGTCGAAAATTGGGAGATCCGACGGCGACAGAGACAGGGAGTCCAGAATCTCCGGTCGAAGTAAGCAAGAACTACCCAATCCCACCCTTGAGCTCAGATACGGCGGTGAGAGTCAAGGTTACAGCTACGAGCTTGAATTACGCGAATTACCTACAGATTCTCGGAAAGTACCAGGAGAAACCTACGTTACCTTTCATCCCTGGCTCCGATTACTCCGGAATTGTCGACGCGATCGGTCCAGCCGTCACAAAATTCCGCGTCGGAGATCGTGTCTGCTCCTTCGCCGATCTCGGTTCCTACGCTCAATTCATCGTCGCCGATCAATCTCGCCTGTTCGTTAGAAAATCACCCCCTCTCTGTTTTGCTCTTACAGTGAAATGATGGTAGTGGTTGATGTTCTTTCAGGTTTCTTGTACCAGAAACATGCGACATGGTCGCTGCAGCTGCACTTCCCGTTGCGTTTGGGACTTCTCATGTAGCACTTGTCCACAGAGCTCGTCTAACATCTGGTCAGGTAAAAAAATCATCTCTCTCTCTCTCTCTCGAATCTGATGAGTTTGTAAAGGTTGAGAGATTCCATTGATAATTGATTTTGATGCAGGTCTTACTGGTTCTAGGTGCTGCTGGTGGTGTTGGTCTTGCAGCTGTTCAAATCGGAAAGATTTGTGGAGCCATTGTCATTGCAGTTGCTAGGTATTTGCTAGTTCAGTGGTTTCCATGCACGTTGAATCTTGGTTTAGGACTAAATTCGATTTGAATCTTCTTTTTTCTCCCAGAGGAACTGAGAAGATTCAGCTGTTGAAGTCTATGGGCGTGGATCATGTTATTGATTTGGGCAGTGAAAATGTTATTTCAAGCGTCAAAGAGTACATCAAGACAAGAAAGCTTAGAGGAAGAGGAGTTGATGTTCTGTTTGATCCTGTAGGAGGGAAACTCACCAAGGAGTCCATGAAAGTTCTCAATTGGGGAGCTCAGATTCTGGTGATCGGTTTCGCCAGCGGTGAAATACCCGTGATTCCCGCTAATATAGCCCTTGTTAAGGTAAATAAATGATTCTCTAACAAAACTTGTCGCAGAGAGAAGAAGAAGAAGAAGCTTTTGACTTGAGAGAGTCAAATATTATAAAGTTGTAACCAATTGGTGCAGAACTGGACGGTGCACGGTCTTTACTGGGGAAGCTACAGAATCCACCAACCAAGTGTCCTTGAGGATTCCATCAGAGAGTTACTTTCGTGGCTTGCCAGAGGATTGATTACCATTCACATCTCTCATACCTATAGCATCTCCCAGGTGAAATTCAATTCATCTTCATGGAATCAAAACTCAAAGCACATATAATTGAACACTTACTCTTTGATGGAATTGCAGGCCAATCTCGCATTCGGGGCTATCAAAGAAAGGAAGGCAATCGGAAAAGTGATGATGGCTCTCGACAACAAGACCAGTTTATCCTCAAAACTTTAGTCTCTCCACCACAGAAGAAAACCAAATTCTGTTACTAGAAAAAATAAGGCCATTGCAACTGTCCGTTTTTAAATTTAGTACTCGGCAAACGAGTCGTACGTATGGCAGTTTGGATTCTATAGAATTTAGTTATGAGACATAAATTGGTATCTACATTGTCCCAATCAAGAATGCAGTTTCTTGAATCAAGTAAACCTTGGAAGATGAATTTCTTATGCAGTTTCACCAAATCTATATACAGAGGCAGTGGTTATGAACGTAGAACTTGAACGGCACACGATTCTGACTATCTTAGGATCTTTCCCGCTTCATAAATCGGATATATTCAAGCTGTGTCATCTCTCCTCCGTTCACTGGATCAAAATTGCACCTGTAGAAACTGTAAGGCCGATATATCAGACGAGTGGGTTGTTTAGTTATTTTATGTTTTTGATATTATGACATGTGTGGTGGAACACACATGTGACTAATTGTGGATGATAATGCGATATATTTTAAGGAGATACCAAAAAGAAGGCTTATTACCTTCCATCCATGCCGATAATTGCAACTGTGTTCTGAGAGCCAAATGCTACATAGAATTGGGTGACTTCTGGTACATGGAACTGAGCAAATGACCATTCCGAGCTGAAATATTCTGGCAAAAATCCTGCAACATTGTATGAAGAAGTTTGGTACAAGAAAGAATCATGTGTTATCCAGGCTCACAATTATAAATATAAAACCCACTCCTCAATTTGCCGGTTGAAGTGACACACTTCTATGAAGTTCATTAAATTTTCTGGATTAAAGCGATAAAAGATCCTTCACGTGAGAATCGAGATCTTTTTCTTGGAAGTTTCACCAATTTACTGTTTTGATATTGTTTAGCGGCTTGTCCTTTCTCTCGTGAATCAGCAACTCTTAACGGAAACAGGGTATCAAACTTAACCGTAACAGTCATATTTTGCAGATGTTTCCTAGTTTCTACCTTACCTTTCAAAAATGACAATGACGAACGAGGGTTATCACCACTGGCTGGAGAAACAAGAGCCTGCAGGGAATTTGAAGAAGTTTCAGATTCAGTGGAATGTGAGTCCTCCCCAGGAACCCTCACTCTAAGAGAGAAAATGTGAACAGTCCCCGTTTCGCTTGATACTGCCAGCCATTGCACATTTGGTGAAAGAGCAATGCTATATATATCTGCTCTGTCCAATCCTCTTCGGACCTGTAACAAAGCAGCAGTAGATTTCATAAAGAAGACTGATCAAACAGTAGTGAGCATACGACACTGGCATATTATGTTCTGCATAAGATCCTATCTAACTAATTAAATATACTAACAGGTATTTAAAGTCTTTTCTATATGAGTCAGGACATATACGTTTGCTCAACCATTGCCTAAAAAAATGTGATTCACACAGCACATGGTACACGGATGATGTTAAGACAAGTGAAAGCAGTAGTTCATTAGCTACTAGACCTCTTGCAGACGTGTTCCGTCCATTGTGTTGAAAATTCTAATCAGAGTTCCCTTTGTACTTGCAGTTGCAAGAAGTAATCCATCCAATGTCATTGTCATGCACGCGATATTGGAATCATGAGCATGAATGATTTGTACCATGTTAAGCCCAAAATGTTCAACTCGGACCTGTCCTTGACGAACACCTGGACAGCCCAGCACAAATGTATTTATATGATGAGAGATGCAACATAATCCCCTTGGATTTGCCAGATTTTCAATCTGATGAAGAAGTCTTAGATCCCTAAAACTGTAGACATATATCCTGTGCTCGAGGACAACAACAATGCGATCCCTGCTTAATTTCACTGCACGAATTTCCGACCTAAAAGAAAATTCAGTGATGCAGCGGCTCTGCTGATCATCCCAAATCACTACTTTATTTGAAGGGTACTGAGAGTTGGGTCCACCACCAACAAGTGCCAAGATATTACTCCGGAAAAACATCTCAACAATTTTAAACCCCCCATCCTTCAGCTCTCGCCTGAAAGTTTCCTTAAAAGGTTCACAGTTATATATCCGAAAACCATTGCTCGTGCCAGAAGCAAAACAGCTGTAATCTTGATTCCAAGAAACAGAAACCAATTCTGCTTCATCACTGTCACCAAAATCTGGTTCTGGAGATCCAGAAGTGCCTGAATTGCCTGAAGTGCCTGAAGTGCCAGTATTCCGTGATTCATCGCCTCCAGGCTGAAGAATCCCTTGGGAGTTCGCAACAGTTGAATTCATTTTTCCTTACTACGCTAGGCGTTACAATATTTGCAAGCTTACATCAATAACCAAAAAAAAAAAAACTAAAGTTAAGGACTGATCCCACTTCAGAAAACACAATGTATAGAAGATCCAAACAATGGAGTTTAAAGAAAAAAAAATATATAACTGTTTGAATCGAACCCAAAATCAAAGCAGAGAGACTATACAACACCGAACGCTTCAGAATTCTAATCGAACATAGACTAATATATGGTTAATTTAATCCAACGCAAAGTGCAAACAGATGAACAAGATTTCTTCTCTCAGTCTCAGATATGATAAGTGGCGATAACAGGTCATGACCACATTCGTCACCCGTCAACGTTTCGATAATTTACTTCCATAATTAAAAGCTTCAAAAGGAAGCCATGCAAGAACCCACATTCCATCATGATCGTCCCTCTTGTACCTGGAAACCCTATATGTTCATCATACATTATGATCGGCAAACCCCTTGGGTATATGATTCAAGAAACTCCTAACAAGCTAGCGCAATTCCAAATTCGTATACAATTCAAGAAAAAGTCTACAAACACAGACAAAAAGAAAATTTAAGATTCCGATCAAACAATAAGAACTGAAGAAAGAAGAACGAAAATAGACCGAAAAATCCTCACGACGAACAATCTCGAACATAAAAACCTACGAGATGATCAAAATCCTCACCGTTCAGAAACGAAACAGAGCGAAGAATAAACGCGATCTTTAAGAAAGAAAATACTGCTTCAATGACGAACAATCTTGAGGCTGATCCTATGTTCTATCTCTTCAATGACTTCGCTATGTGGAGGTTCCTCTGTATACTACTTCTATGATTTTATCTTCGTTTGAAATTTTCCGATTTTCTTTTTTTCTTTTTTATAGGCTACATATATCGTATATTTTAGTAAACTGTCGTATTATACAAATAAAGAAGATTCACACTATCCAAACATTAAAAATTTAACAGTTTTATTAATGGGCTCACTCCGACTCGACCCGGCCCGTTTCTCCTCGCCATCAAATGATCAATCGCTGTCTATCGCAGCTCCGGTGACGGTCTGACGGAAAGAGTGAATCCGAATGTTATCTTGCCGTGTAAGCAACAAATGATGCATACATCGGACTCTCGTTGCTCGTATTCATAAATTTTCCTTGTTAAGCTGAATCAAAAGAGGGATATACAGTTTTAGGGTCCTTTCTACAATCGATATAATTCTAAACCCTAGAAAATATGGTGAAAGCCTCCGATTTTAAAGCAGTTCACGGACTTATTCAGTTGCATTACAATCGAGTCAACCCTTTCACGGTTAGCCGGTCAAAACTCTTCTCTTCGTCTACTCCAGCTTTTCCGTCAAATGGGGTTTATCAGCTTCAGCCTAAGTCCAGTTTCCACAGCTTTTCGTCGAGACCCACTTCGAAAAACGTGGGATTATCTCAGATTCTATCCCACCCTAAGCTCGTTCCTAGTATGCAGATTTGCGGCCTAGCCTTGGTTAAGCCCAGGGTAAATATGAACTTTGCATCGGCTTTTAGATTGTTTTCCAGCTCTGGATTTCGAAAATTTGATGGGAATTTCGCTAGAAAGGTTGTTGACAAGCCAATCAAAGCTGTTAGTTCGACATTTGGTAGATACCGAGAGGCTTTAGGGTTGCACATTGATGCATTTTGGAAGAATAATCATCTTTTGGTGTTTGGAGCAGGAGGGGTTTTTGTATGTATTTTCCTGTGGAAGATCATGTTCGG
This sequence comes from Pugionium cornutum, assembly GCA_018901935.1. NCBI lineage: Eukaryota > Viridiplantae > Streptophyta > Magnoliopsida > Brassicales > Brassicaceae > Pugionium > Pugionium cornutum. The sequence goes on from CM032157.1 coordinate 2,034,924, forward strand.
AATTGCTAGCACTTTCGTTGGTCTCTCAGAGGGAATGGCCAAGTATGGCTTTCTTGCTCTCTCATCTGCCATTGTAGCATTTGCTGTAAGTTTTTCTGGCTGTTTTTGGGCTCATCTCTGATAACTTGAGCGTTATCTTGGTTTTCAGACACAATTTAGGATTGTTTTTCACTGATGGATGTTGGAACTCAGAGCTATGAATTATCCAGAATAATAAAACGAATAGTAGAAATATCCTTTAGGTTCAAACTAGCGTATGGGTGTGAAATTGAGGAGAACCAGGACTTGAGCTATGGGTACATCCTGATTGCTAATTGTTAAACATATGCAATTGTTAATCTAGTGCGATATTGTTGTTTCTTTGGCAACCGGCTCTGTATTGTTAATCTATGACTTCAACGTTCTATCAAGGAATGCAAATACTGTCGTTAACTTTGGTTTATTTTCATAACATTTCCTTCTCTTATGTTGTAAAGTAATCACTGCTCATACCATACTCTGTATATTTATATTGTTAGGGCTTATACCTTCGCACAAGGTTCACGATAAATCCTGATAAAGTTTATAGGCTTGCCATGAGGAAGCTCAATACTGCAGCTGATATTCTTGAAGTTATGGGTGCTCCTCTGGCAGGATCAGATTTACGTGCTTATGTGATGTCAGGTGGTGGCATAACATTAAAAAAACTCAAGCCAACAATTAGGAGCAAGCGATGTTTTCTACTGTTCCCAATTCAAGGTTCTGAGAGAAAGGGCCTCGTTAGTGTAGAAGTCAAGAAGAAGAAAGGCCAGGTTTTTTACTTTATCTTTCCCTCTGCATATACTCTCTCTTGCTCTCTTCTTTGATTGTCCATATTAGTGTCATTAAGATTGTTAGTAATCTGCTCTAGAAAGTTTTCATACTTGGAAAATGCAACTTGTAAACGCTGTAGGGGCTTGATAAGAGTTTATTGCTAAGATGTCAGTTATTTGGTGAGGTTTGGGGTTCTCTGTAACAAAACCTAGGGTTCTATCATTGTTTCTATGTTACTGTGAAAAATAAAAGATACCATTTCTCTATCAGTGTTATACGACTCTTAGTGTATATGTGATGTTGTTCATATCTTTTTTTGTTCAGTATGACATGAAGCTACTGGCGGTGGATATTCCAATGGCTACTGGTCCTGATCAACGATTATTCCTTATTGGTGATGAAGAAGAGTATAGAGTTGGTGGTGGTTTGATCTCTGAGTTAAGAGATCCTGTGGTGAAAGCAATGGCAGCAACCAAAGAGTTTGATAATCTTGACAGGATTGAAGAGGAAGAAGACGCCGAAAGAGAACTCCAAGAAGCGGAAAGAAAGCAACGTGAAGAAATCAAAAAGCTCGAAAAAGAGAGCTCTTAGTCATTTCCTTCATACTCGCCCACCAAACTTTACCATCTTCAGTGGATAAAGAACATCACCGTGAATCTGTTTAAAAACCCTAACTTTCAAACTTTTGCAGAATAAATTTCAGAGTTTGTTACTGTTTTGGTTTATGTCAAGGCTATATGAAGCAATGTATATCTATCTTGTCTTTGACCGATTTCTTACAAAATTAGCAATCAGTTATTATGGTTCATTAAAAACCACCTGCATCGTGAAGAAGATATAGTTTCTATCGTAGAACCAAAAGCACGTCCTGCTTTCATTGAATGTTCTTTTGATCCCTCCTTATCTGGATTCTTTTTCCTTTCCGAGTCTTCCACAGAAAATTGTGATCTGCGATCTTTTCTTTTTGTCATTTAGGATGAGACTGTTTTGAATTCAAGAACACAAATCATCTGAAGCTAGAAAGATTTAGAGGTTCATAATCTTTGATTGTGTAAAGAGTTGATGGGAAATCTTTGTGTAAAAACTTTCCCGAATATTGTAGCAATTCAATGTTTCATTAGACAGAGCTTCAGAGATAATATGACGAATCTGTGTTGAAACAAAACCCGGTAAGGTAAGATATAGAAACTCCATATATGTGTGTTTACAGTTATGGTCATGTATATGCTGCTGCAGCAACAACAAGGCTCAAACCCGAAGCCAATACGGATCGAAAGGCTAAAGGTCCATCCAGTTACCAGAATCGAGAAATGGGAAGAAAAGATCACAGAAGCTAACAACAATGGCAAGATTGTAAGCTTTATTCTCTCCAAAAGATCCGCTTTTTCTTCAATTCTTCCTCTTTTTCTATCTGAGTAACTAAATTAATCATTCAATCAAACAGCTCGTGGTCAATTTCAGAGCGCCGTGGTGTGTACCTTGTAAAAAGATAGAACTAGTATTCAGAGAACTTGCTTCTAGATACCCTTCAATGATATTTGTAACCATTGATGTCAAAGAACTCGCTGTACGTAAACTGAAAACTTGTGGGTTTGAGAAGATAGAATAATCTGTTGAGATGAAGTTTTAGGATTTGATTTTTGAAAATAAGCACAAAACAATAGTTTAGCAATGAATGGAATGTGGAAGCTACACCAACTGTAGTGTTCCTTAAAGATGGAAGACAAATGGATAAACTTGTCGGCGCCGAAACCTCAGAGCTTCAGAAGAAAACAGCTGCAGCTGCAGATCTATTTCTCGGAAAACAATAACTCCAAAACACAAAACAGAACAAAGTTAGTTTTTTTCTTCCATTGTCCGTCAGAAAATTTGTTAAGAGAAATGATTTCCAGATGTTACTTGCGGATGAAGTAAGTCATGGGATTCATTTTTTGTTACTTGGGTTTGTTAATCCTTGCAAATTTGATTTAGTAAGATTAATATTTTTTCATTTAAACGTTGTCTCAGACAAAAAAAAACATGGAGATGGAGAAGATTTTGGTGATGAAGTTCTATATAGCAGCCATGGCTTTAATTCTTCTTTAGAGCTCTTTTGTGCAAATGCATCTGCCTCTATTTTCTTTATTACGTTACCAAATGGTTTATGATATTTCCATCACTAAACGAATTTTCTTCTTGTGCATATTTGTTTACTGATTTTACACATGAATTTGTTTTTCTATTTTACTGTGTTTGAACTCTGAACAAACTTTCAAACACGGTTTAAGAAAGAATTTTCCATAGAAATTTAGTATTCACAATAAAGATAGACAAAAGTTATAAAGGTTTAAAGTATTTTTCAAACTCAAATGTATTGGTCAATAACACTTTGCTTTATGTTGGCAAAGTACAAAGATGCACGTTGAATTATTTCTTATTTATGGCGCCGAGTGATTCGTTCTTTTTTCTCATAAAGAACAATACAAAATTATATTAAACAGAAAAGAAAAAAAAATGAATCTAGAAACAATAAAGGACTGTTTCTTGGCGATCTCCAAAGTTGACTTTTCAAATCCAAATCGTTAAGACTTAGGAACTGGACCTCAACTTTGTCTCAGATCAATGCAACTCTCAGATCTTAATTTTACACTGAAAGAAAAAGTAAATAAGATAAACAAGTAAACTAATATTACATCATCACCTTGACCATTATAAATTTTGATTTGTATATGTGTTATTTGTAGCTCATGTGCCTGATCTGATTCATATAATAATTCTTCTTCCTCCTCCTTGCTTGCTTGAAAGATCATCAGCAAAGAATTATACCGTGAAGAAGAAAAAGGATCATTCCTAAGTCAATCGTTAAATTATGTTAAAGAAGAAGAAGAAACAGAGCAGATCCCAATCATCTACAGGGAAAAATACCAAGAAAACTCTTGAGCCATCCCCAGATTCTTCACCCTCACATAGGCTCTTCTCCATTTTCCGTTCTAAGGTGACTTCTCTCTCTTTTCTTTATTTTTTTCTTCTCTTTCTTTCATCCTCTGTTCCTCCTATTACCATTTTTTCATGTTTGGGGTTTGATCTGTTGGGGTTGTGTTTTGTAGTTGGCAAGTGGTAAAGACTTGAAGCATATGTTCAGAGGTATAAGGAGTAAAACCGTGCCCGGACTGTCTTCTCAGTCTAGAATCGTGAGATGTCCCAAATGCCACAAGCTTCTCCAAGAACCTATAGATGCAACTACCTACAAATGCAGTGGATGCGACTCGCTTCTCCAAGGTACATCAGCCTTATTAAGTCTCCTAACCCCTAGTCATGTGTACAAGTAACCTTCCCTCGTGCTAAGGGTTTTCTGTTTCTTGTGTTCTTTCTTTGAATGCAGCAAAACGTTTGGAACTGGAAGGCAATGGTAACTCTATTCCAGAGGCTCTTCTTTCTTCTCAAAACCGTAGCGAGGTAGAATCTGCAGAACGTGGTAACAAAATTCCAATGAGGACTACTAACTGGGAGTACAACTGGAGGGCATCACCTTCTGTTGAAATGGCTTATCATTCAGAAACTGTTTACAAGGGTGAGACATCTGATATCCACAGAGAATGGATGAGAAGGGCTGATGAGTTCGGTGAGACTGGTGATTCTGATGTGTTTGTTTCAGCAAGAAGCTCTCCATATAACTCAGGCAGTAATGCCTTTAAGTGGACACAGCATGAGGGGAGATGTGAAGAAACGCCTCGGCTTCCTTTGTATGCAACTAGTCCTTCCCCTTCTTCTGCATATCAATATGGCAACATTAGTCCTTTTCACGGGTCTCACGTGTCTGCATCCGAGCAGTCTTATTATCATCATCAACCAAACCAATTCATGCCTTACGGAAGAGAAGGCTGGTTTCAAGAATCTTCTATTGCTTCACCGATTTGTTTTCCAGTTGAGACTTCTGATGGAAAAAATTATCACTGGTTTTCTCAGTCTCAGCTCCCTGATCTTCAGTATCATAATCATTATGAATCCAGTAGCTCAGCAACCCCGAATCGCTTTCTGTACTCTGAGCGTAGTTATCAAGCAGCTACAATGCCACTTCGCTCCACATACTCTGACCATTCCTTAGGGGTTTCCAAGAGTGAGACAAGTAGTGAGAAAAGTTCTCTTAGGAAGGAAAAAAAGTATGTCAGAAAGAAAAATCAGGTGGTGAAGCGCTATGTTCTTCCTTCAGCGGGCGGAGCACCTTTTGCAACTTGTTCCTACTGTTTGGAACTTCTACAGCTTCCTCAGGTGTCTCTTCACGGAAAATGTAAGAGATATCAAGTGAGATGTGGCAGCTGTTCTGGTGTACTTAAGTTCTCTATTCGAGAGAAAGCAGATATTGTCTTTGATTCGCCTAGGTTTGTCCATTCTGGTACGGGTTTTCCTGATGAGACTTTTACTATTAATCAGGATTCAGCTTCAGAAGGTCATGAAGAGATTTATCCAGATGATGGTCATCTTTCGAGTTCAGACAACGAGTCTAGAGACCAAATCTTCAATAACACCAGTGCTTCTATGCTGAGCCGAAATCTGGAATCATTTGAAGATAAGGGGATTAAAGAAGACATAAGGAGAATGTCAGGCAAAGTTTTAGATTTGAAAGAGGCTTTGCAGCGTCAGTGGAAGCATCCGCTGAACCACAATGTGGGGGAACAACAACCTGCATACGAGAAATCTGAGGAAGCTCGTTCCAAGAAGTCAACCGAGATGGGAGAGAACAATTTTGAAAGAGTCCGTTGCGATTTAGAGTCTGGATACGAGAAGAATGAAATTCTTAAGCCAGAAGAGATGTTTGGAGATGGATCAGGTGAGTCGTCAGAGGTTCTAGCATACAAGAACGAACGAATGACTGATTCAATTATAGAAGCTGAGACAGTTGCAGATAGATCGGTATATCATAGTATGGAACCTTTAAACAAGAATGAATACGTCTATGAAACGCGCGTAGTGTCTGAGAACACCAGAAACATTCAAGCGTTTGATTGGGAGGAGACTCAAGAAAATGAACGTAAATGGAAAGATATCATAGGAGAAAATACGGGGTTGCATTTGGAGAAATCCCAACAGCGTGGAGATTCTCTCTGTGACAGCAGCTCAAGCAATGGTGAAACATTTGAGGATACAACGGTCAAGGAAGCTATTGACCACATATCAAACACATTTTCAGATCCAATGGCAGCTTCACCACAGTATCAGCTAAAATCTTTGTTGAACGTGAACCAGAGGTCTATAGGGCATCCTGACCAATCAGGTGAGGCTACAGTCCCAATATCCAAGATTCATGAGGAGCCGACCAAGTTTGAGTATCAAAACTTAAGAGAAAGACAAGAATGGGATATGACCATTAGTGGCAGCGTGGGGTATGAGTTAGAGGAGTCTAGAAACGAAACAAATGAAACACTTGAGCCAGCCAAGGTGAGCGATGATAGATTGGAAGTTTCTCTCGAGAAGAAGAATGAGACAATGGTAGAAGCCAAGACAGGTGAAGAGAGATCCGTATCTCATCGAACGGATCCTCAAAACGAGACTACAGAAAATTCCAATGGAACACTAGAACTACTTTATCTAGAAGGAAGCTGGTATGAAGGTGAAAGAACACGGGCAGAGACAATGGGAAACAGAGCGGGGTTGCATTTGGAGGAATATGAAAGTAACTATGAGGATTACAGCAAACAACTTGAATGGACTTCAGAAAGAGCTCCAACATTTCATATGCATGAGTATGACCTGCGGACAGTACTTGGAGCAGAAGAGGATGATGATGGCAGATCAGAATCCAGTTCAAGGGTTTCCTTCAATGACCTTGAAAGTGTACGAGAGAGTGTTGTGTTTCACAAATCTAAGGATGATACACCAGATCAGTCCTCAAGCGAAAGACAAGAGTTGAGTAACACCGCTTTTGACATATTGAGGTCCAACTTACATGAGACAAATGAAACTCTTGAAGCAGGCAACATGGTCGAATATCTATCTGTTGCTCCTCTTGAGAAGGAAGATGAAGCAAAAATACGCGATATAGGTGAAGAGAGGTCGGTATCTTATCAAATGGAGCCTCGAAACGAGAATCTAGAAAATTCCTACGGATCATTAGAACCAATTAACCTGGAAGGAAGTGGATATGCAAGTGAAAGAACATGGGCGGAGACAATGGGAATTGGACCGGGGTTGCAGTTGGAGGAATCTAAAAGCAATCCACTAGAGTGGACTTCAAAAAGAGCTCCAACATTTTGTCTGCGTGAACACGAGGTAGGGACAATGCTTGAACCAAACGAGGATGCTGATGGAAGATCAGAATCGAGTTCAAGGGGTTCCTTTAACGACCATGGAAATTCAAAAGAAAGAGAGATGGATTGTGAGGAGGAACCAAGACTGGTGATTGATAGCAGAACCGAAGCGATACAAGTAGGCGAAATGACAAAAGATGTGGTATCACTTCAGTTGGAGGAGTGCAAAAATGAATCAATCAAAATGGAAGAGACATTTGCGTGGACTTCAGGGAGAACATTAACATTTCGTCACCGTGAGTATGAGCTAGGGAAAATGCTTGAACCAGTCGAGGATGCTGATGGAAGATCAGAATCTAGTTTAAGGGGCTCCTTTAATGGCTGTGGAAGTTCAAAAGATAGAGCTGTGATTGACGAGAATGCGTCATTGCTGGTGGATGACTATGAAACCAAAGTGATAAAACCAGGCGTAACGGTGGAAGATGCACCACCATTGCACTTGGAAAAGTGCGAAAATGAAAAAAGGAATGATACATTCAGACTTAGTCTTGATGACACACTTGAGCAACAGAGGATGACGTTTCATTTGAAGATGTCTCAAAACAAGCAAGAGAGTCTCGGACAGACCTTCAAACAAGGTGATGCTGAAGAAGATATACCAGAATTTGCTACAAGGGTGTCATCTTCAGAGGGCTATGTATCTCCAAGTAAAATGGCAGAAGTATATAATGAAGTTGAAGAGGAAATATTGGAAGACCATATAGAGCATTTGCAGAAAGATAAGGAGAAGTCAGGACTAACCTCTGAAACATCTGCTCATTTCTATAACACAACGGAACCCTTTGAGATTGTGGGTTTGCGTCATGCATTATATCAAACCCAAACTTCACCTCTACGGTCTCCTCTCAATTCACCAATTCATACTCCCATTGGTTCCCCACTACATTACTTGATGGGTTCACAAATGCGTTCTCCAGTAGCTTCACCATTACATTCCCACATAGTTTCACCACTACGTTCTCCCATCAACACATCTGGATCACTCTCTGATGTATTGTTCTTCGGCAAGAAAACTTGATGAAAATCAATGAGATAATCATTCCTCCAAGCCTGCTTAGTCTTTCCCTCCACATACTTCAAGACTTTACCTGCGATGTGTATACATTGTTTAAATTTTGTTTGAAGTGATTGCATTACATATATAAGGTTTTCTGCTGTTGTTTTATAGAGCTGTGCTCTTCATTTACTTGAACATGATACATGATTACTGATTGCATCTGTAGAAGAAGAAGAAGAAAAAAGATTTACCACGTTTGAGAGAAGAATCAAGTAAATTTTGTTAACGAAACTTGAATTAAACCACGTTTGATCCACATGCTCCTTTAAAATTTAGCTGGAAACAAAGCTAATGATTTATCTCCTTTATTACTTTCAAAGCGACAGAAATCTGCACAACAAAACGAAATGCCATGACTGTAGATTACGTTGTAAGCGTGCTTGGACGATCCAGACGGCGGTTGCGGCGGTGGCCTGTCTGGACATCCGTTGATCGGAAACGGAAAATTGTTCTTAAACTCTGGAGCATCGTTGCTTCTCCTGCCATTCCCGTTTACGATCTCTCCGTTACCTCGTTCGAACCTCACGAGAAGCTTGAGAATCCTTTAAAAAAGGGAAATCAAATAGCTATGACTAATCGACGATTCGTTGAATTCCAAAGGAAAGAACCTTGTTTTCGCACTTCATGCCATCTTACATCCAGACAATCAGACAACGTGTCGTAACAGTATTTTTTATCAGTATATGTAATCAACTAATCAAAGATGGAATGATTAGTTTTGTGTGAATCTAGTCGTTAAGTAACTTTTTCAATTAGAGCAAGACACGTTACATCTTCACGGGGTGCAAGTGGTCAACTACTAGTCATTTGTAGGGTTTCATACAAATTCACCCAAAACCCATTGTGATTTAATGTTTGAAAAAAATATGAAAACGAACTTCAACGATTAATGTGGATTTGAAACCATTGAAACAAGTTACAATTTCCTTCAGGGTCATGTTTCTACAAAAAAAAAATCACGTTTATTAACAAAGAATTTTCAATTTCAAAATCAGTTAAACCACGTATAATATATATTGGTCATGTTCGTTTGATAGTCACAGGTTTCTACGGCTGCAGCTGCGGCAGATTGTTGTTCGTCTGACAGCCGCAGATACCTGTGGTCAGATGCTGCGTTCTGCGTCACAATTTTTTTGACCACTGATTAAAACAGCGGTGCGATTAAAAATCTGCGATCAACCGCAATCGCAATCGTCGGCGGTAGACAAACGAACAACATCTATTATAGCCACAGCCGCAACCACCTGTAGTGACCAAACGAACAACACTATTATAAATTCGAATTTTAGGACTTTGGAGAAATCGATTCTAGAAAGATAATGATTGTCTTCGAGAGAGAGATGGAAGAGGCTTCCTTTTCTTTACCTCAGAGTTGTGACTTCAACGTTGAATATTCCATATATTTTTCTTTTTAATGAAAATTGACATTTTTGTGTTTTCTATTGAATTTCCTTTTTTCTGTTTTCTGAGAAAAGATGTATTCTTTTTTCTAATGAGAACTTTGTCATTGTAGATATGATATATGAAGCTTCCCTATTTGTTCCTTGTTCATATTACTTTTGATCGCACAAATATATATTGGTGAAAAAAAACAAATGTTTGGGTTATTATCAAAGAAAAATTGTTTGGGTCCATACAATTATTGGTCCCAGCATTCGATACCCACTCACCTCTTTTGTCATAATTCTATTTAGACATCACAATCAACCGTAGTATGTACATATATATATTTGATTCACACACCATTCTAAAACTATGAAAGCTGAACTGTATATATAAAATGATTAACATTAACTACTCTAATCAAATTCATTATTCAACATTTTTCTAATTAACTGAATCTACTTTTCTAATTAGAGATAGTTCACCAATCCGGTGTTTCTGAATCACTATTTGTTAATGGAGAATAATATTGTTCGTTTGGTCACTACAGGCGACTGCATCTGCAGCTACGGTCAACATTCTAACTGTGATTGCAGCAAATATTGTTCGTTTTTCTATCGTTGGTAATTACGGTTACGGTTGATCACAGATTTTTAATCGTACCGTTGTTTTAATTAGCGGTCGAAAAAATTACGACACATGACACACCATCTGACCGCTGCATCTACCGCAAGTACCTTCAGCAGCTAAACGAACAACAATCTGCTGTAATCACATCCATAGAAATCTATGGCTACCAAACGAACATAACTGATATATATACTATATAATTCTACCAAATAAATATTTCTTAAAAGACAGCTAATCTTCAGATTAGATTAAGCACAAATTTTTTTTTAATTATTTATTCCCTTGTCAACACGGATCATCACCCCCTTGAGAAATACAGTAATAATATAATCTTTTTAATTATTCCCATCAAATCATTTTTGTTGGTCGACGTACGTCAGAGACCAATTCTCATTCGATAAAGATATATTAAGACTATTTTAGTAAAGATTAGAGAAAATGTCTCCCTAATAAATTTGATTACTAAAAAGGATTATTAAAATGTCTTAGAATATGTAAAATATAAGTAATAAATTTGCCAGCTGTATTTAAATTAAAAACTAACTTTTTGAAGTAATGAGAACATTGAGACACAACAACAACTCCTTTGGAGCATTAATAACAGATCTCATTTATGAATCTGCTTATACGTCTGGACACAAGTTATTGGCCTTCGGAGTTGTACTGTGGTTAGCTATCCACAAAATAACTATAATCCTATCCTAAAATATATGTTCATACTTAAAAAAATCAAATATAGATTAAAATAAATATTTTAAAATTGTAAAATTAAACATTAATTACTATTAATCTTGAATACTTCAACTAATTATAAAGTATCTAGACCTTTTCACGAAACTGACATATGTTCTATATATATTAAATTTTTATCATGCCTAAGCATATATTTTCCACGAAAATGGAACAAAAGCGATTCCGAGGACAGAAAACACTTTTTCGACAGTAGATTGTGTTCTAGTTAGTATAGATTATATTATAATTAATTCTAATATAAAAGTTTCTAGAATTATATATATAAAAGTTCTATAATAGCATATAGGGTAGAAAAGTTTAGTTTTTTTATACTTGTCATATCTCTAATATATTATTTGACAAATATTTTAATAAAATAACTTTATTTTTACGTGTTATTAACAGAAATATCATGTTGACGTGTTATCACCATAATTAGTTTTAAATAAATATATAAAATAAGTTTAATTTACTAGAATAATTACAATATATGACATTGTTATTAATTTGGTTAGACAATCAATATATTTTATTAAACTAACTAAAAAATATTATTCGTAAAAAATTATTATTTTCCTTTCCTTAATTTTTATATAAAAAATTAATGTTAAAAATAATTTTAAATAAAATTTTAAATTATATAAATATTTAATTTAAATTTACTATTCAAAAATATTATATAATTTATTAATATTTTTATTCATGGCATGGATATAAATATAGTTTTATATATTAATGAATTGAGTTGATAAGTTACTAAGCGAATGAGTTATAGCTACAGTTCTAAATTCCTTTTTTGTTCATATGATTCTTTCAACGTAACTAATCTAATTTATATATTTCATTTGACCCAATATTTTAGGCTTATATTATATTAAAAAATGTAAACTAGGAGTAGTGGATCATAAACTTTTGTCCAAAGATCTATTTGAATTAGATAGAGTATTTATGGTATACAACTTCCTAATAGCATATAAGAAACGAGTAATTTTTCATATAAAAAATTAGATAAAACATTTAGATTTTGATTTCGAAAGTGATATGCAATGCATACATAAATTATAATTTTATTAAATTATAGTTTATGATTGTTTGTACGATTGTGACTATGGTTAAATTATATATTATTTGTGTTATTGCCATATATAGATATGAAATTGTAGCAAAAAAACGAATATCAATTTGCATTAGTTATAATCATAGAATCATACGGCTTTTATATTCCGTTCTCACAGAGGGGAGGATAACGTCATTGCCACGTAAATGAAACTACGTCACGAATCACCCCAAAGCAATTGAAAAGGGTGGATAAGTTCATCCCAAACTCTCTCTCTCTTCCTTCTCTTTTCCTCACATCTCACTCTCTCTCTCTTCCTTCTCTTTTCCTCACATCTCACTCTCTCTCTCTCTCTCTCTCACTCTCTCTCTCTCTCTCTCTCTCTCTCTCTCTCTCTCTCTCTCTCTCTCTCTCTCTCTCTCTCTCTCTCAAAACATCAAGAAAACCACAAAAAGAAAAAGATTTAATCATTACAGGTTCTTTTCTCCATTATATATATTAACACACACACACACTTCTCTTTAATCATATAACCCACACTAAGAGAAAAAAGAACCCACCAAAAACTCCCTCAAATTCACAAACATGGATATTAATAGTAATAACAAAGCAGTAAATCTAAAACTTATGGACCAACTTGTTCAAGTCCACGAGTTTACCACTAAGCTTCAGCAATTCCTCTCTCAACCCGGGTCGGATCTAGGTCAAGCGGAGGATCTCGTGGCTAAACTCGTAGGGTCTTTCAAGGACACAATCTCAGCTCTTTATTCCTCTGAGCCCTTTTCCTCCTCTTATCTCATCAACGCCGTCGAAGGCTCACAAAATGCTTCATGTGACAACGACGGCAAGTTTGAAGATTCCGGAGATGATAGTCGGAAAAGATTGGGACTCATAAAGGGTAAAAGAGGATGCTACAAGAGAAAGTAAGTTTCACTTTTTTCTCTCTTATTCAACTATTTAACATATTGTAACCAAATTTTATGTAATCAACCCTTCGGTGAATCTATTAGACCGATCATACCATAATTCTAGCGATTAATAAATAAATAAATATATTCATACACATAGAACATGATCATTAAGATTTACCTTTGGGGGTGGTCATATACAATCCTTCTAGATTTACATTAATATATGGTGTTTATGTAAAATATTAATTGTGAGCAGGAAGAGATCCGAGATGTCGACTGTAGAGTCTACCGTACCTGACGACGACGCATTTTCTTGGAGGAAATACGGGCAAAAAAAGATTCTTAATGCCAAATTCCCAAGGTATTTGTGTGTATAGATATTCATATGTGACATGTTGCATAGTATTATTATACATGGACCGCATTTATATCTACCATCAATGCAGTTTGAATTTAAATTGGTAGTGGAGTATAAATTTAGCCTAAGTTACTAATTTTAACTATTGTTTTGCAGAAGTTACTTTAGGTGCACACACAAGTACACTCAAGGGTGCAAGGCAACAAAGCAAGTCCAAAAGGTGGAGCTCGACCCCAGGAAGTTCAGTATCACATACATTGGAAACCACACATGTAACACTAACGAAGAAACACTCAAGATCAAGCCTTGTGATCATCATGATGAGATCATCATGGATTCAGAAGAGCTCAAGAGTCCTAGTTTCATGAAAGAGGAGGAAGAGAAAAAGAATCATCATCATCATCATGATCATGGTTCGTCCACGGACAAAGACTTGTCATTGGTGTGGTCAGACATAGTGTTTGACGATGATTATCACTATGATTATCATCATAATGAAGCCATTTACAGCTGTGCAGAAACTAGTGCATCTATCAACGTTTATTGTTCTACAGGTCTTTATGGTGTTTGGTGATGGCAGCGATTTCGGGCTCATGAGCAACTCTCTATCTTTGAATCTAGCTTGATTTTACATTATTATAGGACTATGGCCGTCGATTAATTAGTATCATCAGACTTGTAGAATGACAAAACAATGTTTTGTACTCTTCTTTAACGAGTGTCTATACATATATAACAGTAGTAGTATATTGCAATAACTCCCTCAATTTCTCAAAAATGGATACTAATAACAAAACATTAAAGCTAACACTTATGGACCAACTTGTTCAAAGCCACGAACTTGCCATTAAGCTTCAGCAAGACAGCAACTCCTCTCTCAAACCCGGTCGGATCTAGGTCAAACGGAGGATCTCGTGGCTAAAATCATTATTAGGTAATGATTTAGCAATATTTTCAAAACCGGTAACCGGTAAACCATAGATTTAATTGATGCGATTTTGTGTATCTGGTTCGAATTTGAAAAGATTGCTAAAGAATTGAATAGGCACACAATTTTAAATTTAGGACAGGGAATAGAGTACTTGCAATTGACTATCAATAATATATCAGATAAATATTTTACTTTCCAAAAAACCGAAACGCAATCACGACCCAAGAAAGCTAACATCATCATGTCTCTCTCCCATACATAAAAAACAATCAGACGAAATGCATGCAAAAATGGGAGAGATCTGTTCAATTTCGTTGTTCTTCTCTGTCTTTTTCTATTTGATTTTGAATTCAATTCTATCTATTATTGCTTCGTTGAATTCTACACGTTTCTTGTGGTCTAAGATTCCTCACAATCGACCCGTCCAAAAAAAAACAATGATAATTCATAAACTTAATTTACTTAAAGAGATTTCTTTATTGGGTATTTTTCTTCACAATCTATAAAGAATAGGAAGCGTAATGAGATAATTCAAGACGATCTTTGTAGGAACACAATCTTTAATCTTCATCTTCTGCAGTTTAAGAGATGACACTTTAGTTTCTCTACATCTGATAGTTTCAATGGCTTCTGCATAAACATCTGCGCTCCGCTAGCTAAACATCTGCAAATATCATTAACAAAATAACAGAATCTTAATTCATCACTGAACAATTTTATAAACAAAAAACAGAACAAACATTGTGTCTCATCATTGAGGATTAAATAAGTTTACTTGTTGATGCGAGTAGGGATGTTTTCTGATGACAATATCACAACAGGTACTTCCTTTAGATTCGACGATTCTTGCTGTCAATAACCAAAAATAAAAACTGTTAGTCTCTGAATCTTCGCAAGAACATTCTTGCATGATTTGTAAGATATTTTGTTGTCACCTTCAATTTTTTTAGCAGCTCAAAACCTGTCATTCCTGGCATACAATAATCCGTAATGATAAGATTCACTTTTATAACCTGAAAAACACCCCACAAAATGGTTACAAAGAAATCATTGAATTTACACAACTGGATGCTCTTTAAACCAATCAAAATAGTATAAACTAACTTGAAGATTGAACCTTACATTGGTGGTAGTTAATGAGTCAGTATGTTGTGGATCTCCCAAGCCTAAGTATTCCAATGCTCTTAGCCCATTTTCTGCTGTGGTCACTGCATATAAAGTGAAATCAATCTTCACATTTTTAGAGGCAATGCTACATTACACCATAAAAGAATCTTGGTTCTTGATATAATAAATAAAAAGGAACAAAAAAATTGGAGATTTGAGGGATATAATTTGCCTTTGCAAGAAGAGATCTTGAGAATTCTCTCTACGAGTGTACGATCAATTAGATTGTCATCAACTGCTAAAACATGAAGCTCTTCTTCCATTAAAGATTTACTTTTCGTGCAGTGACACAACTGAGAAAGAAAAAAATATGCACAAGAGGAAGAAAAGAGATGAGTTAGACATTAATACAAACACCTTGCGGACAAAAACTGTTATTGATTCTCAAACCTCAAAGTAAAAAAGAGACAAACGTAGCGATGAAGAAGAAATAGACAATTGACAAATCAAGAAGAGTTGAGTATGAATGTAAGAAGAATATATAATAATTTAGAATTATGTTTTCAAATTATATAAGGATATATAGGATAACAATGTATCAAGACATGATTTGATATGATTTTATCTTCCTTGTAATTTAAGAAACAAAGTTGTGTTTTTGTTCTTTCATATTTGATTCTCTGGAAACTTGGTGTTTATTTCAGTGACAGTGCTTTGAGATCTTGTCCGATAATAATGAAAATCTACATATTAATTTTTATTTTCCATTTCTTTTGGCTTCTCTAATCGTGGGAATAGTGAAGCTGTAACTTTCTAATATTTTTTTGTTTTAAAATAGATCACAAATCTCTATCAGAATCTCGGATACGAAATTCCCATGATTCTCTATGTGATTTTTTTTTTAATTTTAAAATGTGGGATTGTTGTATGTATCAGTAAATTAAGTTCATTTTAATAACAGTTAACTAAAATAATACTATTTCAAATTTTTTGTTATAAATATAATATTAATCATTTAAATTTCTAAAAATATCACAAATTAATAATAAAATAATTAAAAAATTCTTCTTAATAAAAAAAATTTAAATTATAAATTAAAAAAATGAACTCAAACATTATGTTTTAATTTTATATATATTTTATTTAAAATAAATAATTTTTTCTACGTAATAATTTGTGATATATTTAGAAATTTATTTTAATGTGCTAAATTTAAAAAATAAATTTAAAATAATGATATTTTAATATATTACTCTTTTAATTATCATGCATATAATTTTATTTTACTTGCATTACCTTCTAAATTCATTTCATTGTAATTTTCTTCTCATCAATTTGGATCACACTTACCCATTACAGTATTTTTGTAAACCAATCGCTCTTATTTTCCTATTTAATTTTCTCTACTTTATCTGTAACTAAAACAAGAAATATACATTCAAAACAATTACATTGTGGGCATGTGAGCCTTAAGAATTGTATCTACTTCTCCACTATAACTTATTCATTAAATGAAACACTTTTCTTTTGGGCCTGAAAAATCAGATGAGCCCATTAGCCTCATCTTCTAGATAGGAGAGTTGGACCCATCTTACCAAAACTAATATACCAATCACAATAGATATTAAGTGCAAATAATAAATAAATAAAAGAAAATTTGGAAACAGCAGAACAAATTAATTTTATAACTTTTAATGGATGGTCCTAAGTGCCATTCCTGTTATGACAGATGAAGTTTCGAGTAAAAATAAATGTTGAAATAAATGCTATAAAAAGAAGAAAGAGTAAATAATAGAGATGGGGGAAAGTGAAGAGCAAGTCTCTACGTCCGGCTCACATTGCCCAAAAAATTCCTTCAAAGCTATGAAATTGACCCTAAACTTTAATTTAAAATAGCCTCTTCGTTAAATTGTAAATAGAAACAAATAGTAAATTCCAAAATCTCCATGAAGGGTTGTTTTCTCTCCATGGGGAAATGAGTTCCTTTTTATTTATTTTATTAAACATCGGCATGGAGAGAGACCGAAGTCTGAGAAATGTCTTGACGCGGACCAAATCTCACAACTGCACAGAAGACAACATTAAAATAAATGTACTTAAACGGATTATATATTTTCTTTTATCACTATTGTTCTATTACTTGTTTTTTTATGTGGCAATAAGTGTTTGACACTTAGTTAGTTAACTGTAAACTTTCATATAATGGTGATTCCATGCACAAACAGAAGATCCCAAATTAAGCATTTGGTGCTCCTCCAAGTCAACCACAGTCCTTCTTCATATTGCTTAAAATGCAACAGAACCCAACCACATTTTATTTTATATGAAAGATTATTTTTAGCTAATTAAATCAAAGCAAGAGGCAAGAGAGCATGTTACTCCCATTAAAGAAAGTTCTATTATTTCGGAAGGCTATTTTAGTAATTTTATAGCTTTGTTCCTTTCTCTATGAGTTGGCCAATCATTTATTCATTTTCCCACTTCTGACCGAAGAAAATACACAAATTACTCTCTTTTTTGTTGTCACAAAAGAAGATATACTAAGCAAATACACAAATTACTCAGGAAAATAAAAAGTCTACGTGTCTGCCAAATCATTTTTATTAATCCCAATAATATTTACCCACGTGTCATTTTCGATTTAATGAGTCCACCCACCTTCCTCGGGCCCCACGTCCTTCTCACTGGGACCCACTCTTCTTCTTTCCAGCCCGTTGATAAAGGCAGCTTTTAATTTAATTACTAAAGCCTTCTCCTTTCTCTTTCACTGTGCTTTCTTTTTGTTTATTGCTTCGCAAATTCACTGTTCTTTAAAGGTACAAACCTACAAGCAGAGAAGCTCGTATTTCAGTCCTTTTTCGGTGGAGTTTCCCCTGAGCTACATTATTCTTCGTTGGAAAAGCTTTCTGGAGAGAATTTTGGACCAGGTAAAGAATTCATCATTGAGCTTTCTCATTTCCAGATCGTAACTTTTTATAAGCTCGTTTTTTCTTCCTCTAGAATCGTTTTTAAAAAGCTATAAAATTGCTGATTCTGCTAAACATTAGCCCTTGTCATCTTCATCCCTTATTATCGGATATTAAGAGTTTCAATGAATTTCATCAGATAAATTTAAGTTACTTCGTCTTCCTATATCTATCCCTTGTTTACCTGATTTTTCTTCTTGTTCTTGTTTTTAATTTTCCCCTCCATAGAATGTCGAAAATGTAGCCGTTGTGCTGGATTTTTGTTCTTTTATTGTGCTCATCTCACACCAGAAACTGAACAAAATTTTTTTTATTTTCAGCTGTACGGTTTTTTCTTCTGTTCATCATTTATATTTCTTTCTAATTTTAGCTCTAGCTACCTAAAAATGGAGTTCTTCCGCAACTAGAATCTGTAGAACAGAGAAGTCGGTGGTGTAAAGATGTATAAGGCGCTGATTATTTCAGTCTTGTTGGTGTCGGTGGTGGCTTCTCTTTCTCCGGCGAGATCTCTAGACCCGCCATTAAACGACGACGTCTTAGGGCTCATTGTTTTCAAGGCCGACTTGCGAGATCCAGAGCAAAAGCTCGCTTCTTGGAACGAAGATGACTACAGTCCTTGTAGCTGGAACGGAGTCAAGTGCCATCCGCGAACGAATCGAGTCACTGAGCTAACCCTAGATGGCTTCTCTCTCTCTGGTCGAATTGGCCGTGGGCTACTCCAACTCCAGTTTCTTCATAAGCTCTCTCTGTCCAACAACAATCTCACAGGAATTATCAACCCTAATTTGCTGCTGAGCCTCGTTAACCTTAAAGTTGTCGACTTGAGCAGCAATGAGCTTTCAGGTTCGATTCCTGATGGGTTTTTCAGGAAATGTGGGTCCTTACGAGCTTTTTCTCTGGCCAAGAACAAGCTAACGGGAAAGATACCGGTTAGTATAAGCTCGTGCTCGTCTCTTGCTGCTTTAAACTTGTCTTCCAATCGTTTTTCTGGGTCTATGCCTTTGGGGATTTGGTCTTTGAACACTCTCAGGTCGCTTGATTTGTCGAAGAATGAGTTACAGGGCGAGTTTCCGGATAAGATTGCCATGTTGAACAATTTGCGTGCACTTGATTTGAGTAGAAACCAGTTATCAGGTGCTATCCCTAGCGAAATTGGAAGCTGTATGCTGCTGAAGACTATTGATCTTAGTGAAAATTCTCTATCAGGGAACTTACCAGAAACATTTCAACAGCTCAGTTTGTGTTACTATCTAAACTTGGGAAAGAATTTGCTAGAAGGTGAAGTTCCAAAGTGGATTGGAGAAATGAGGAGTCTTGAGACTTTGGATCTTTCCATGAATAAGTTTTCAGGGCAGGTTCCAAGCTCTGTAGGCAATCTTCTAGCGCTGAAAGTTCTAAACTTTTCTGGAAATGAGCTGATCGGTAGCTTGCCCGGCTCAATAGCCAACTGTATCAATCTCTTGGCCTTAGATTTTAGTGGGAATTCACTGACTGGGAAGCTTCCTGTTTGGATATTTCAAGATGGTTTCCATGAAGTTTCTGCATTAAAGAATGATAATTTCACTGGAGGCATCAAAAAGATCCAGGTGTTGGATTTCTCAAGCAATTCCTTCTCTGGTGAGATTGGAGCTGGTCTAGGAGATCTTAGAGACTTGCAGGATCTGAATCTGTCAAGAAATTCTCTTACTGGCCCTATCCCCAGTACCATTGGGCAGCTGAAGCATTTAGGCGTCCTTGATTTGAGTCACAATCAACTTAATGGAATGGTTCCACGAGAAACCGGTGGAGCTGTTTCTTTGAAAGAGTTGAGACTTGAAAACAACATGTTAGAGGGAAATATCCCATCTTCCATCAAGAATTGCAGTTCTCTTCAGTCTTTGTAAGTCTGCTTTTAAGTTGTATTCAGTTATAGGGTTAAGAGGTTCAAAGATTATGTCTTCACCGTGGCTTGTTTCATGTTTCTTTCTACAGGATCCTGTCACATAACAAGTTGCTAGGTTCAATTCCACCAGAAATTTCAAAACTTACAAACCTCCAAGAAGTGGACTTATCGTTCAATGACCTGACCGGAACGCTTCCGAAACAGTTGGCTAATCTCGGTTATCTTCACACTTTCAACATATCTCATAACCATCTCTCTGGGGAACTACCTGCAGGTGGAATCTTCAACGGTATATCCCCTAATTCAGTATCTGGAAACCCAGGAATTTGCGGTGCTGTTGTCAATAAGTCATGTCCTGCTGTCTCTCCTAAACCGATTGTCTTGAATCCCAACGCAACTTTTGATCCTTATTCGGGTGAAGTAGTGCCTACTGGTTCTTCTGGGCACAAAAGAATACTCCTTAGTATATCTTCCTTAATAGCTATTAGTGCTGCGGCAGCCATTGTTGTTGGTGTAATAGCCATCACAGTCCTTAATCTGAGAGTCCGCGCATCAACGGTTTCAAGATCAGCTGTACCGCTTACGTTTTCTGGAGGGGATGACTTTAGCCGATCTCCTACAACTGATAGCAACTCAGGGAAGCTTGTGATGTTCTCTGGTGAACCTGATTTCAGCACGGGAACACATGCTCTGCTTAACAAAGACTGTGAGCTTGGTCGCGGCGGGTTTGGAGCAGTTTACAGAACAGTTATCAGAGATGGATATCCTGTGGCTATCAAGAAGCTCACTGTCTCGAGCCTTGTCAAATCTCAGGAAGAATTCGAGAGAGAAGTCAAGAAACTTGGGAAACTCAGGCATGCGAATCTGGTTAAACTCGAAGGTTATTACTGGACAACGTCTCTTCAGCTTTTGATCTATGAGTTTCTGTCTGGTGGGAGTTTATACAAACACTTGCACGAAGCACCAGGAGGTAGCAGTTTGCTTTCCTGGAATGATCGGTTCAATATTATCCTCGGTACAGCGAAATGTTTATCCTATCTGCATCAATCAAACATCATCCACTACAATATCAAATCGAGCAATGTGTTGCTGGACAGCTATGGTGAGCCTAAAGTGGGAGATTACGGATTAGCGAGGCTGTTACCGATGCTAGATAGGTACGTGCTGAGCAGCAAAATACAGAGCGCTTTGGGATACATGGCTCCAGAGTTTGCTTGTCGAACTGTGAAGATAACTGAGAAATGCGATGTGTATGGATTCGGAGTCTTGGTTCTTGAAGTGGTTACAGGTAAAAAGCCTGTAGAGTATATGGAAGATGATGTTGTGGTTCTGTGTGATATGGTGAGAGAAACTCTTGAAGATGGAAGAGCAGAGGAATGTATTGATCCGAGGCTGCAAGGGAAGTTTCCAGTAGAAGAAGCAGTTGCAGTGATAAAGCTAGGGCTTATTTGTACTTCTCAAGTTCCATCAAGTAGACCACATATGGGAGAAGCAGTTAACATATTGAGGATGATCAGATGCCCATCAGGGAGCTCAGATGAATTGGGTTCAAGTTGAAATAAGAAGTAAAAAAAAACTAACTTGTTTTTCACCAAGTTCCGGTCAAAAAGAATCCGGTTTTGTTCATTTGGCTTTTGTAAGAGAGATCCTTGTTTGTCTTTTGTTTCGTCATTCTTCACCATCTGTTCTGTGTTTTCTTATGTATCTGTTAGTTTTATTTCAGTGTTTGTAATTGCTTATGTTTGTTGTTGTTACAACATTTTAGGGATTGTATCAGAATTTTCTTCACCAGTTACCATACTTTGTTCCTCTTTAGATGGAATCTTATCTTCAAGTTCTAATCTTCAAGTTTCAACCCGTCCGCTACCAGTCAGATAAACCAGAGATTTCTTGTGAGATAAGCAAAAGAAAGGGTAGAAAAGAAAAGCAAAGCAAATATCAAGAAAAGGTGGCTAGGGTTTGGTGGAAGGATGGAAATAACTAAATTAGTATTTAAGAAGCTTCATTTGTTGTAACTATGTGCTTAGGACTCTGCGACAAAGTCTTAAATGTAATCTGGATTATGAAATCGAGGAAACGTCTCAAGAAGTGGTATATTAAACTATTCAATTTTGCTTTTAGAATGATTATAGTTTACATTTTGACCGAAGAATCCTAGTTTCCAATGGCAAAGAAAAAGAGGAATTGAGCATGCCTTGTCTGAAACAGACCACGTGTTTCTTTATCGGACTTGGGAAATAAGAAATTCATGAAATCGAAGTTGTATAAATTTATCATCTCAACAAAAGAATAGAAGACAGCGTTGTCCGAAGCAAAACAGAGCCTATGCAATTCGCAATTTTCCAAAAACAATTTCCTCAAGTAAAAAATTCAACTGTAGCATTAAATTGAAATGGTATCCAACGTTTTGACTTTCTAAGCCAATATCTAACATTTTGTCATTTTAAATGAAACATGAAACAAAAGTTAGGATTCGAAGATAGTGCTGTTCGTTTGTCTGCCGCAACAACCTGCGGTCAAACGCTGCAGTTAGACAATGTAATATTGTTGTTTGTTTGATCGCCGCAGATTA
Source organism: Pugionium cornutum (assembly GCA_018901935.1). Classification (NCBI taxonomy): domain Eukaryota; kingdom Viridiplantae; phylum Streptophyta; class Magnoliopsida; order Brassicales; family Brassicaceae; genus Pugionium; species Pugionium cornutum. The sequence goes on from CM032157.1 coordinate 2,057,586, forward strand.
TCGCCGTATGTTGTATCGTAATTGTTTGATCGCAAACATTACAATTTCACACCGATTAAAATTTTTTACCACAGTTTTCTGCGATCGACCGTAACGTTTGATCGCAAGAACCTGCGGTGGTCAAACGAACACTGTTTGACTACATGACGCAGCCGCACGTTTCTGCGGATACGAAACGAACATGCCTAATGTTTTCCACTTAACAGTTCTTTTTTCATTTTTTTCCACCACACTAGTTAAAGTCGTCTCAATTAATCGCTATAAGAAAAAATTGTAACCAACATAGATTAAACCGAAATATTAGATAATAAACAAACGAGTTTTTTGGGTTAAATTATAGATAAATCATATCACTTTATTCTCTAGTGTGTGGCTTGGAGATACGAAAAACATTAAAGGACTCCTCCAGTATTATGATCTATTATATATGGGCTTCTTACACTAATCCATTATCGAAAGATCTACGATATTTGTACGGCCCACACTTGGTAAGTCTTACTTTACTTGCCCAGATGAATAATTATCGTAACAGTCTCGCAAATATCACTAGCATGTCCTACGCCGTCGTTTCACCTCTTCTGCGAGAAGAGAACCGATGGACTGCTAGAAACTCCGATATTGATTCGAAGACGTTCGTCCCATTACAGTACGCAGTCAAGGCCCGAGTTCGAATCTTTGGATACAATACGATCAGTAGATTTAGAGTTTAATTGATGATTTCAAATCTGTAAACGCTTTGCTTATTGTGGACTACAGTTTTTGATCAAACCAATAACCAATAATTTTAACTATGTTGATCAGATTTATGAATTGTAATAACTATAGAAGTAATTGATTATTTATAAGGGTTTCATAATCGAAAACCACGAGAATAAAATCATTTACAAATCAATCCCTTTACTTATCACCATGAAACCTATTATCTGTTCATTGACCAGTCTGCACTAACCAGGAGTTATTCAACTGTGAAGCAGCTGTCTCCCTAAAACTCTTAACCTTTACCAAACAGAAATGGGTGCAAACTGTCCCCATACCCGACCCGACTCGGGTCGTTTTTAATAGGTAGCAAACAGGCCCACAATCCGTTCCTCTTCCCTGCGCCACTATCCCCCATGCGCTCGTATCTTCTCCACGTGCGCCGACATTGATTCCATCGTAATCATCTCCTTCCGAATTCGGATCTCGATCAACTACGTCATCGTCGTCGAGCTTCTCCACGAATATCACTCCCTCAGGTGTTCGCTCTTCTCCTCTATCCCATCTTCCTTCCATCGCCGACCAATCCTCCGCCTCTATATTCGTGGCGTTTGTTGTCAAAGCTCCATTCTCCTCCGCGTATAAATGCATTAATAACGGTGATTCTCTCAGATTCTTCACGATCTCAACCACCGAATCTCTCAGCCACTCATCAAGCTTTTCGCGCGACACAATAGACCCGCCGTTTTTTCTCTCACCGATATTCGTCCTTTCAATCTTCACCGCCGGCGTCGGTGCCAATTCCGCCATTGTCATCGAAAATTTTCCGATATCGCACCAATTCCGTCTATTTGTTACCGAAACCACACACGACGATCGTTCGGTTACTGTACGCCGATCACAACGAACGGCCCATGCGCTTCCTCCTCCTCCGCAACAAATCCTCGCAGACGACGCCATCTCCGTCCACAGTAAGAAACAATGCAGAGAGAATCGAAGAAGAGAAAGGACGACGATGCGATTGATTGGCGGATGCTTCACGCTATAGTTCTTGTAAATTCGTATATGTTAATTAACGATTTCTTGTTTCTTATAAACGAGTCACCAATGGTTGCTTTTCTCTATACGTTATACTGACTCAGCCGCACACAACCCAATGGCAATAATAGAATTTCATTATATAACTAATGTTTTTTCTCCAACATGAATTGTAAGTCTGTTTTGATCGGACGGTTGAGATTCAGAAATCACCGAAATCGCGTTTAACTTATTTTTCACGCTTCGTCAAAAGTGTGAGGTGGCCTAAGTAGGTGATAAATCCCTGGAAACTGTACACAAACGAGATCTGATAACAACCGTTCGATTAAAATCGAACGGCTGTAATTAGGTAAAGCCGTTAATGAGCAAGAAAACACGTGCCGACGCGGTTTAGATGTGTGCATGGCTTGGGCGGACACACGCTGGTACAACATTTAAATCGTGGTGATCTCGTGACATCCACGTCATTTATAATCAAGACCATTAGATTCTCCACGTCAGATTCCACGCTGTACTGTTTATTCTAATGTTATTGGGCCTTTCGTTTTGTAGAAAGAGTTTTTAGGTTTTTAGTATAGCTTGTGGGCTTTGCCAGACGAATAAAATATTGACATGACTAGTACTTGATTATAGTGGATTCATGGACCTTTTTTATTTCTAAGTAGACATGCATCGATATAAAATAACAATCTGAAGTTTTAGATTATGATGCGTTGATTTTTCACATATAAGGATTGGATCGTTGGACTGAGCTTTAGATTTATCGATATGTCGCATTTGTATTATATGCCTTTCTCGTGCACATGACGACAAAAGCATGCACACCAACATCATAAATAAGTATCAACACGAGGCTGCGAGCGACACAAGTCTAGCAACTGTGTAAAACGCCTAAAGCCATGAAGCTATAGAGATCGACAAGTGGATCTTTTTATAGTGACGTGGCTTAATATCTTTTCTTTATAATAGTATATATCCACATATCGCTTCATTTCTATATATAAAACCATGAGCATCGTTGTTTCTTTCATCACCTTGTTTGCTATTTTCGCGGTGAGTCTTGACGCAGGAGAAAGAACCATGGACCCTTGTCTCGAGTCGATGAAGACGGCTTCACTGCCTGATCTTCCGTACGCTTACGATGCGTTAGAGCCAGCGATCAGCGAGGAGATCATGCAATTACACCACCAGAAACATCACCAGACATACGTCACTCAGTACAACAAAGCTCTCAACAGCCTCCGCTCTGCCATGGCCGACGGTGATCACTCCTCCGTCGTCAAACTACAAAGTCTCATCAAGTTCAACGGCGGAGGTCTAATCCCCAGCTCTGAACTCTAATAAAAATCTTTTCATCAACAGGTGATCTTTATTAAAAAATTTGATTGGGGTTTTTTATTACTTGTAGGCCACGTTAACCACGCAATTTTCTGGAAAAACCTAGCCCCGGTTCATGTACGAACACCTTTTCTTGATCGTCATTCCATGTTCTTTTTACGATAAGATTTTTTTATCTTTCTGATGGGGTAAATTGAATATGTAGGAAGGAGGTGGTAAGCCACCGGACGATCCTTTGGCTTCGGCGATCTGTGCTCATTTCGGATCATTAGATGGACTGATTCAAAAGATGAACGCTGAAGGCACGGCTGTGCAGGGATCTGGATGGGTGGTATGTGTTTTGTTATACAATCTTTCATCAACAATATATCAAATTGTAATCTATTGTAAAGATTAAAAAGTTGAATCCCAAATACAGTGTGATATCAGTTTATCAGTTTATCCCAAATACAATCTCATCAACAATATATGCTTGTGAACTCCTTTGTTGTAGTGGTTTGGATTAGACAAAGAGCTAAAGAGACTTGTCGTCGAGACCACAGCTAATCAGGTAGATTAATATAAAAAGCTATTTTTAGTAACATTAACTATATATATATATATATATATATATATCTCAAGAATTTCAAAAATCAAATAGAAAAAGGAAACTTTAAGAAGAAAATAGAAAAAGATTTGATAAAGAGATAAACTACGTATATAGGATCCATTGGTGACTAAAGGATCACATTTGGTTCCTCTAATCGGAATCGACGTCTGGGAGCATGCTTACTACCCACAGGTACACAAATCTCTTTTTATGTAACTATTGGATACACAGTAATTAATAATATTAAGATATTGGTTTTAGATGGTAACAAAGTACATTTGACCAATTGGTGGGTAAATTGTAGTACAAGAATGCAAGAGCGGATTACTTGAAGAACATATGGAGTGTGATCAATTGGAAATACGCCGCAGAGATATTCGAGAAACACAATCGAGATCTAAACGAGTATTAGAGAAGAAAAATATATATATATATGTATATATGTGTAAGTTGATAGTTTTTTATTATAATATTAAAAACGGATGTTTAATAAAATGGAAGTAACGAAGATGCAATAATAAAGTTTTAAAATGCCATGTACAATGAAAAAATAAAGTTGTGATTTTGATGTTAAATTAAGGCACACTCTAATGTATGAAGCTGTAATTTGCTAATATATTATATATTATTTTCTTAGTAGTCATTTAATAATATGATTACATATTTGCTTTTTGTTTGTGTGGACGTCGCAGATTCATATTAAAAACGATAAACTTAAGTTTTATAAATAAAATAAAATTTTGAAAGTTTCAATGTTAAAAGCCCATTTTAGTTAATTTTTAATGTTGATTGTGTTAAATATGTTAATTAAAAACATATTTTTAACATATAATAACTATAAGATTTTTTTATGGAAATTTTAAATAAATATATAAATTTATTTAAGTTTGTTTTTTATTTTAAATAAATATATAAATAGATTTTGATATATAGTATTGTTATTAATTTGGTTAAAAAATTAATATATTTTATTAAATTAATAAAAAATATTATTAAATTTATAAAAATAGTTTTTTTTTTAAAATTTAAATATATATAATTTTTATTTTAAATAAATATATAAATAGATTTTGATATATAGTATTATTATTAATTTGGTTAAAAAATTAATATATTTTATTAAATTAATAAAAAATATTATTAAATTTATAAAAATAGTTTTTTTAATTTAAATATATAAAAATTATTATTAAAAATAATTATAAAAAATAAAAATTATATGAATATTTAATAATATTATATAATTTATGATTTTTAAAATTTTATTATTAAATAAGATATTTAAATATTTAATTTCGTAGTTTTTTTATATTATACAATAAAAAATGTGCTGGGTTGAATTTATCACACCACGACAACATTAACACAATTGGTCAAAGTAGTTTTGTAAAAATATTGACCTAAAATTATTTTGGAGGCCCGCCTAGTGACAGGCTTTGGGTTTATAAAGTGTCAATTATGGGCCTAAACATATTAATAGACCCACTAAAATAAAACCCTGAACGAGAATCATATATTAAAGATTAGGTCTACAGCGCACTCTTTTCGCCGCAACAAAGAGCTTGAATCTCTCCAGCAACATGGCAAGTCTTCACGTTCTTTGATTCATTCACCGTCTAGAAAGCATTATCAAGCTCGCAGATCTTTTGTAGATTTTGAAATCGAGACTGTGAATTTAATTCGAGCTTGTTTTGCAGACTTTCAAGCGCAGGAACGGTGGCAGGAACAAGCATAACCGTGGTCATGTGAATCCCATTAGGTGTTCCAACTGCGGAAAATGCTGTCCCAAGGTTCGATCTTCTATTATACGTTTTTTTGCCCAGATAATGGATTTTATTTAGGATTGATGATGATTCCAATGAATTTTAATCTGGTGCCCTTTTGATAGGATAAGGCTATCAAGAGATTTATCGTTAGGAACATTGTGGAGCAGGCTGCAATTAGAGATGTTCAAGAAGCCAGCGTCTACGATGGTAAGTGTCGAATGATTCTAGTGCCTTTATCTTCATCGCATGTTGTTGATTTATGTATTTTGTATATCTTCGGATTCATAGGATACACACTCCCTAAGTTGTACGCTAAGATGCAATACTGTGTCTCATGTGCAATCCACTCACACGTTGTGAGAGTTCGATCCCGCACTAACCGTAGGGTTCGTACCCCACCTCCCCGCTTTGCCAGACGCAAGGTAAAACCTTTATGTTTTTATCTTTCCGTTTTGGATTGTTCCATACAAGTTTTCATATTGTGATTCTGTTTTATCTTCTGATTTGATGTTCGGTAAACAATTATGCTTATCCAATCTTGAGATAGAATTTGTTTATGTTATGGTATTTGTTTGAAAGTTAGTATAACTCTGTTGTTGCGTTATATCATTGTAATATTTTGATACGAATTGTAGTTTGTTTTCATACATTCTGAGAATTTTATTAGAATGTAAGCTCTCTACGCTATATCTTATAGCTATAGCTAGAGTTGTTTCAAGTTCTTCTTGAGCTTGTTGCAAAAACTTTACGTCGTATCTGCAGTTGTTTTGTCTTGTTGCAGAATGTATGTTCTTCTAACGAAATGGTTTCAACAAATTTTCAGGAGGATGCACCAAAGCCAGGACAACCTGGTCAGGCTCCTCGCCCTGCTGGTGGTGCTCCTGCTGCTCCTCGTGCTTGAAGACTGCAGTAAACTGGCATTCCAGAACTCTTTACATTTTAGATCCAGTCTCAGTATTGTCTGAAATTTTTGAAGATGTTTTCTACATTTGGTTAAAGATAATTTGTCGTGGAATTTTGAATGCTTTTAGACTATTTATCAGTTTATTTTGACATTGGCATTTCCTGCTCTATATTTGATTTATGCAATTCATTGGATATAATATGAGCAATTTATCCTTCCTGCAAAATTACAAAGTCACAGCTTTTTTTAGCTTTATATATGTTTGAAATTCATTTCTTCAAAGGTCAAACTCAAAGCTATGGCAATGTATATATGTGTAATTTGATAGTTTTTTATATATAATATTAAAATCGAATGTTTAATAAAATGGAAGTAGTGAAGATGCAATAATAAAGTTTTAAAATGCCATGTACAATTAAAAAATAATGTTGTGATTTGGGTGTTAAATTAAGGCACACTCTAATGTATAAAGCTGTAATTTGGTAATACATTATATACTATTTTCTGAACAGTCATTTAACAATACGATTACATATTTGCTTTTTGTTTGTGTGGGCGTCGCAAATTCATATTAATAACGATGTATTAAGTTTTACAAATGAAAATTTTGAAAATAAAGTTTTGAAAGTTTCAATTTAGTTAATTTTAATGCTGATTATGTGTTAAGATGTTAATTAAAGAGTAATACTATAAAATAGTATGTTTTTAAATTTATGTTTCAAATTTATAATATTAAAAATAAAATTTATAAAATAGTATAAATTATTATGTAAAAATAGTTATTTATTTCAAATAAACTATATATAAAATTAAAATATAATATTTGAGTTTATTTTTTCTAATTTATGGTTTAATTTTTTTTATAAAGAGATTTTTAATTATTTTATTATTAAATTTGTGTTATTTTAAAAATTTAAATGATTAGTGTTATATTTAAAATAAAAACTTAGAAAATTGTTATTTAATCAACTGCCATTAATTAAAAACATACTAATGTTGATTACGTTCTTAAATAAGAGATATAAATAAAATAATATTTTAAAATAGAATTTTTAAAAGTTTTATTTTAGTATTTTAAATCTAAAATTCTAAAGTACTATCAATTATTTTTAAAAATATATATATTTATAAGAAATAAATTATAAATATAATTCAAAAATTATATTTAAGTTTTTTATTTAATTTTTTCTTATTACATAATTTTTTAGTATTTTAATATTAAATTTATGATATTTTTAAAATTTAAATTAATAATATTATTTAAAAAAAATTAAATAATATTTTGTATGGCCATTTAATTAATTAATTTCGTAGTTTTGTTTTATATTATGCAATATAAAGTGTTGTGGGGTAGAAATTATTACACCACGACATTAGCACAACTGGACAAAGTAGTTTTGTAAAAAATATTGACCTAAAATTTTTTTGGAGGCCCGCCTGGTGACAGGCTTTGGGTTTATAAAGTGTCAAGTATGGGCCTAAACATATTAATGGACCCACTAAAATAAAACCCTGAACGAGAATCATATTGCAAAGATTATTTTCCTATTTTTAGGTTTACATCGCACTCTTTCCCTGTCGCCGCAACAAAGAGAACATAGGCTTGAATCTCTCTGCAGCAGCATGGCAAGTCTTCACGTTCTTTGACACCGTTTAGAAAGCATTATCAAGCTCGCAGATCTTTTGTAGATTTTGAAATCGAGACTGTGAATTGAATTCGGGCTTGTTTTGCAGACTTTCAAGCGCAGGAACGGTGGAAGGAACAAGCATAACCGTGGTCATGTGAATCCCATTAGGTGTTCCAACTGCGGGAAATGCTGTCCCAAGGTTCGATCTTCTGTTATACGCTTTTTGTCCAGATAATGGATTCTGTTTAGGATTGAAGATGATTCCAATGAATTTTAATCTGGTGCCCTTTTGATAGGATAAGGCTATCAAGAGATTTATCGTTAGGAACATTGTGGAGCAGGCTGCAATTAGAGATGTTCAAGAAGCCAGCGTCTACGATGGTATGTATCGAATGATTCTAGTGCTTTTTCCTTCATTGCTTGTTGTTGGTTTATGTATTTTGTATATCTTCGGATTCATAGGTTACACTCTCCCTAAGTTGTACGCCAAGATGCAATACTGTGTCTCATGTGCAATCCACTCACACGTTGTGAGAGTTCGATCCCGCACTAACCGTAGGGTTCGTACCCCACCTCCCCGCTTTGCCAGACGCAAGGTAAAACCTTTATGTTTTTATCTTTCCGTTTTGGATCGTTGCATACAAGTTTTCATATTGTGATTCTGTTTTATCTTCTGATTTGATGTTCGGTATTCAATTTTGCTTATCCAATCGTTAGATAAAATTTGTTTATGTTATGGTATTTGTTTTAAAGTTCAAGTAGAACTCTGTTTTTGCGTTATGTCATTGTGGTAGCTTGATACAAATTGTAGTTTGTTTTCATACATCTTAAGAATTTTATTTGAATGTAAGCTCTCTACGTTATATCTTATAGTTATAGTTGTTTCAAGTTCTTCTTGAGCTTGTTGCAAAAACTTTACATCGTATTTGCAATTGTTGTGTCTTGTTGCAGAATGTATGTTCTTCTAACTAAATGGTTTCAATAAATTTTCAGGAGGATGCACCAAAGCCTGGACAACCTGGTCAGGCTCCTCGCCCTGCTGGTGGTGCTCCTGCTGCTCCTCGTGCCTGAAGACTACAGTAAACTGGCATTACAGAACTCTTTATATTTTAGTTTCAGTCTCAGTATTGTCTGAAATTTTTGAAGATGTTTTATACATTGGTTAAAGATGATTTGTCGTGTGGAATTTTGAATTCTCTTAGACTATTTCTCAGTTTATTTTGACATCGTCATTTCCTGAACTATATTTGATTTATGCAATTCATTACTCTTCTTTTCTAATACAAATTATGTCTAACCACAGGTTCCCTAATCTTTAAGTGATTCAGTGATACGGAGCATCTAATCTTAGTGAGAGTTGCACATCATAATAGATTATGAGATTATAAAAAACGCAGAAATAATAGGAAAATGCTACATTGAACTAATTTATTAAAGAGAAAGTCAATCCTTTGTTTCATTCTTGGCAATTCTTATAAAATGTGACATTGGGCAATCTGTTTTGAGAGCATTGGATATAATATGAGATCTGCTAACAACATATCCTTCCTGCAAAATTACAACAATCACAGCTTTTTTAGCTTTATATATGTTTGAAAATCATTTTCAGGGCTCAAAGCTATGGCAATGCAATTACTATTTTACCTTGACAAGGGCACTCATCATCTTCTTCAACGAAGGTGAGTTCATCTTCGCACGGCTCGCCATCTGATAACAACATAAACAAACTAATCATCGAGTAATGTGGACAGGATGCGTCTTATTGATGTAAGTGAACTATGTGGTTAAAGACCTGATCCATAATGGTGTATCCGGGAGGAAGTCTTGGATCGCTCTCTTCAATCATTATGCTGAGAAGCTTCTCCAGATCCATGCCCGTGCCTTCACTGACCCATCCCCATTCCTTCGCCAATTCCAGCATTTCAGTAACATATGATGTGTCATGAAGCGGGCCAAGCCACATTGGTCCTGAGACCACCAATGAAGAAGAAGCCTTTGTATCACTGCAGGGACACCCTATCAAACCAAGTTCATTCCATCTCACTGTATGAGAATGGCCGCATAGATGACAGTAAGTTACAAAACCATAGTTCCTGCCGTTAAGACAGCGGGCAACTCTAATTAGAAACGCAACATAACCAAAACTCGAGTCCTTTTAGTACAATTCAAAATGTAAAATAACCTGTCTTCGTGTAGCTTCCCACGATGAACTCGAAGTAAGACTCTAAATACAGGTCCGTGATACGAATAGTATGAGAAAAGGGGAGTAACATTATAACCAAGCAAAGAGGCTTCTCTTACTGCCCCGCCTATAAGCATCCGTAGCCCAATCTCATTCCCGAATGGCATTGGCCGAATAAATGCCCCATATGCTGCTAAGGAGCTACATCAAAAGAAGCCAAGAAATGTTTAAACTTTCAACCACCTTAGTTCCTAATTCATAGCGCGTTTTCCACAAAGGGTATTGATATCACATATGTCAGACTCTTTCCAATGCAACCAGCAAAAGAAAAACCGATTAAATCCGGAGAAGTAAAGCACGCTACTTTCTACTGTGTACTTTCACTCACTTGTAAGGTCTGTGACCACCAGAAGAGTAGCCATCCGTTGACGTCAGGTAAAGCAAACCACCCAATCTCAATGCATTAAACGCATCTCTCAGAAAAGCTGAGTCGCTCCCAAACGAATCGATATCAATTAAATCGAAGAAATCCGCAACCATATATCGCTCTATCATCACTTTGTTAGCCAACAGATGCGTCACGACCCATCTCCTTTCATCTCCTGTACCTCTCTCTATTTTACTGAGATTGTCCGTGATTATCTTCCGATAAGCATCGTTCGCGTCGTTCGCCAACACAAAATCGGCGTCCGCCTCCGCCAGATAACGAAGTGATCTAATTCCACAACCGCACATGGCGTCAAGCACCCGTAAGCTTCCTTTGGATCTCTTGTAGAGCGACGCCGAGAGCACACCGAGGTCACGACCTCTGGCGCTTTCATGGCGGAAAAACGTCTCTCCAGTTTCGAATTCGATACCCCTCTCAATCTGAACCTCAACTTTCACGAAAATGGTGCGAGATCTCCATTTAGAACTCTGGAATCCACCTGAATTTGGCGATTTACGTCTAGGGTTCTGTGATTTGTGCACAGTGAAAGAAGAAGCGGATAGGGTTTTAGGAGAGAGAGTAAACATAGCGGGAAATCGGACTGTTTTGCATATCCCAGAGAGAAAATTTGCTCTTTTTTTTCTTTATCTGAATAAAAAAGTCAGTCTGGTAAAAAAGCCACGTGTACGGAGGATATAAACCTCGTATTAACAGTCATGTGATGAGCCACGTCATTAATGTTATGATTAGTAGGTCCCATTTTTTTAACGCGTATGATCGTCTATACTCAAATAGTCGATACCACCTAAGAATAAGTCGTTTTATTCACTTTCATGAAATTCCGAGTTTCTGTTTCTGGTTTATGGACTTTAGAGAAATTAGGGTTTTGTTGAATCACAGTCGTTTCTTTTGGACATTGACCATGATGGTGAAAGAGACTGGGAGTCTCCGACAACGATGAAGAAGAAGAAGATAAAGAAAATTCTTTTTTTGGGAGTAAAATTATTTGAGGAGCAGGTGAAGTTAAATTTTATCATGAAACAAAAATGGCAGATTGTTTTAGGTCTCCATTTTTATGAACCTTCCATAATTTTTTTTAATATATTTATTTTCCAACTTCTGTGGTTTATATATCTCTTGAATTACTTGGTGATAATTATCCCCCTTTTTTTAATTATTGTTTCCGTTTCTCTTCTCTTCTCTTGATCAATGAATACACATCGGTATTGAAAAAAATGCTTTCCGTTTCATTTACTTATTCATATATGTTTTATCTGGGTTTTACTTTTTTTTTCTATTTAAGATTTTATTTGTTTGATTGAAAAAGTTGGTGTAACGTGTATGATTGTGTCTATCCATAAGATCTAAAAATCCAAACGCTGGAAAACAAATTTCTCGAGGTGAAATAATATTTGCTAAATCTTAAGAAATCCAATTAATAGAAACATAATTTTCCTCGTAATCTTCTATCTCAGTGAGCGTGAGATGACAATAATCTCGGTGTTTTTTGTTTTGTTTTGGGAAATTTGGTGTCAATTGAATTGGTTTGTTTCTGATGATCTGTGTTGATTCCGCGTGAATCTCGTTTTTTTTGGGGGTCTCGATATTTTTGGGGGGTTTTCCTTTCGTGGTCCTTGTTTAGTTTAACGATGAAACAAAAACGAAAACTTCAGATTTTTCAAAATGCTGTATTTTTTTCTCAAATAAAATGTCATGTGGATTAGTTGCAATCCTAAACCCTGTTTCAAGTTTTGATTTTTTTTTTGTCTCAGGAATTAAAGCCACTTGAATATTCACAGATTTTCCCAAAGAATTTCAAGGACAAATGGATTAAATCCGTAGGTACTCTTTCGATACTTAAACCCAATTTTATAGTATTTTCTGCGTTTAACGATGTGGACGGGGAAAAAATCTGGTTTTGGAAGACAAGGCTGAGAGAATTGTGAGATAGTTTTGTCTTAGAAATAATCATGACATAAAACATATTAGCATGTTTTAGCGATTTTTTTTGTTTTTTAAATTGGTAATTTTAGTGTTTGATGTGGCTTTGAGAATAGACCTTAGGATAACATTACTGCATTCACTATTGACATGCTCTGTTTCGATTTTCTTCTCTTTGCTTAGGAGGTATATTTCTTACTCTCCGGATCATCCTAGATTGTTTTATATCATCATATTCAGAATGTGGAAATTGGAGAAATCAAATGTTAGCTTGTTTTTGGTACTAATCACTAAATTGATCTTCTCTGTTTTTTCTATTCCATAGGCGATCTAATTTGGGATAATTATAGACAACCAGATTCTACCTTTGACTTAATTTCTCTTATGGTCACAGTAAGGTCAATTCAAATATTTTGTAATTTCGATTTGCTCTGTGGCTTTTAGATGTCACACTCGTACAAGTGGTTCATTGGATTGAGGATTCTTGTATTATCCATCTGAAGTTAGTTTGAAGTTATGCTCACATGGGTGATATTCAAGAGAGATTGTCAGTTTCATCATCTTCGTCTTCTTCATCATCCTCATTGTCGCTATCAACAACTCAACTTAAAGTGGATTCATTGCCAATAGATGGGGAATCTTGGATGATTGCAGAAGAGAGAGCTCATGAGATACTAAGCACTATCCAACCTGCCATTGTTTCAGACAGAAGTAGGAATGAGATCATTGATTATTTGCGAACTCTAATCAAGAGTCATGATGGCATTGAGGTTAAACTCCGCAACTCTTGCTTATTTTTCTTTCTATTTGTTAATTTTCAAATGAAATTTTTGATCTACAGGTCTTTTCATTTGGTTCAGTGCCACTAAAAACATATCTCCCAGATGGAGATATCGATCTGACTGTCCTAACTAAGCAAAATATGGAGGATACATTTTTTGAAAAATTGTACGATACACTCAAAAGTGAAGAAGGGGAATCTGAATTCCATGTAACAGATGTTCAATTCATTCCTGCACAGGTTAGTTTGTTTGTTTGTTTCCTTTTGGTATTGGTTTTGTATTTTCATGAATGCCCCCCAAACTTTGCTCAAGAATGTTTGCTGCTTTTGCCATTTTGGATTGTAGGTCAAGGTCATAAAATGCAATATCAGGAACATTGCTGTGGATATCTCCTTTAATCAAACGGCGGGTCTTTGTGCTTTATGTTTTCTGGAACAGGTACCATCCGTTATTCAAAATTAGGCTCTAGAGGTTTACTAAACATATCATTACTCTGCATTGATTCTTAATTATTGGTTAAATCTGTGATCCTATAAAATTATCAGGTTGACCAACTTTTTCAGAGAGATCATCTTTTCAAGCGTAGCATCATCTTAGTTAAAGCTTGGTGCTATTACGAGAGTCGAATTCTCGGTGCTAACACCGGATTGATCTCAACCTATGCATTGGCAGTACTAGTCTTGTATATCATCAACCTATTTAATTCATCATTATCTGGCCCTTTAGCGGTAATCACTCTATCCTTGAAGCTTTGGCATTATCTAGAGTAAATGATATATGCAACTGTCATATTTCTCAACAGGTCTTGTACAAGTTCTTGGATTACTATGGTTCATTTAATTGGAGCAACTACTGCATCAGTGTCAACGGTCCTGTGTCATTATCTTCCCTTCCAGAACTTACGGGTAAGGATTATGTCAAAATTGCAACACTTCTTTTCGGCATTTTCTCACCTTTGTTACTTCTGAATTATGCTCTCTCTGTCTATCCATCAGCTTCTCCAGAAAATGGGCACGAGTTATTGCTTGACGAGAAGCTTTTAAGAGACTGTGTAGAGTTATATTCTGCTCCAACTAAAGCTGTTGAAGGAAATGGTCTTGAGTTTCCAATCAAACATCTCAACATAGTTGATCCTCTTAAACACAGCAATAACCTTGGAAAAAGTGTTACAAAAGGTACTTAACTGATAAAATTCTAAAACCAATGCACTAGTTGTCAAAAATGTTCATTTTGTTTTGTTCATAACATTTTTAGGAAATTTTCAACGAATAAGACATGCTTTTACACTTGGAGCTCGAAAACTCCGAGATGTTCTTTCACTACCTGGTGAAACCATGGGATGGAGGCTGGAGAAATTCTTCAGCAATTCTTTGGAGAGAAATGGTAAGGGACAAAGACAAGATGTGAATGATCCCGTTACTGCGTTTGGGACTGGAAAGTCAGAATTATCTGAACTCAGTGGAGATGTTGAAGGTTACTTTGGAAGACTTGTGTATGGGCAAATGTATCATGGGTATAGCTTACCTGGAACATTTCAACATAGCTACATCCCGGTCGCTTCTCAAGTTAGGGACTCCAGTGCTTGGGATGTTGTTCGTAGCCTTGTGAATTCCCAAAAGAACGAGTTATATCTAAGAGGTTTGCATGGATCAACCTCAATGCAGCCTTTGCCTCTGCAGACTTTAAGTAATAGCTGTCAAAACATGGAAAAGACTAGAGGAACAGGAACTTTTATTCCTGACATGGTATGTGATTTTCCTGCTTCCTAATTACTGGCTTAAAATTCAACTCGTTGCTGCAAGTTTCTAAATTGTCTGCTCACTGGCTGTTGCAGAGTCAACAGTTACACTCTGACAGGTTCAGGGAATCGGGTACTACAAACTCATTGACTCATCATTTAGAAGCTTCCGCTGAGGCAATAGATGATGATGGACTCGATAGTTGCTGCAATCGTTCTGGTGAAGTGTCTATTTGTGCCAGTATCAAAGGAGAAGAATATGTGAAATCAGAGACTTGTAGTAACCCAGATCAGCCTTTGTTGAAATCTCCAAGATCAGAGAATTTGGAGATTAGTGACAATTGCCAATCTTTACCGCCAGAAAACCTAGTAGATTCTATATCTTCAAAAACATTGGGAATGGAAAATGGCAAAGAAGAGGAGAGCAAATCCTCCCAAACTTTGAACAGTTCTTGAATTTAGTGATTGTGACAGAACCTTTGGTTGGTCTCTTGGTATACCTTCAAGATAATTAGGTTGTCTCTTAACCACATGGACAAGCTCTATTTAGGATTCATCAGGAACTTGATTTCTTTTTGTTGACCAATGTTTCTTGAGAGATCTCTTCTTCATTGCTGGTAGGGCAGAACATACACAGTGGTATGTATAGAATAGCAGTTACTGGAAAAATTGATTTGTCATTTGCCTTTTGCTGAGAACTAACTTCATTTACGATTCTTGATCAATTTTCATACGAGATATCTCTAATTCGAGCTTTTTGTTGCTTGTGGCAACTTGTGCGGAGAGTGAAAAATACACATGTTGTAGGTTTTGTACAAACATACACTATGAAAGTTGTCTGAATGACAATTGTTTTCGTGTGTTACAAGATACACAACAAGTTATACAGAAACACAGAGCAATATTTGGATTTGAATGCCTCACAACTCACAAGGGACTATACTTCAGAGTGTGATACTGTCTGGGGAGTAAGAACGTACATATGGCAGTCATGAGCGCCTACTTGAGCTTCAAAAGAGACAGACGCGTTGTCTGTTACATCTTCGTGCCGCCACAAATCTCTTACTGAGACGCTAATGGTAGATTCAAGACCGATCATATCCCATGATGCTGTAATGGTTGCAGGCTCGGAACAACGGTTCCAGAGAGCAATTACCATACGGTCACCAGATAAAGGACCTGACCACACCTGTAATGAAACAGTCATCATTAACTTGAGGACTCAAGTCTGATAAACTTGTGGCTCCCAGTTCATACCTGTTGACAATCATCTTCCCCATTGACTTGAATTTTCCTACCTTGAACACCAAGTGGGTCTGCAACCAGAAGTATTCTCAGATTCTCGGCTGTCACAATTGATATGTAGAAAATCATGTATGCAAATGAAGCTAACGAGTAAAAGTAGAGAAGTTCACCTTGATTTACAGCGATAACCTCCTTATTGCTCAAAATCTCAAATGTTTCAGCGGTCATGTTTCTTACATCACAACCAATCAAAAGGGGTGCCTGCAAGAGAACCATTGGGATGAGATGAGATCTACGAAAATCAAGAAACTATGAAATGAGTTACATACATACCTTCATCAAAGCCCAAATGCTAAAATGACCACGATACTCCTCGTAAGTCATCCCTCCATTCCCAACTTCCAACATATCCGGATCTAAGTTAATGTACGCAACTGGGAATCAATACTTCAAAAGTACCAGTTCTAACTCCGTAGGAGAACACTTTCTAAGATCTTAAAATGATTGTGTTTACCATTCCAACCGCCAGGTCCAGCATATGCAGCCCACTTGTTATTCAAATCCGCAATTGTAGTCATACTTCATAAACAGCAAAAACACAAAGAGAGTAAAACAATGAGATCACGATGTAAACAAAAATCAATCTCTTTCCAAGCAACTCAAATCTCATTAAAAGCCAAATGAAACACGAGTTTTATCTCTCTTTTTTTGTTGACATGTAAAGACGAGATTTATCTACTGCCAAGAGATTTCCACCTTGCCCATGTATCGTTAATGTCATCGGTTGTGCGCCAACTGTTTCCAACTTCTTTTGCCCATAAGGCAGGATCATCAACGCCCCTGCAAATACAGAAAAAGAAAAAACGTTAAAGAAATGGTATTAAATTTACTCATCCTGTGTGAAGACATTTTGAGTATGTACCATTCACAAAGTGAATAGAAGATTGAGCGACCAGTAGCGTTTAGAGCATCACGCATTGGAGGGTATCTAGAAACCACAAACCGTATCAAATCATTTAAAGAAAATTATACCATGAAAGAGTATGGTACCATATCAAATCATAAAGATCAAACCTTTCAATTGGTTTTATTCCCAGGTTGAAGCAGTTGTCATATTTGAGATAATCCACACCCTGGAAAGCAAGTCTACCAGTGAGAAACCAGGAAAAAGATACCATCAAGTGTATCAAAACATTGTGATCGTTGTTTGTAATAAAGGAAACAAGATGATTCACTACAAAAGCTCGTTAAATACTCAAAATTTGAAAGACAATGGGTGAATACTAACCCAAGAAGCAAAAATGTCTGCATCATCTACTTCATGGAAAAGGGATCCTGGACGAACTTGACACGTGAAAATACTGAAAGGGGAAATTGAGAAACACTCAAAACATAAACAGGAGACTATATCCTATCATTTTGTCGGGCGGGCTTATAATACAACAAAGGAGGTAACATGAATCTTAACCTACCCAGCATCAGAATATATACCGAGTTTAAGACCCTTTGAATGAATATAATCAGCAAGAAACTTAATTCCTGATGGGAAGTCTTCGGGATGAGGAACCAATTGACCCTGAATTTCAACATTTTACAAAAGAAAGTAAGCATCCGGCGTATAGTTAACAGGATTTTCGAACCCTCGGCTAGTATCAACTCAGGACATTAGCTTGCTACAAAATAGTACTTTTGAGATTAAAAAGGAAACTAAACACAAACGTTAGACCAGCAAACTCTTATGAAGTAATACTAGGAGACCTTACCTTTGAATCCCGTAACAGATTGGACCAACAATCATCTGCGACAGACCAAAATGTATCAAACCTTAAAGCAGTAAGGATTCAAGAATCTCATACAGAAACAAAAACGTAAAGAGACAGGTCCAAAGAGAAAAAAAATACCGATATTGACATATATGTATCCTAAATCAGCCAAACCAGATGAGACCAAAGCATCAGCTGTTAATTAAAGTAAGTAAAATATCAGCAACTCCAATGAAAACAAAAGAAAGATGAAACACATGAGTAGCTTTTCACTGGAAGTTAAAGCTTTTACCAGTTTCCTTAATAACTGTTTCGTTGATATTGCAAGCAAAGAAATTCCAGCTATTCCATCTGTTGATTAACAAAGCACAAGCCCAATAAGAGACATTCAGGTTATACCACAACAGATACCTAAAAACCAACAAAAAGTTGTTCTTTTTACTAATCCAAAAAGCTAATTTCTTGAACCTACCCCATTGGTGGAGTTCGAGCAAGACCATTGTTGAGCTGCAAGCGGCCGTACAAAGAAGTATCATAGATCGAATTAAAGGATTTGCTAAACACCAATCCACCAGTATTGCTCTGCAACAACGGCGCTTTGACTCTTCCTGCGATCGACTGAGAGACCAAAACAGATAAAGAGAAGAGCCCTACAAGGAACAAGACCGAATCCTTCATCTTCTTAATACTCTCCATTAACGTCCTCACTCTTCTCCGGGGAATTCTTTCTCTACTTGTCCTTGTTGAATGAACCAAATCATCAAAAACACGAAAATTGTATATAGGTAATGGAGTCGTATCGATATCTCCAAAGAGTTGGATAAACTAATAACCACTTCCAGAATGTACTTTATTGCTTACGAATCATCATATATCGTTTTCATTAGCTACAGTTTTTTTTCTACTTTGCGGTTCTACATAACTTCATTACCGACTTAATTTGGCTATATCTACCAATCCTATGCTAATCCGTTTTGACGAAGTGTCTTTGGATTTTGGTATTGTGATTAATTTTGTGTTTTTTTCTTTTGTCATTCTTTTGCACATATTTATAAAAAAATAATTCCCCATTTTGTAACCATTACATCTTGAAATTCTGTAATCTTTACACTTGGTTATTTATGATAATTTATTAATTTTAAAACGTTTTGAAATCCAGTTTCTTTTTTTGGTGACAATGCATTTAAATGCATCTAGGAAAATAGACCTCTCAATATGGTTCATTATCCGTCAGTACGGGTCGAAGGAAAAAAAAATTCATATGCGGGGCGGGTGTGGGTAGAAATTTTGGTATAACGGGGCAGGTGCGGGTTTTGTTTTATTATTTTGCGGGTTAGCGGGTATCTACAAATTTTGGGTCAAAATTATTTAACCAAAATTTAAAATAAATTAATCATATACTAATTTAATTTTAAACCAATTTAATCATAAACCAATTTAATACCAAATTTGATATTCAAAATTTGTGTAATTTGATGTTTTAAAATTTGTGTAATTTGATGTTTTAAAATTTAATTTTAATATATTTGATGTATTAATGTTATATTTAATATTATTTAGATTTATTTTAATTAAATATTAAAAAAAAAAATTAAAAACGAAGCGGGTCATAGGTGGTCACCCACAAATCAGCTAAATTAATTCAAGGTAGGTGTGGCTTTTTAAAAAATGATTTGCGGGTTTTGCATGTAAAATAAATTTAAAAAAAAAAAAAATTTAACCCGCCGCGAGACGGATCATGCGGAGCGGGTCGGACCCGTTTGAGAGGATTATAGGAAAACACCTTCCTAATAGTCTAATAGCGAAGTTGCTGACCTGCTTTACAACATACTGTACAAAACAAATCATTTCATACATAAGCAACTAATTAAGAATTACAGATTTCCATAAAAAAAATCTCAATAACAAACAGTTATTAAACAAGAAATAAAATAGTGGAAACGAATTAATAAACAACGCTACATTTGATTTGATAGCCAGAAAACAATGACTTGCCTTTTGAGACACCTTTTAAAGATGTAATGTGGGATGATCGAAACAAAGATGGATATATAATATATATATATATATATACTTATATATGCTTTATTACAACCCCAAATACACATTGATTCAAGACTGAAACACCTGTCCCTACTTAAGTTAGAACATTCCACCGATCAAAACTTATATATATTCCATCTTTAAATCGAAAATCCCATCCATGTATCCCTTCTTCATATGGTTTAGCCTGAAATTAATCTGCAATAAGTGCACATTAGCACATTGTGTTCATATCAACACATTTACTTGCATTTTGTGATTTATATATATTTCCAACTTCATCAGAATCATATTAGGATCAGTAGTACAATGAATCAAAGAGATTAAGAATGTTGTTGCACATGGTACCATGCTTAGAAACAATCGGACCACCGAGCTGGAGCCCGAGGCCACGCCATGTGATGAAGGATCGATCTTTCATTAAAAGCTCGGTCGGCTGAAGAAGGAGATCTTTGTTTTTTCCCCTTTACATGAGTTTGATCTGCCTCTCAACATGGACTACACATTCTTTCCTTTTTATAAGCAAAGCAGAAGGTATTATATATTTTAACATAAAAAATGAGAAAGCAGATAAAACATATAAAAGTTTTGTAAAAATAATAATTTAATAAATCAGAGTCTGTTTGGATTATTGACACGAAATTAGCTATAAAGCAACCTAACTTAAAAGTACTAAATGTACCGTCGGATAGTCGACACGACGAAAAGTTAGCCCACGTGTTTGGAGTGGAACATTTTAGCATGAGACAATGATTTTGCTAACTCACGCTGCTCTTTATTTTTATTTTTAATTAATTATTTTATTGTACCTTTTGGCTCTCGTATCCGTGAATTCTGACCCCACTCTTATTAGCCAATAAGAAGACAACACGCAGAAACTTATGTAATGAAGAATAAGACGCGTGGCTTTTTTTTATTGGAGAGGTTATTGGCTTGACGATGATATCGACGTCAGCACCAAAGTCGAATAATCTGAATGTTTTTCTTTTATTTCAGCAAGTGCAATCTTAATATTTCATTATTTTTTGTGTCTTCGAGGATCGTGATTTTTGAAACGTTAGAGGGGGGTTTAGAGGCTCAAGATATCAAAAGGGTGACACGATGCCACCAATTGTCACTGAAAAAAGAAAATAACATTTTATTTTGATAAAATTAGCTGAATAAAGTACTATGAAGGCAACTTTCAAATAATTTGTTTCTGTAACATAATTTTTAATCTAACGCATGAAATAAGTAATATATTATAAATAATATTTCATTGTGTCCAAATATTCGCTTAGTAAATTATAAATCATAAACCAAATTTCAAAATCCAAAAAACAATGCATTTATGTTTTTGCAAGAGCATAATGACAGATAATATTAATATGTATTCTCTCCATTTAAAATAAATGTCGTTTTAAAGTTTTTTACACATATTAGTAAACAGTTCAATTTCTTTTTAATTCTTTATTGACATACTAAGTATTTAAGATGTTCTTATTTACTAATAAGATTTTCAAAAATTTTGCATTAAAACTAAAAGAGGTTATTAAATACGACACGGGGGGAGTAAAAAATATCATGACCAAAATTTCTGATTAATTGTTGTGAGCTGGTCATAATATACAAAAATATTTTATCAAAATAAGATAAAAATATTAAAAAAAATATGTGGTAAGGCAAGTATATAAAAATATGAGTAATATCATAAAATATCACTTTTAAAAGTTTTTCTTTTAAATCTAAACTATCAAAATTAAATTCCCAAAAATATCACAAATATTTATATAAAAATATTTATTTATTATAAACAAATTATACATCAATTTAAATTATTATATTTGAGTTTATTTTTTTTCAATTTATGGTTTAATTTTTTAATTAAAATATAACTTTAATACATTTTAATTTTAAATTTATGATATTATTATAAATTTAAACTAATCATATTATTTTTAAAATAAAAACTAAAAAAGTGGTATTTTAAATATTTGCCCTAAAAATATCATAGTCGAGTTATTCATTATGGATCACCTAACCTGCTAATCTAAACAGTGACAAATAAAAAACCACCTAATCTAAACTTTAACAAGATTAAAATTAAGGTCATAAAATAATGAATCTGCTCACCACCTAAACCATATGAGCAATGCTCTTCACTAACTCCCATAATTCATTATGATTACAAAGCTTTAATTCTTATAATGTTATCTGTTTTCGTCACATTTGAGTCAAAACCACACATTGCATTCTAATCATTTTGGTTTGCTTATGACAGAAGCAAACAAAACCCATCAATAATCAAATCAAACCGATTAAAACCAAGACAAAAACAAACCGAAATGGGCAAAACAGGTTTTCAAAGGCTGGGGTTTTGCTTACTTTGTTCTGGAACTGTGCTGTGTATGAACCTAAACTTTCTCCTCGGAGTAACCAACGGTTTCTCATCGATGCTAGGGACTTGTTTCCAGTTTAGAACATTGCTGATTGAAACATTGCGTTTCAGCACCGGCTTAGGGAGATCGATAAGCGGCTTGTGCTGGTTCACATGGCTCAAGAAGGACCGTCGAGGAAAGTTATCTCTTTCCATTGAGCATTTTGCTTTAATAGCTTTCTGGTCTCTCCATGACTCTATGTTCCACTGGCGAAAAGCATCTTCTGCTTCAAGTTGCTTCGCACTCGCAATTTCTACCCGGTTAAACGCCGTTTCCAAGGCTTGTTTACTTTTTTTAACTTCTTCATTAGCTTCCTCTAGCTTCCTCAGGATCTCGGTGGATACGTCTTCTTTCATCTGTGCTTTTAGTGTTAAGGAAGATTTTGGAGGCTCCGGGAAGCAGAAACCATCTTCATCTATCCCACTTGATAATATGGTCAATTCAGCAATCGCAAGTGCTTCTGCTGCTCTCGCAGCTTCCTCCATTTTTCTTGCAGCAACCAATCTCATTTCTGCAGCTTTCAGACAGGCCTTGCTCTGTTTATGGAAAGTTGTATCAGTGGTTTCAGTCACCATCTTAACCTGTTCATATTGCGGGTGCACGGGTAATTTCTTAGTATCAAATCTCTCTCCTTGATCTGGTCCTGCTGGTTTTACCCTCAAACTGTTTAGCTCCTCAGCTAGAGACGCCCCTCCAAGGAAATCTTTGTCTTCCTTCGTTTTCATATTCAGAAATTCAACATAGGATTGGATCATCGCAAGATCATCCATGCTTTTACCATGATTAATACTGGTTTGCTTCATTTCCATGGAGATCACATCTGGATACTTGAGAGGATCACAATGGCAGCGTTCATCGATCATCTCTTTGATGTGTGAATGCAGATGTTCAGGGGGCTGCATGCATCTCGGTGGTTGTTGCTGCTGGAGCTGCCACTTCAAATTTTGGACAATACTTTTGGTTGATCCAAGAGCTTCTAGAAAATCTAGAGTTTCTAACTCTTTCACAATCAGATCCTTCTCAAGCTTTGCTGCATTCTCTTCCATTCTCTTTATGTCAAATTCTCCCACACCGTCCTGGAGAATGACAAACCAACAAAAACATATAAATTCTTGTTTCGTGGTATCTTGTTCTGACACCAAAGGAATGTAACATAGCATCTTCCACAATTCTCATGCTTAGACCAGCTAATGATAAAACCTTCAAGATCAAAACAAATCAATATCTTTCATCGGCTTTAGCCTTCCCCATTCCAGAAGCAGTCTATGCTTATGTATGCATACACTGATTAACACTTAAACAACATTTCTGGCTGATCTCAGATGTAGAGCTATCAACTCAAGATGACCTTGAAACTGTCAGAAAATTATCTTTCATCATGATATATCATCACAACACAAAGTGCTAAAATTTCTACTTAGTTTCAGTTTAAAATTACTAGAATTTGGAAGAGTTTCCAGAGAATTCGATAAATGGTCACCAAATCGCATAACCTATCAATTATTAGCAAGTTAGCATACAGAAGACATATAACGAACATGCATTTTCAATAGTTTCAGTGCATTTTATTCACAAATGCATTGCAGTACAGAAACTGAACCGATATTGCAAATTGGAGACTAGAAACAGAACTCACGCAATTGTTTCCGAGCTTGAAGGGAACCCAAGACCCACGACCACCAAATCCAGTGACGGCCTTATGATCCGACTCGAACGGTGGAGAAATATCGAAATCAGCTTTATAGTATCCTCTCCTTGTACTCGCCGGGTCGAAATTCTGGGACCCGGATTCGATTCTCACCTCCCGAAATCTGGGTGTACCAGGATTCGCCTCCGCCGCAGGGTGCTGGAACCTCTCCGCCATTTTCCGCCTCAAGAACCACCAATTGGTCTGTCGAATTCGAAGGGAAACAGAAATAAAGAGAAAAACCCATCACAGTAATCATAGTTACTGCCCAGAAGCAAACAACAATAAATAAAGGAGGTCTTGAAACAAGTAACTAGCTATGATTGTGTTTTTGTTAATTGAGTGTACTACTCGATTAGCATTTAGGATTACCAATGGGTGCCTACGTGGCTTCTATTGACTACATGGATATATTTTTAATGAAATAAAAAAATTTAAAATAGTTGTGTTGTTTTGTGCTCAAATACGATTGTATAATTCCCTTTTAGCACAATACTACATCATATAATTGAAGATATATTCATTTGTTTTATTTCAAATCGTTCTTAAAAATTTAATATACGAATTAATTTTTTTACTGGCAATATAGAACTAATTTAAAGAATAACAGAATAAAATATATAATTTGTTTATGGTATCATTTTATTTGATTACTATCTTAAAAAAAACAGTTTTTCAAGTTTTTTTTATAAATTTAGAACAATAAGTTAAAATTCTAAAAATAACATAAATAATTATGTAAAAATATTTATTTATTTTAAATAAATTATACATAAAAGGTAAAATACTTATATTTAACTTTATTTTTTCTAATTTAAAATTTAATTTTTATATTAAAATAAATTTTTAATATTAAATATGTATTATCATTATAAATTTAAACTTAACGATGATATTTTTAGAATAAAAATTTAAAAATATTATAGTTTAGAGAATTTTTTATTCCTTAAATTAGTTCTATATTGATAGTAAAAATAATTTTACAGTAACAACAACAAAAAAATAGTTGGACTTAATCTGTTTCAAATTTTTAATATATTTTGAATTTTTGATGATTAGTGTTCAATTATATATGTACTTTTTGTGTAAAAAAAATACATTTTTAAAGCATATCCATTTCATAATTAAAAATAAAAACGTTTTCCAACGTTTTGCTTTGGCGTATCTGTTTCTGATTCGATGCAAAAGAGGAATGGACCACATACTAATATTATAGAGAGCCTCATTAATTTTATACGGTCTCAACCGTCTCCTACTCAATTCATCCAACGGTCCATATTCACCATTATACACTCCATCCGTCACGTTTAATGACATAAAACAAGTTAATGACACTCTTATAACTCATATAACCATATACTTTCGTTATATATTATAAAAATGCATTGATACACAACACTATATATTCAATACCTAATTTATAATTACACATATTGTTTTGGATGTAAACATACCTAAACTTATTACCAAACAAAGCTTTAAATTTTTGGTGGTACGTGTCAAGTCTTCATAGATTATAAACTTGTTGATTAGCTTTAGCCAAATGATTATTTCCTTATTAAAAGGAACACTAAAAACAACGTTAATAGAGAGAAATTTCTATATAAGACAACAAAATTGATATAAGAATTAAAAGCAATGCATATGGTTTTGAAACTTACTAACTATTAACAATAATGTGATCGCCACGACTCTCCCATAATTAATGAGTACATCTTTCATTTATTATCTAACCATTTCCTTGGCATATGTATTATTTCGAAATATCTTTTACATGTAATATGCTCATCCATAAGTTTTTTTTTCCTAAAGAAAAATCCAAAATAATTTAATAGGAAAAGAACATGATAAATATCCACACTTACAACACATGCAAAGAAGACTCTACTAAAACTAGATCCCTCTTTGTTTCTCCATAATTTTGTGTTCGTGTGAGATCTAATCACATCTGAATAACCTTCGAATCTGGCTATTCTTGTTTCTACTATCGTACTTAGATTCCGACAAAACCCGACACAAACACATACTTACAGCACGAACAGAGAGTTTGTTTAAAAATGTCTGGAAGATTAAGAGATGGCGTGGAGTACTCTGCAATCGATGAGGAGAAGATAGAGAGATCCTCCTACTATGGCGGGGCCTCCGTACCATTCATATGGGAGTCAAGGCCAGGCACACCCAAACACGACCACTTCTCCGATTGTTCTCTTCCTCCGCCGCTCACGCCGCCTCCTTCTTATTACTCCTCCTCCGGGATTTTGGCGACGCCAAAGAGACAGGGGAAGGTGAGAACAAAACTAACTAGAATGATGTCGATGTCTCTGTTCTATGATATCAGGAAGAGCAGCAACAATAGCAAGAAAACGACCAACAGTGTCTTTGGGTCATCGTTTTCTTGGTCATCTACCTCTTCTTCGTCTTCTTTCTCCTCCTCGCCACCACCTTCGTCGCCGACCTCAATTCTATGTTACTCTAATGGTGGAAGAAAAGGGTTTAGTTCTTCAATGGGGAGTATAAAGCGAGCTTTGTTCCCTGTTACTATACATAGGTAAAGCTCTCACCATTGGCGACATGAACAAAGTTTGATTTTGTGAATCTGCTGTGTTTTTGATTCGTTCTATGAGCAGCTTTGCCTCATTGAACAGACAGTGTTATAATTAATGCTTGATGTGTGAATGTAATTGTGTAACGTACATATATAGTTTGTCTCTATTGTCACGGCGTGAAGCTTTCATTGTGGACTGTCTTTTTGTCCTTTCATATCTATCTAAAATAAAGAACGTCCTTGCAGTAAAACGAAGTAAAATATTATGAAGTTATAGATCTTTTGTATACACAAAGGTTGGCATGTCATGTGTATTAAGGGATCAGTGAAAGATTCCCTATGAGAAGAAACCTTAGCTATACAGTGATACGAACTGGTTATAGTGAGTCATTGATATCCGTTAAGATAGTTATCATCTCTTACTTAGTCTAAGTCGCTACTAGATACCTCTTCTTCAGGCAACTCAAATGCATCGACCTCTGCAAAGTAAGCTCTCTGCCGCTCGATATAATCCTTAGAAACTCCATGAGCCAAATTATCTTCCTTATGCTTTACAGTCCGCTGCCTCTGTAATGTGACCATAGATATATACATAATTAGATTTGGAAAACACTTGTATGCTACCAGTACCTAGAAGGCTCTACGAATGAATGATAGGAGATACAAGTTGCATATCTCATTAAACAGCACGACCAGAAGTTTTCTCAGGATAATATTCTAAATCCATCTTCCCTTTAAAAAGAGAAGAATATACAATTCGCTAGGGCCAAAAAAAAGATACACCCAAATAATGACATTTTCATTGAAAGATAAGAGCAACACATAACTAACTCTTCTGATAAGTAAAAAACTAGAGCTTTCCTGAATTCACCTTTTTGGGAGCCACTTTCAAGGGCTTCAGTTTGTTTTCATTTGCTTGATGTTTTTTCTTCCTGTGATACAAATTTCAAAAAAGGCTTACTAAAACAAAGACATGCTTGAGTTCTACACCGGCCACAAAATGCTAAGCAAATTTGATGGGCACGATGGGTTCAATACTAAATACCAGTTATCTCATCTAAATTTCTTTTTAATACGTTTATTTTCAGAACAGAACAGGCGACGAAACAGCATCAACAACTTTCTAGCATGTACTATGTTCTATCCTGATTCCATATGTCCATAGCTTCCATTAGTCATACACGATCTTATTTCCCAAAAATCATAACAATCCTTTATAATTGACTGAGTTTCATACCCAGAAGTTGACATCAAGTCAAGACGAAGGCGAGCCACAGCACTAGAGGAAGATGAGTCCTTATTCCTTCTTTTCCCAGTTGCCTTCCTTCTTACCGTGTAAACTGAGTGAGGCTCCGCAACCTTCTTTTCACTTACGCCTAAGCATAAGACAGATCTTAAACATCAGCCTAAGATAGAGAATTAAGAAAAAATACCAATTGAATTGAAAACCAGCTTGATATCCAGTTTCCAATCCAGTATTGGTGCCATTTTGAAAAATTGAGGACCATGGTGATGACCCAACTAGTTCTCATCCACTAGAACATGAAACGTAACAAAGCAAGTACGAATCTAACGGTTCTTCCTTCAAATTCCTAAAAGCATATATCAAGTACCACGAAACCGATAAACAAAACCCTAGAGTAGCGCACAAATTCAATTCCGTTGAAATTCCCTCAACGGAAGATCGAAATCGATATACTATTAACCAAATTCGACTAAACCCATTACAGGTAAGTAAACTTACCCGCATCAGAGCGCGAGTTTTGGGGACGAGAAGGTGCAGAGGCCGGAAAATCCAGATCAGCAGACAGACGGCGAGTTACGGGTCTAACGCTCCTGGAAACAGACCGGAGAGCGCTTCCGGCACCAGCCTCTGATTTATTAGAATCTTCAGGTATTGGGGGGCGAGAAGGCGTAGGTGGCGAAAAACCCAGATCGTCGGACATACGGCAAGATACGGGTCTAACGCTAGTGGAAAGAGACCGTGAAGCACTTCGAGAACCAGCCTTTGAATTATTGACATCCTCGGTTTTCTCCTTGAGCGTAGTTTGATCTACTAACCTCTTAAGAGAAGAAGTGAGACTCGGATTCGCGAATTTGACAAGAGAAGCAGACGAAGAAGATGGCTGTTGAGAAGTTCTGGAGACGGTGTTGGTGCAATCTCCAAGGGGTTTCCTCTGTAATCTTCCTCCGACAGAGCGATGAGCTTCCATTTTTACCCGTTGAGTCAGAATCTTCCGATTCACCTGAGGACCTGAGGTTTTATGGGAGAAGATGCTACTACTCTCTATTGGGCGGGAAAGGTGAAGAGTTCTGAAGAAGACTCGAGAGCTGGGATATGAATTAAAAGCCCAATTTGTCAAATTATAAATGGGCCGGTATTGTAGTGAATTGACAAATCAAATTCTATAAGTGAAGTTTGAATGAAAATGAAAGAAGAAAAAAGACAAGTACTTGGTACTACAATCAAACAAGTGTAGTACACGAAGACCTCATAACTCCATTGTACTTTTTCGTTAGTGGAATTAAAAAGTTGGTAAGCTTTTTCCACATCCGGTTTAACTAACTTTCCTAAAACCTTTTTATTCTATTGGAATATGGTAAAATGCACTAATGTTCTCGTTTCCTTTACGCTAACTCCTCCCGAATCTTTGCTTTTTGCTTTCCTATAAATCATAACAACAATACAACATTCCTTATCATTCAACGATCAAATTTCTCATCGATCTCAAAGCTTCTCGTTTCGTTTTCATCTAATTCTAGCCATGTCTCAGGTAACATTTTTACTTTCATTTCTATGGGTTTAGCCGTTTAGGTGTGGTTCTTGGCCATAAAACGATGATTTCGTATTACAATGTTTTGATAAAAAGCAGACGGTTGTCCTCAAAGTTGGTATGTCATGCCAAGGTTGTGTTGGTGCAGTCACTAGAGTCTTGGGAAAATTGGAAGGTGATTTTAATTTTCTCGAATCTATTTTCAACTATTTTATATCAATCAATCATTTCTTTCTATAACTATATGTATTTTAATTCATTGATTTATTAGAATTTATGAAATGTTTTCAGGGGTTGAGCAATTTGACATTGATATAAAGGAGCAAAAGGTGACAGTGACAGGTAATGTTGAGCCTGAAGCAGTTTTTCAAACAGTTTCAAAGACTGGAAAGAAGACTTCTTATTGGCCTGTGGAGACTGAGGAGTCCGAGTCTAAAACCGAGGACGAGTCTAAGGTTGAGGATGTGAGTGAGGCTAAGGTTGATGCTAAGACTGATGTTGAACCAAAACTAGCACAAGTTGAGACTCAGCCACCGCAAGTTTAAGTAATAAAGATGACAAGGAAGCGTCTAAACAACATCTTTGTTATGTTTCTTATTATCTTGTGTTATGGTAACAATTGGTTTAATCCAAATACCTAATATTTTTATGTATATCTTTTCAACTTTGTTAACAAGATGTTGGACACATGTTGTTCCGACTTTCTTTTATCATTAGTTTCAAACACACTCCTAAAATTTGGACTTAATCCATTCCTACAAAAAAATGATCATAGTCAAGAAGAATTGGCCTATTAATATTGCTTTTCTTTAGTGCCTATTGGTATAGTATGAGCCCAAAACCAATTAGACTGATGGATTGGTTGTTCTATATCTGGCCATAATATATACTTATAAACCCATGAGAACTAATCAGACTTGCGTTTTTAGCAAGAACCAATTAAATCGGACTGGTTGAACCGAATTTTTCGGTTATCGGTTTTAATTTTACTATAATCGTTAAATCAATCGGTTATAACTAATTTTATTCGGCTTATAGTTTAATTTGATTCGGATGTACAAAATCGATTGGTTTTTAAAAACCGAACATCATAAACTTTTTTTAACCAAAAAAATTAAAACTAATAAAAAAATCAAACTGAATGTATCGAAATTATTTGAAATCCAAAAATTCCATAATTTAACCGATTATATATAAAATTTGTAATTGAACCGAATATTTCAGTTTATTCTGGAACACATTTCTATGCAAAGAATCGAAAGGATTAATTTCAAATAGGAACCAAATCAGGAACCGAACCAAATTATAATTTTATTTTTCCTTCAGTACGTTTTTAATTAATCCAATTAAACCATATCTAAAGAATCTAATCCGAATAATCCGAAAAAATTGAAAACCTAGTCCTAAATCTCATGTTTGAGCCACATAATGAATATTATTGTAACATAAAAACTAAAAGATAAACCGTAATTAAGCTGTGTTTGTTTCTGTGCGTGATTGACACAAAATATGATATTGTGGAAGAAAAAAAACAATGTGTATGGAATAAAGTAACATGAAACTTGAAAAAAATACAAACGAAATTCATGTAATTTACTCACGATTTTGCAATTTATCTAATAAAAAGGTGACCATGATCATCATTTTCTGTAATTACAAAAATCAATACATATACAATATTCACAATCTTAGATTGCACAACTCTTGCCAAATTTATGAGTTAATTAATATTATTTTGCTAAAAATAAAGTCAATCTTGATGGATATATGGAGCGACGTGCTTACACTACACATATTTGCTGTTGAATGGTTGGAAAGTCTTTTTCTTTTCTTTTCCCAACTTTTTAAGTCTATTAGCTTTTGAAGTTAATTATCATATCCCAAATTTCTACATTCTTGTTTCTTCTCTAATTAATTGTTTACTAATTAATCTACTAATTATGTACGTTTAACACATCGATCATGTATACATCATAAGCATATCCAGCATTCAAATAAATTATCCATAATAATTATATCTCCCTTGAAGGTTCCAAGTTCCAACTATACAACTCCTCTCAAAAGATTCCTTCATAACTTAATCATTTCATTTTTATTGTTTTATTTATTTAATCATGCTCAACAACTCTTTACGAAAACAATCATGTATAGAGTTGAATATCAACGAAACTAATTATATAAAATATGTTTTCAAGAACGTAACCATCTCTAACCAACTCTTGAACAATAATGTAATAACTTGAGTTCAAAGCAAGAAACTGCTCCTTCATCGATCATCTTCTTTTATTGTTCTTCTTCATATTCTCAAGTTTACTCCAAACATTTGCGAGATAGAGAAATACAGAAGAGGAAACTATAGCATTCTCTATGGATTGCTCAATCTGTACCACAATGCCATCTATTTTAAGGCCACCGAGGAATACGATATGTGAATCATGCTACGAAGGGGCTCGAACCACTATCTCGTTTCTCAAGAAGCTTGAGGGCAAATCAACTGATGAGTCCACTGTCAACAATGGCTCATCTCTTTCTTCTTCTCCGTTGTTTTCTTGTGAGGTAATTAAGTTATATATGTGTATCCAAATACACTAATTGATCGGTTTTAATTATATGGTTTTTAAAAATTATATTCCAGTCGCAACCATTAGAGAAGGTGATCAAATGGATGAAGAACATGAAAGAAACCGAAGAGGAGCAGAAGAAGAGAATAGTCTTCTTGAGCAGCTTTGTTTCAGGATTCAAAGAAAAGCTTCATGCTGATATTCTTCTAAAGCCCGGCGATGACGGACCTCCGATCCATGCACATAGAGCTTTGCTGGTAAATTCAATAATCTCTACGTACTATATATATTTCTTATATGTATATGACAAGTGTTTGTTTGTGTTTCTGTGCTTTCTATCTATAGGCTTCAAAATCCGATATTTTCAAGAATATTTTAGATTCAGACGAATGCAAAACCGCTCCAGAATACGCCATAACGCTCCAAGAACTAAACTCTGAAGAACTTGAAGCTCTCTTGGAGTTTCTATACACTGGCACATTGGCTTCAGACAAGTTGGAGAAGCATGTGTATGCGTTGTTTGTTGCAGCTGATAAGTACATGATTCATTACTTGCAAGAGTTCTGCGAGCAACATATGTTGAGTTCCTTGGACATCACTAGCGTTCTTGACGTTCTTGATGTCTCGGATCTTGGTTCGAGCAAGATGCTGAAAGAAGCTGCTTTAGGATTCGTGGTGAGGAACATGGACGACATTGTTTTTGCGGATAAGTACGAAGCTTTCTCTCAGAAGAATCAACATTTATGCGTGCAAATTACTAGAGCATTCTTGACAGAAACGAGAAGTAAGAGATGTGACTAATTAAATTAGTGAAAGATGGATGATTGTTTAATGTAAAAGTTTTTTGTATGTTCACTTTAGCTATTCAATGATTTTATTTAAATAAGCCTAACTATAATGGACACAGCAACATATATTAATGGTGACTATATTTATATATATATACTAAATGATGATGAATATCCGATATTTTTATATACTAATGATGATGAATATCGTTTTGTAACGAACGAGACAGGATTTGTTGACAAGAGAATCGCAAATTTAGATAAGAGAGCTTCTTGATAGATTCATACCTCGCAAGTCTGTAAGATCTCCTAGACTAGCTCCAATTTTCATAACTAGAGATCAATATTGCTTGAGAATTAAGAGTATATTAGTTGTTTATGTATTTTAGCTAATTTAGAAATTAATATAGAATTTACAAATGAACAATTGACAAAATAATATTTTTAAAGTTTTTTCAAAATATTATTCTTTACAGATCATTGTAAAATTATCGATTTTCAATTTTAGCACGTGAATTTTAATTAATATTTGTGAAATCATAAAAAAATTTGGATTTTAGTTTTTTTATTTTAGCATACAAACTTTAAAAATAATAATTCTATATTATTAATAAAAAAATTCTATATTTATATATATAATATAAAATTCTATATTATATAACTATATATATGCATTGACAATGTGTTAGGACTTTTTATGTTAACACTGTGTTGGGACTGAGGAATACAGGATCATCAAATTATTGTGGGAAGTTCTTGATGATGATGAGGACAATATTTTAGACTTTTTAGTTATCAAGACAGAAAAAAGAGAGTTAATTCTATACAATTGGTTCCATTATATTTGAAGAAACGACAGGAAAGTGTCCTTTTGAATGTTTCTTTTGATCAAATTATGCAAGTTTTCCACAAATTAGTGATGAATTTAATAATTTGATACCCACCAAAGAAATTATTTTCGATAATTTGATTAATTAGAGAGACATACCATTGATTTTTTTCCTTGATTATATATATATGCCTATCTAATATCCCTTTTTGGGTAAAGCAAATGTATAAACATATAGAGAGAAAATCATGAATATTTGATCTGATCTTTACATTTTTGGATCATGGCTATCACTCCACGTCCTGACAGCCTCTGTCATTGCCTGTTTCACTGTCTCAGCATCCATCCTTTCTCCATCATCATTCTGGAATTGATTTTGATTTGATAGAAAGTTAACTATTTATAAACATTAGTAATAATTATGATGAGGGAAATAGTGTTTACATCTGATGAACCAATGGCATGCAAGCTAAATGATTCTGTACAGGAAACCCTAGCTTCAACAACATCGAGTCCAAGATCTTCAAAAGCTTTAAGAACACAAACCAACATCCCTGCATCATTCTTCCTTGACATTACCTTGATCATGAACCCCTTTTCTAGGGTTTCCACTGTGACCTATGATCAGTACAAAACCTCAAAACAAATTTAAGCTTTTCAATTAATGTAAATTCGTCAAAGGGTTGTGTTTATATACCATGGGATCTGTAGGATCATGAAAATATTGCTCAGAGGTGACCTCATTGTTGATTTTTTCGACTTTCTGCTTAAGCTTTTTGATATATTTTGATGCATCCACTATGATCGATGTTTCGCTCTCCTGCAAAATGTGTGGGTTTGCATATCAAGTTTATTGCAAGAAAATTTCCCATTTCAATGATCAGAGAGAGAGAGAGAATGGTATAATCAAATTACAGCATGAGAGTTAGTGATCGAACGAAGTAATTGAAACTTCTCACGCAGAGAGGAACCATCTCTCTTGTGTTCCCTGGAAACCATATATAAATATATTCTTCAATCTTTTTGCTTCTTCTATGGCTTCTCTTCGACTTGTCTTCTATATATAGAGCAAGAAAAGAGGAATTGAGATCTGAGTTTCTTCATCCTCTCGTCTCTCACATGTCTGCCTTATAGTCTCTCTTCATAGCTACAAAATGTGATATATACAGACAAATCCATTTGGTATCTCGTGAATTACTTGATTGCCTCTATGTCTAGTTACACGTTATTCCATATTATATTATATAAAATATATATATTACTTACTAACGTGAAAATATTTACGTACTTGTCAGGGTAATTTTCGATGTAATGATGTAATACATCTAGTGATAGCAAAATTTATCCAAAAAGAATCATTGATAAAGATAAGTATACAGTCGATAACATTGGAATTTCAAATTGAATTTAAAGATCGAACACATTGATCATATATATGTATTTCTTTATAAGAAAAGAAAACCATGTCGCATACATAAATTTTAAGAAACTTCTTTTTTTGTGTGTGGGATCTCTCACATGATTACATATTAATTTGGTTAAATTATAAAGCATCTACGATATTTTTTAAAAGAATGTAAAAATCAAGACCTATTAAGAAAAGATATTACATTTTAAGGAAAAAATACATTACATTTTATATACCTTCAAATGGGAACTATCTACAAATATCTTGAACAGAATAAAACAAAATGAGTGGAATAAAAATGTTTGGCTCGTGTTTTTCATATTTTAAATTAAATTATTTTTTTTCTTCATTTCTAACCTAATCTAAAATAAATCAAAAATATTTTTAAACAAATACCACAATTTTAAGTTTTGTCCTAAAAAGCCACTACGAATTTTTTTTCTAAATCATTGTGAAAATCATTTTTATTATATTTTAGTTACGAAATATTAAATATTGTATTGTGTTCCAATATATCAATTTAGGGTTTATATTATCTCTATTAGAAAATATGTTTAGTCATTTTTATATTAATTGAAGAAGTAAATTAATTGAGAAATATTTATACATAAAATATTGAAATAAGAGTATCGAAAGAAGTGAAAGAAGAGGATAAAAGCAAACAGAAGAATGTTATTGTGATTTTGGAATGCCTCCAAACACTCCTCACGGGGATCTTTATGAATATCCTCATCTCTCTTCACTATACTCACCACATCCATACTTTTTTATATATTTTATATATGTCCATGCATACATATAACATACATGTCATTGTTTATATATTCCACAAGGACATGTAAAAGTACCCATCAATTCACATGTGTGCCGTTTAATCATAACCACAAAATAACACTCTACACAATAGACAAACCATTTCCTCTCTCACCTATAGCCTCATTAGATATCATAATATTTTTCATATTCTTCTACTTTGACAGTCTGTTTTTCTCCTCTTTAATCAATTGTAGAGTTAAAAACGATATATATTTAGGGTTTTAAATGCACTCAGATTTGCCAAAGAAATGGTACTCACGTGACTTGCACTTCGGGAAGTACATTCACATTCACATGCACAATTTGACGTTATAAAAAAAAGGACAAAAGCTATTAATCTCTAAAGTTGAGTAATAAATGGCTTCGTTGCCCATAGAGAGCAAAGTAGAGAGAAAAGGACGTGAGGGAGAGAGTTTGGACATCCAAAGCTCATATGCAAAGGAGATTTTGTCTCTTCCCATTTTCTCTTCAATAATGTATAAATTTGTGCCTAATGTTGTATATTAATCGTTTCTTACTTCGGATTAGAGAGAATCGTTTGCGTCCACAAATATTGCAAACATAATAAACTTCGACACGTGAGGTTTGATACAAACTGTGGACTTTGGTAATTTGTAGAGAGAAAGATAACAAAAGAGTGCATGGAGAGTGGTCGAAGAAAAAAATGATCATTGTTGGATCTCGGTTCTTGGATTATAACATATAATATCAACTTTATATATTTGTTAGAATCGAATGGAGAACATAATGGAATGAAGAGATTTGTATGTTTTATTAACAAGAGATCGGTTACAACTTTGGGTTTTAAAGCATCTCCGAGCTATTAAATCTATATCTCCCATTTATGACAAAAGCGTTTTTCTTTATATTCTATTTGCCATAAATGTTCATAAATGTCTATCTTATGAAAGTTCGTCGTCGCTCTCGATAGTTAGTGAAATCGAACGTATACGTGAACTGTTCGGTGGCTACTCGATAAGAATGTATCTATTTTTTTGATATTGCACTTTCGGCATAATGTACCGAACCTCCATTAGACCGAGCTCAAACTTATTGGAGGGCGTATAATCACGTTATAATTAATGTCACAATGTTTTGTTTTTGTTAAAGAATGTCAAATGTTCTTATTAAAGAATGTCAAATGTTCTTATTAAAGAATGATGGCCAAAGTATATAGTATCGAAAAAAATACAATGGTTGCTTATTTCCTTACTACATTTGAATTAAATTCACACAAAAGTTGGCTTAGAAGGTAATGTAATAATTTATCAAAAGGAATAATTAATCAAGGATTTCATTTCTTTATATTTTATTAATAGATAAATATATATGTCCTTTACCCGTTGCATATGTATATCTGTATAAAAAAACAAAATATAAAAATGTAAGAAGGTCTCGTGTTTGTGACAGCTATATTTCCTTTGTCTTCTCTGCATATGTATTGTATTCCCTTGTCCGAATCAAATATCATTCCATGACACCTAAATGCTCATTTTTATAATTTTATGATTTCAAAATTAAATTAAAATAACCAGAGGCTACTAGACTAATACCACGTGTGATGAGATCATTAGATTGCTTCCATTGTTCTAGGGAAAGTGTTTAGTGTTATAATTCAACATATTTATCTATCAAATTTGTATAATTAAGCTTAATCCACAACAGTTTTTAGCATCAAGTTTAATTCGATTTAATCTTTTTAAAATTAAATAATCCGAAAACCGAATAATTTTGCTATGTTAAAATTCTTCCAAAATTTAAATTTACGGTTTTAATCCAAAATGCATCTCTCTCTTGTTAGATAGGTGTTAACAGCTAAGTGATCTTAATATTAGTTAAACTCCAAGATGTGAATTTGCAAGGATTGTAATTGAAACTTTAGAAAGGACCAAAAAGACAAAACAAAACATTGAGAACATATCTTAACAAATACAATACCCATTCCATCTGCATGCCCCACTCTCTTCTTCTAAGTGACAAAATTATCTTTGAGGATTAGGTCACGGGGGCGGCTTTGTGCTATCAAACATACATCTCTTCTTGTTTTTTCATTATTTGTATTTTCTTTCTATTTTTCACATAGCATATATTTACATATTGTATAACTTAATAAATATCTGCAATTAATTCACTTTTGTAGTATATGTATTGTTTCTACTTGATATTGGATAAATCATTATGCAAGAAGAAAAAGAAATCATTAATACTTCAACAAATATTTCGTATCCGAGAGAAAATACATGAAGGAGTGATCATTGTGGTATGAAGACTTCATAAATTCTTAAACAAATATCAGTAACACCGAGAGGAAGAAAAAAACAGCCTATGGGCCAATAAAAGTTTCAACTTGAGAGCACAAAAGGCCCATTAAATATCTCTTAGGCTCAAATGTTAAATATATTGCCTTGGTCATCGAACCAGATTCTGGGCTTCAACATTTTCAACCACCTCAAGCCCATATCAAGTCTTTAGCGCAATTTAAGACAGAACAGCATCGTCAGAGAAAAACAGGTTAGAAGAAAATGAGGAAGATTTCAAGCTTTGATAAGTCATGCGATTTCTTGATGCTCTCGTAGTTAACGAATTTGCCGAAATTTCCTCTTTAAATACCTCTCTACGTTTTTCTTCTTTTATCAATGGTTTAGTGTGTCGTCGTCACCGATTCGTCTAAGATCTGAAGTAATTTGCAGCATTTGTGCCAAGGAAGAAATGCGTTTCCTCGATCTCGAAATTTCTCCTCGTTGAAGAGATCGTCTTTTTTTTTTCAATTAGGTTTAATACACATAATAAATAATATGGGAAGAGTGCGAATTGTGATGCGCTTGACATTGGTGATGGTTTAACTGATGCATTGGTTCATCAATCGGTCTGGTTTTTGCATGTAAAGGAGCTTTGTTTGAGAGAATAGGAGCGTCTTGGCTTTCCTGTTTCGCTAATGACGGTAAGACTCGGAACAAACTCAAATTAAAAACGTCACTGTTTCTTCCAACTGACGTACTCTTTCAGAAAAGGATCGTTCATAAAGAATGGAATAGTCTGACTGAGACCATTCGAGATTCCATTCTCGATACTGAAAGCTGTCTGATTCAGATGTTCTTGATTTAGTTTGGTCTATGAAGAGTATTTATAAGAAATAAATTTTAAAGAATTGTAACATTGCCTTTCTCTGATTCAAGTAGCAACAAAATATTTTGCACTTCCTATAGCTACTACATTGCATTTCTGACAGAAACCTAATTTCTACAGATTTCTTTGAAGTGGTCATAGAGGGGACTGTTTGCAATCTTTTTACAACGGTTACTTTGCTGCAAGACTGTATAAATTCATCGAGATAGCAATGATGCTAGTGGCAACAGCAAGAACAAGCATTATTGCAGCTACGATCTTCTCCCTGGAGGTTGATACACCATGGACATTCCTGTCATATCAAAAAATCAGAAAACAACAGAAAAAGATTTTTGCAGGAATTTTGAAGCATCTGATAAGGTGTATAATAAAGGAAACAAAGCTGATGTACCTCAAAACAATGGCGGCTGGAAATATGAATGCTATGGAGACGGTGGTGGTTGATCCTAAGAACTGGAAGAAGTACCAAATGTCTGGCACTGCGATTGTAGATAGAAAACAGCAAATGAGGAGAGCCAAAGTGAGTCCGATGAATCTTTTTGTGTCTTTTGCCAAGGACGGCTTCATGGGGAACATGAGCTCGTCCAGGTTTGCTCTCAATGAGAAGTTCATGAGAGGAAAGACGAGCATAAGGTGAAGAGCGTAGCTGATCCTGACAATGTCATTGAGAAGAGAACCAATGGAAGAACCAGAGTTCTGGTCAAAGTTCACTAGAATGTCTGACATGGTTGCATCCCCAAAGAGAAGGTATCCGAAGAGTCCAGTGGTGAAGTAGATTGCAGCGCACAAGATGACAGATATCTTAGTTGCTGGGATCACACGTAACGGATCTTTGAGCTCGAATCCAATTGGATGAACTGCACATTTTTCATCACAACACCAAACTCAGAAACATAACACAAACAGAGAATACAAAGAAACAATGTTGATTTGGTGTTTGGGATGGGCTTCTTGCCATTGAAATGAAACGTGAAGGCTGTTACTATAACAGGGGCAGCTGTGAAGAGGTTCCAGAACGATCCTCCATTGTCTAACTCTGGAAATAGTCTCGGATTCTTCGTTTGTCCTTTCACCAGGGCGGAAATCGCCAGCACCGAGCTTATGACGACAAATAGAACCGCAAGCAGAAACGATACCGCAGAACTAAATGCCAGTCTTTCTACATAACCCATTTACAGAAAATCATCAACAGTCTCAATAAATATGCATACTTCTGGGTTTCTGAGAACGTATGATTACATACAAACATAGAAACTTACCCACACGTCTGCACAGGACCAGTGGAAGCAAGACAAAGCCGTAGATGAACAACAAAGCGAAGATCCTCGTGTTCCACCAGTAAGAGCCAAACCATTCTTGCAAAACTCCAAAATGTTCAGATCCTCCATTTTCATTACCCGAGAGCACATCTCCTGAGAGAAAATAAAAATCCAAACTCAGCAAACCGTTTTTAGTACTTTCAAATGGTAACAGAAACTTCTCCTCTATATAAAATTACTTTACCTATGATTATCGAGAATATAACCATACATCCAAAAGTGGCAACCATTGTAGCAATCTGTACAGCGACGGATCCTGTTTTCCCAAACGACTCTTTCATAACTCCGGCGTATGTAGTCGATTCTCCGGCGAGAGTCGATTTCATCAGAAACCCTACAGAAATTGTAGAAAGGTAGGCTATGATCATGATTATCAAGAGCGCTGGAATCACTCCAAGAACCTTAAACGCCGCCGGCATGGACATTATCCCAGCTCCGATTATACTCGTCGAGACGTTGAAAATGACGCCGGATGTAGATCCATGCTTATTAGAAGACGGTTCATCTTTCGGTAAAAGATGAGATTTGATCTGAGACATTTTTCTACCGCCGGAGAAACTTGAAAATGCCGGCGGGAAGAAAAATTATTGTTTTGTTGTTGTTGTGGCATGTGTGATCACGAGGACACGGCTTCATATAGCCACACGGAAGTAAGTACAAAAATACCCTTTGAGATTTGGCATATTTGCGTTTATTGTTTGGAGGGTAAATCGGGATAATGTTAATTGACTAGTAGAGACGTGAGAAGGTGGTCAAATCACATCAAAGATATTACCAAATGATCCTTCGTCACGTACTTAAAAACGTAATAAACAATGCACAAAAACTTGAGGAAGAAAAATATTTATGGTCGATAGCATTAGAAACGAGTTGTATAACAAAATAAAGTAAGAAATACTCAAAAATTATGGGTCCAGAATGTCGTCCAGTTGGACTTCTTCCGGACGAATGAATCATTCATCTTTTCAGTTTTCATTACACAAGAGAGTGTATCTGGACGGAAAAGTGGCCAAAAGCGTATCACCGCCTCTCATGTCATTTTCTCAAATATATACTATTTTTAATTGAATATAAGTTCCCGAAATTATTTAATAATAGGAAAGTTATAATGAAATTCACAATTGTCGCTAGTTGCATATCAAATTTTTTTAATTTTTCCAAAAATTCATCAATAATTTTATTTTTCTTAAAATATTATTAATTGTTTTTAACTAAAAATATCACAAAATTAAAACTAATATTTAAATTCTAAAAACTAAACCATAATCACTAAAAACTAAAATTTAAATCTTAAAATTAAACTTTAAATGTTTAAATTGTAAACTCTTACAATATTATCTTGACTGTTTGTAATATTTTTATTTT
Source organism: Pugionium cornutum (assembly GCA_018901935.1). Taxonomy (NCBI): domain Eukaryota; kingdom Viridiplantae; phylum Streptophyta; class Magnoliopsida; order Brassicales; family Brassicaceae; genus Pugionium; species Pugionium cornutum. The sequence continues at coordinate 2,099,301 of CM032157.1, forward strand.
AAAAAATTATAATGGTATTTTTAGAAAAATATATTTATTGATGATATTTTTAGAAGATTTTTATAGAAATTTAATATATTTTCCTTATAAATTAACTTAAGAATAGTTTTAAAAAAACGAAAACGTTTTAAGAAAAGTAAAATAACTAATAATGATGTAAACATTTTCGTATTCTACATTTCTATCATATAATTCAATCAAAATCTCACGAATAATATTAACTATCAAGCTAACATTACATAAACATGAAAAATTGTATCTAGTTCAAAAAGGTTGAAAATATACATAAAGATTCTATATTTTCATTTAATTAACTAACATCAATATTAATGGTCGTTCTAATTTTATAAAGATTCTGCTCGAAAACAAATATCATTTTAAGTTAAATTTATTATAAAAAAATTCTTAGGTGCCTTACTTCCTTAGGCAACATCAAGTGGTCTTCATTTTAAAGGAAATTATCAAAATAAGGAAAACCATATTTAATAATGCATTAATTTAAAGGAAAATAAAGGATATAAATAGTATTGCAACAAGCCAAAAATAAATAGTATTATCAAATTTGAGATAGTATTCAAAAATTTATTTTACTATTTAGCTTGGTTTATTTGCTGAATGGTCTCTAAAGAATACATAATAGAGTACTGATTTACATTATTTTCTTGCGCCAATATAAATTGGTACTAAACTATTTAAAGAAACTACTTCGGAAATAAATCAATGACGCGTCTAATTTAAGGCTCTTTAAAGAACCAAGCCCATCAACATATTCGGCCCACCTAAATCGGTTGGAAAATCTTTTCCCCTACCGAAGTTTGTCTGATTTTTCGCTCCCGATCGATTCTCGTCGTCTCGTTGCAGCGAAAGTCCGTCGAAGGAAATTCGCTCGAAGGAGAAAGGAAAAACGTTCGAAGAACATTCGGGCGCTGAGGATTTAAACCATCAGCGGTGGAACGGAGTTAATTTCAAGTTAGAGTTTGGGAAAATATGGGAGATCATCTCGTAAGAGCGGAGGAATTTGAGAAGAAAGCAGAGAAGAAACTTAATGGATGGGGATTGTTCGGATCTAAGTATGAGGATGCTGCCGATCTGCTCGAAAAAGCAGCTAATTCCTATAAGCTTGCCAAATCATGTATTCTTTTCAGCCGACTTTGTTGTTTGTTTTACTTAATTTTCGTTTCATCTGATTGGTTATGGCCTTTTCTGCTTTCTGAGAAATTGAGACGTTTGATCTTGTGTTATGAATTATGGTGATCCTATGGTCATGTGAGAAGTATAGCAGTAATTGGGTTAGACTTATTTGATCTGGAAGGAAGATATTTCTGACTGATTGATTACGAGATTTGTAATATACGTAAAATATCTGCCAAATTACTGGAGATTTTCAGATTGAGGGGAATGGCATCCGATTTGATTTTTTTTTCAGTTTATTAGGTTCATGTTTCCTGATTTTCGTTACAGTATCTGCTGCTTATCTATTCAATATGTGATGTTCAGGGGATCAAGCTGGAAAAGCTTATCTAAAACTCGCAGACTGTCACTTAAAGGTAAACTCTTTGCCTAGAAACATGATTCTGGACGAGGGTATTTAACTATTATGCATATGATAGCATTGCTGTGCATCTGCAGTCGGATAGCAAACATGATGCTGCTAACGCCTATGCCGAAGCTGCTAAATGCTACAAGAAAGTTGACACAAATGGTACGCAGAGGTCACTGGAAATTATGTTTGTACCATAAATTTCCAAAAGCCACTCTTTTCTAATTGATATCTCAGTAATTGAGGAGTAATTATCAACTATTTGTGTGTTTTTTTCCTCTATGAATGTTCATTGTTCACTGTCTCCTATTTTAAGCATGATCTTATATGCAGAGGCTGCATCTTGTCTAGAGCGAGCAGTGAATATATTCTGCGAGATAGGAAGGCTTAACATGGCTGCCAGATATTACAAGGTACCATGTGCCTGTTTTGAGCATGAATTAGATTTTACACTCTTTGAGTACAAACAATATGGCTGTCAGACATTGAGTAGATAGTTTTATTTGGTCACTTCTTCAGTACTCCCTTTGCTCCCGTTTCCTTTATGCATGTGTTTTTGTACACTATAGTAAGATTGGTGCGGATTTTCTGTATTCTGTTTGTACTAGGTACATTAACGGTTCTGTACTTTTGACAGGAAATTGCCGAGTATTATGAATCCGACCAAAAGATCGACCAGGCTATTGCTTACTTTGAAAAGGCAGCTGAATTTTTTCAAAACGAAGAAGTAACCACTTCTGCAAACCAGTGCAATCTAAAGGTGGCACAATATGCTGCCCAGTTGGAGCAGTAAGATTTTCTGAATCTTACTTCTTTTTGGTGTCCCCGTCCTTTGGTATTGTTTGGAATCATGTTGTTCACTATACTCAGGCAGAAATGATAGATTTTTTTTTGTTTACTTTGGAATGGATTGATGATTGATAAGGGTTTGGTGTATCATTGACAGATATGAGAAGGCAATCAAGATTTATGAAGAAATAGCAAATCATTCACTCAATAATAACTTGCTTAAGTATGGAGTTAAGGGCCATCTTCTCAATGCTGGCATGTGCCACCTATGCAAAGCTGATGTTGTTTCCATCACTAATGCGCTGGATAAATATCAGGTTCTTCTTTGACAGAAATATTTTCTGAGAAAACATTTTCTGAGAAAACATCTGTAACATGAGGATTCATTCATGTGTGGCCCTTGGAGTAACTATGATACGATTCTAACTTCTACTTTTCTGCAGGATCTGGATCCAACTTTTTCAGGAACACGAGAATGCAAATTCTTATCCGTAAGATTTAAACAGAGATTTTTATGGGGACTATGGGAATATAACTTACATAACGTGTTAAATTGAGTGCATTAACTCCCATGAATAGGAGCTTGCTGGTGCTATTGATGAAGAAGACATAGCAAAGTTCACAGACGTTGTCAAGGAATTTGATAGCATGACTCCGCTGGTACGGATCATAAAAACCAGATACAAGAAGGTTGAAAAAATACTGTCTTTTTTTACCTTTGTCTGATCTTTATCATTGCAGGATTCATGGAAGACAACTATGTTGTTGAGGGTGAAGGAGAAGCTGAAGGCCAAGGAGCTTGAGGAAGATGATCTTACCTAAACATCTTGATCCAGATCTTCGCTATTATCACTGGTGTGTATCATTCATTATCTTCGTTACTCCATATCCTACTCTTCGTTGATTTTATTGTGTCTGGTTTGAGTGTTTTAAGAGGTTTGGCCAAAATGGGTTTGTTATGTCTACATTTGCTCTCTGTGTCTCATTACTTCATTATTTATGGGAACTTCTGAAGTCAGATTTGCTTCTTGATTCAAAGATTTGATTTTCGACTATTTGTTTCCATTCTTTTTCTTATGTTTATATCTAATAAAAATGGACACGTGGAAGTTACATTGAAGAAGACATATATATACCTTTGAGTAAAGGTGACAAACAAAAAAAACCTTGGGAAATGTATAAAAAAAAAGGAGTAAAGAAAGACTTTTGAGATCAAAGAAAGCAAGAAACTAACACCAATTCTCATTGTCATCGACCATAACAAGCAAAGCAATGATAAAAGCATAATCAACCTCTGGATTTACTCTCACCCTAAAATTATATTTTCCTTTGCAGAAACTTCCCCATGTAAACTTATGCGTCACCTGCAAATATCACCCATTAAAGAAAGGAAAAGATTTAAATTCTTCACCAATATGTTCAAAAAAACGCCAAATAAAGGAATTATTTACCCCTACCCCGGCGATGAGAGCATCTGATTTGAAAACTTTGAATGAGATATTCGAATATCCACCTGAAGCATGAAAATCACAAGTTTTGCTCTTCTTCACATTATTGTTCTCAGGCAAGAAAACATCCACAGATGTTTTTAATGACATCGCTTGAGATTGTTGTACCGTGAACAACAAGTCTTCTCTCTCTTTGCTCTCTCCTCCATGCACTTCCCACTTGTTCTTCAACGTAATTCCCTGTACACCAACACACATATACAGTCTCAACAATGTTTTTTTTTTTTTAAAGATTGAATCTTTCTGTAACCTTTAGGCGCATTGTGAGGATTGTGAAACCAGCTGGATCACGCATAACCCTTTTACGATTAAATCCCCAAGCTTGTCCATCAATTTGCAGAAGAAGATTCCCACTTGGATCAAACACTTGGTAATCATCTTTTGATAATTTCTGAACTTTCCTCTTCACCATTAAATCCATTGGGTATGGATTACAGAATTGCTCGCTCACTACGCTTATCGTGGGATCTCCTACTTGCCATTCTGTTTTCTTATTCTTAGGCATTGATTCTCTTTTGTAACACCTCAAGAAGAATATTTCAAAAGATTATGAAAGGCTCTTGCTTTAGAGCCTTTGATAATCCTTCAAAAACTGTTTTCACAATTCTGTATCAGCTGGAAGAAAAAAAAAGTTGCAACTTTCTCTGGTTATGAAGTTTTGTTCTCAACCATTAGATTGTTAAACCCAAAAATAAACTATTTCTTTAAAATTAGAAACAAAACAACTTAAACAAACTACTATTTCCAGGTTAAAAGAGAGGTTGTCCATTTCAAATAACTTATCACTGCATAAAACATTTACAGAGAGTCAGGGTCTTTTAGAATTACAGTAACATATCACAGGTTTTACAAATCACAATTGTCATAATCGAACAATATTGTTATTTAACTAGACATAGAATACAATGTATCAGTTTCCTTCACGTTTCTTCTTTCTCCACTCCCATGGCTTCTCTGGATTTGGAGATGACCATAAACCAACACGCTTCTGTTTAGCTTCACTTTCCCACTGATCTCAAACACCCAAAAAAACCCATTAAACAACAAAAACACTAATCCAAGAGAAACAAAAAAAAGACTTAGAGGTTTCACAAAATCTTGCCTTTGCAAGCTCTGCACGCTTGTCGTAGGCTACATAATGCCAAGCAAGACCTTTCTTTAACATTACTTCCTGTACAAATTTTCCATTGCAGTATATATCTCCTACACATCTTCCATAACGATCTTCTGTATAAACTAACACCTTCAAGCTTTTCCCTTCAACAATCTTAAGTAGCTCATCGTGCGCCTCCTTTCCAAACGGCATTTTACTTTCCGGTGAATCAATTCCACTGTTTTTTTTCATTCCCAAGTTGTTCTTTCAAAAATCTCCAAAATAGCTTTGATTCAAGAGGTTTAAGACGAGACTGCTTTACCTTAGTCTAATTCTGTATTTTCGAGCAAGCACTTCCTCATTCTGATAATTAATCATCCTAAACACAAGATAAAAAAAAGGGTCAAAAAGAATTATGAATTTCATAGCTCATATACCAAAAACACAAACCTGTAACCAGAAGCTATGATCTTCTTGTGAAGTGCATCTGCTTCTGTATAATTCTTCTTCGCACGCGCTTTCGCTCTTTTAACCGCTGCAAGACTTACTTCCTTAGGCACAGAAGATGACACAATCGCTTCTTTGCTACTAACATACACAGTAACAGTATCTCCATCTGCCACAGATTTTTCATCCACCTTATTTCAATTAGAGACATTTCTTTGATCAGCAACACTCTCAAACTAATAAACCTTTGAAAAGATCAATAAGTTTTTCTCACCGGAAGCGTTTGAAGCTCAAATCGAACTCCTTCAGGTAAAGCTGCATTGGATTCAGTAGAGACCACATCGAGTCTATAGAAAGACAAAAGTCCCTAACAGTATAGATTTACGAATCAAATCATTATCAATCATCTTTCCAAAGTCGATCATTAACATTTTCGAAACACTATTCATACCTCAACATCAGCCTTTTTATGCCCCTTTAGAGTTGCGATAACAAGCGTTGCGGCTTCCTCAGCGTTCTGAGGCGGAGGCTTAGCTTGCTTCCAAGCCTCAAGTATTTTTCCATACCTTAAAGCAGGTTTTGGAATATTAGTTCTGAAATTTTTTCAAATCTTCATACAATGTGAAAAGAAAGATTTAAGACTGTGTATTCCTTTCTTTACCAGTTTGCTTGAGCCTTTTTAGAAGACACAACGTAACTCCCAAGCCCTTCAGGAACCTACAACAAAGATAGTTTTAGATTATGATTAGTTTCTTAAGAATTTGGAAGAAAATAAACATCCCCAAACTTGTGAATAAGATCTGACTAATGGTATCGATTCTGCTTAAAGAGACATTACGCAAGTCACTTAAAAGTATGCTAAAGATCAAATCTATGGTAGAACCCGTGATGAAGAGAGACCTGAGAAGTTGTCTCGAAGTGGAAGAGATCGCGGGAAAGAGCTGAAACGCCGGAAGTAGAGGCGGAGAATCCGTGATGCTTATCGTCCGTCGTGGGGCTGCAGCATCTCCGGTAAAGTAACCTGATTGCGTTACCCATTTTCTTCGATTAGATTACTGAAACCAGAAAAAAGAGTTTTGATCTTTCTTCGGTTCTGGTATGAAAGTCTTTGATCGTTACAAGTAACAGAGGGATTGTTTGGCTGACAAGCGAAATGATACGTGGCAGTTTTTAATTGGATAAAAAGCTTTGTGTATATATAGTCTTGCTTAAGTATTAAAAAGGTAAAGTATTGGGTGCCTTGTCGTAATCAGATTCGATTATATTTTATTGACTTTATGTAAACTCAAAAGTTTGGGGCCTAAGCAATCTTAATGACCCATTTAGTGGTTCCTACTGCTCAATTTATCCAACGGTGAGTATAAATTATATATTTATGAAAATTATTAACATCAGAATCATATTGTAAATTTCAAAACCTTTTTTCATCTTACCATAACATAACTAATGGTGACATGAGAAGTCAACGGGTTTAGAGACATGATCAAGTTAAATAACTAATTCTTAACAATGTTCTGTCTCTCGCGTACACACTAATCTATTGTAAATATTGTTCAATTTACAATATTTTTTTAGTTAATTTCTGAAATTTATTTCAATATGTAAGTTATGCTGACTTTTTTGTTACGAAATAACTTATCCTTTTGCACATTATTGTTTTATAGTAGATTCCAAACCAACTTAGCCGGATCCACAAATTGTGGATAACCACAATGCTATCTGCTTGATTCAAGTTGAGAGGATGGGCTAAACAAAGAGCATAAGGTCAACTCTTGGACATGGCTACATTCAATAAAAGTTGGTGAATGATTGTTCTGCACATTAATTTCATTTCAAATGCTCTTTCTACAGATCACTACAAGAAATCCATCAACCAATAATTTTTGATATTTGTGGTTTAATTTTCCAGGTTAAGAGTTTAAATTTTAATCTAACTTTGATGATAAGCTTCTAATGTTATTGAACTTTGGAATTTTTTTATATAACAAGTTGCTTACAAACTTCACTTGATTCTCTGCAAATGATTAAAGCTATACATCGGCTAGTTTTCTGGGTTGATCTAGTCAAGCTTTGTCATAAGATTCTTCAACAAAATTACGAAACTCACACACTTGTTGTGTCTCTTGGTATGAGAAGTCCCAAGTTGTGCATCATTCGATTAAGAATGTAATCAAAGCTCACTGTATTTCTATTCAATCTCAGTTTAAGAGAGGCAACAATACATTAACACAAGAACAACAACCATAACATATCGGCTCCAACAAAGAACTAACAACTCACACACCTATTTATAATACAAAGAGGACGTTTTAGTACAATACTATATATTTATAAGGGAAACTATGTGCATTTTAACACTGTCTGTAGTAACTATTTCAACCTATTTTGTGTTTCAGATAAGAACCTGAGTGCATCTTCCATGCAGGGACGGTCAGACTGGTTACTTGTTATGCAGAGAAGTGCAACCTCAACAACTCTTTTAACTTGTCCTTGTTCAAAATCACTCTCACTAACTTCGTTTTCTGCGTATACTTCTCGTAGAAGAACATCCTTTGGCTTGTTATGCATCAATTTACCAGCATTCCTTAGCTTTCCATTTGTTAAGATTTCCAAAATAAGCTCTCCGAAGTTGTAAATGTCTTTTTGCTGCTCCGCTCTTATTACATCGTCTATCTGATCTGCTCTCCAAAGAGTTTAATGTTAGGAGGAAAAAAAGTAATGGAAATTTTCTGTTTCTCGTTATATCTTCATGGTAATATTAGTACCTGTGTTTGCAGTTGAAGAGAGCAAGGCTTTGTTCAAATGTAGCATGTATTTGAATCCAAATTCAGCCAAGCAGGGTTCCATGTTATCGTCATCGAATAAAATATTAGTCGACTTCACAGCTCCATGTGGAATTGCAGGGTAGCATTCATGGTGAAGGAAGCAAAGCCCTTTTGCAACTCCAGTGATGATCCTCTTCTTAGTTTCCCAGTCTCTCTTTTTTGTCCTCATCTTCTCAGCCAGGGTGCCCGTATGCAGGTTATTATCAAACAATAGATACACAAGATTATTGTTGTAACAAAAACCGAGCAATCTCACCAGATTCACGTGTCTTGCATTCCCCATTTGCGTTAAAACTTTCAACAAAACACCCTTCTTCTTGCCTTGCAGTTGGATTTCTCTCACTATGACTGTTATTCCCGTTGGCAAAACTGTTTTGCACACTGAGGCTGACATTTGGGGAACTGCTTCAGTAGGTTCAGGTGAACCAAAGCTCCTCAAGACATCATCTGCTGTGAAATGAGGGAGTCCTGCGAAAGACACCATCTTCCACTGACCTTGACATCTTTGACGAACATAGTACAATCCCAAAGTTCCTGCTACCATAAGTACAACCGAGACTAGACAAGCTACAAGAACAGACACAAGCTTCCTCGAGCTGTAACATGTTTTCAGAGGATGTCCACACAGGTTTGCATTGCCCTCATATGCATGTTTCCCCATTGATTGAAACATTTTGTTAGATGGGATGGAACCACTCAAGTTATTGTCTGATAGATCTAAGACTTTCAGATGTGGAAGCTTTGCCAATATCTCAGGAATCCCACCTGTCATGATATTTCCAGCTAAATCCATCTTCTCAAGAGAATGGCAAGCGGAAACAGTTGGTTTTAAAACCCCTGATATATTATTATTACTCAGTTCAATAACAGTGATGGATTTGCAGGATTCAAATTCAGGGAGACCTCCAGAGATACTGCAGGAAGACGCAGAGAAATTGTGAAGATGCGGGACAGACCAAATCTCCCGTGGAAGTTTGCCTCCTAGCTGAGGGTTATTGGAGATATTGAAGTAGTCAAGTTTTGTAGCTTTGGATATATCTTGAGGAATGCCTCCTGTGAGTTTGTTTCTAGAGAGGTCTATGTATGAGATATCAGGAAGCTGGCTAAAGCTAAAAGGGATCACACCTGAGAATGAATTATCTTCAAGCCGGATACGAACAAGCGTGGAACAATTGGAGAGAGATGGAGATAATGCTCCAGTGAAATTATTGGAGAAGAGCATGAGCTTGAAAAGAAATCCTCTTGAGCAAATACCTTCTGGGATTTCACCTTGGAAATTGTTGGAGGAAACATCGACCCATCTGAGCTTTGAGTTAATCCCCAAGCTTTTTGGAAGTGACCCAGAAAAGTTATTGTTCCATATGAAGAGAGTATCCAAAGAAGGAAGCTGAGCAATTCCTTCAGGGAGAGTCCCGCTCAGTTCATTGTACATAAGACTCAATAGCCTGAGATTCTTCAACCCTGCAAAACTCTCTGGTATGGTTCCAGAGAGATTGTTGTCTGAGAGGTCTAAGTTAACAAGAGAAGTGATTTGTCCAAACTCCCATGGAATTTCCCCAGAAAGATGGTTCCTAAAGAGAAACAGAGATTCAAGCTTTGTCAAATTGCTGAAATGCTTTGGTAAGAAGCCAGAGAGATTGGCCCCGGCAATGTCGAGGTACTTGAGCTCACTCATGTAGCCGATTTGCCAAGGGATCACTCCTTCGTACGAATTATATCCAATCTCCATGTGAGTCACAGTTTTCAGATTCCCAAGCTCTTGTGGTATTTGCCCACTAAGTAAATTTCCTCCAAGATGAAGAAACTCGAGATTCTTAAAAGAACCGTATTGGCTCGGAATCGACCCAGTAAAGTAACTCCCAGCGAGATTCAGTACCTTGAGATTCTCTAACTTATAGAGATCGATCGGCAACGAACCAGAGAAGCTGTTGCTCAAGGCATCGAGCAGGATTAGATTCTTGAGGTCCGAGACACCCTCTGGGAAACGACCGGTGAAGTTGTTTTGGCTTACGTCAAGGCTTTTAAGACTGGTGACACTGAAAATCTCTGCCGGAAACTCGCCGGAAAATGAGTTGTCACTGATGTTGAGTTCAAGGAGGTCGGTGAATACGGCGAATGGCTTGCCAGGGAGATTACCGGCGAGGTTCTTGGAAGATAGGTCGAGGGAGATAATGGAAGTGGAATTTTGGTTGCATCGGACACCTGACCAAGAACAACATGCGAGTTTGCTGTCGGAAACTGCGGGAGTGATGATGAACCAATCTTTTAAGCTGTTGAAATTGTCGGTGAGTTGAGATTTTAAGCTGAGAAGGGACTCTGTTTGAGAGTCAGCTGCTTCTGCTTCTACCACTGAAGTGAAGAAGAGGAAGAGATGGAAGTAAGCACAGAGTCTATGCTTAGATTTCATCGGAGTTGGAAGAAGAAGAGAGAGGGGGGAGAGAGAGATCTGTGAGGAAGCAAAAAAAACAAGATCACAAAAATGAAGAATCTGACAGTGGAAGAGAGGCGAAATGAAAGAAATTATGGGGAAGTGTGTTCTTTTTATGAAAAGCTGAGCAATTGGTCAAAAGCAAAATATTATTTATTAATTTCTTTCTTCCTTTATTGAAAAAAAAGGCTAAAATGGTTTCTCTTTTGAGCATATAGATAGACGTTTATTGTTGTTTTTTATGTAATCTCACATCTAGCATTTTTTGTTTTTGTTGTAATCACACATTTAAGTTAGAACCCGGTTTAGTTACTCAATTCAGAGGGATAAGAATTTACAAAAGAACCAGTGATATTCCTAATTCTAGCATGGCGAAGGCTTTTGAGACATTAGTGCAAACATCTCCTGTAATATCGGGTTAAGAGATGACGTTTCAATTTACTTTTTTTTTTTCTTTAAAAAAGCAAAACCGTAAGCTTGAACAGCGATGTAAAGTACTCAATTTCTTTAGAAGAGGTAATTTACACCACAAATGAAAACTAACACACAGAATCCCGCATCATTGAAAGCACTTCTTTTCTTGGATTCTGATCACATGGCAGCATCTATTAAAGTCGGAGAATGATTTGGTCTTTCATCTGCTCCTTGACAGAGAAAGAGCATCTTGTGAGAAAGCCTCTTCTTCTGGTTTGTGTTGAGGTTCATGTGCTATCAGATGTTGACTTCCTCTTTGCAAGATACCATTGTTTTAGGGAATCGCGGGTCAATTAATAGCTTCTTGCAATGACATGCAACAAAAGTAAGACCAAAATCAATAAATAAATCTTATACAATGAACCAAAAGGCAGACAACTTTGACAGAAAGAACAGATACAAACATAAAGCTTAGAAATTGTGTAATTATGCTCATTTCAACGATCTAAAGCCTTTGGAAAACAACTCTTAATTGATAACTAGTGGTGGTAGCCTCACCAGTATCATTGATTATCGAGATTGTCAATACTTTCCTCTTCAGTAGCATTGCACTCCACCGTAGATTTTTCCAAAGCTTCCGATATTTCCTTACAGGGTGGGATGCTTTTCTGAGCTTGTAGACCCGTAGAGCGCGCAAGATCAATCCATTGCTGCAACATTTTTTTAATAAAAAGTTAGAATCAAGATAATACAACTTCTGAGAGAAAACAAGATAATACGACTTCCAAAAACATTAAACAAACCAAGAGGTCGGCACTCTATGCTTAAAGGAGAGAAGGATATATATAACGAAAAGCAAGAGGAAACCCAAATACAGGCATGTAACTCTGACCTGCGTTCCGAAATATGAGTTAAGTGTCCGGACAACAAATGAAATCATATTTACAAGTAGAGGTTGAGAAGAAAGCTCATCAGAAATGCGATGCTCTATTAATCCAGCAATTATCTGCATTTAAAGAAACTTCCATGTTAGAGGCATAAATCAAAGAGTAATGTTCTTCATCAACGCTCATCATTAGCTAAGACGAAGAAGCACCACTGTCAAGAAGCATTGATCATCATACCTGGTAACGAAGATTGGCAGATGTTCCCAGAAAACCTCCATAAACCATTGCCGTCTTCAGAAGAGGAGATCTCTTAGGTTTCTGAGCAACAACCAACTCTGGTTTAATGAATTTTCGAACAATATACAATGCATTTGAAGCTCCCACGGCTGCAAAACTGGAAATCACTCCAACACCAGCAAGCTTTAAGCCTCCGACAATAACTGAAGCAACTCTAAGATTCAAATTCCACTCCCTTCCAGCAAGACTTTTTTGAAATGCATTATCAGGTATGGATCCTAGGAGGCTTCTCAAAGCGTCTATGCTGTCTGGTCCGGTGGTCTCATCAGCATATGAAAGAAAAGACAAAGTTGGTGCAGGAAGCCAGACTGTGAAAAAATCAACAACTGATCCTCTCACTGTATCAGTTATAACATAGTCGAGTTCTTCAAAGAAATTCTCTCTTCGCTTCTCATATTGTGCTAGAAGTGTAGTTGTTATTGATATAGCCTCTTCGATGGCTAACCTATTCAGGAATTTCGGATCTGCCAACAACCTTTCTCTGAAACCCTGCATCACAAATTCACAGTGAATCATCATATCTGAAATTCCTCTTTACTGTTCAAAGTTATCCTTAACTCTAAGAGATAGAAATAGGACACGTAATGTCAATGAACTGATATGAAAGCTCTACAGTATTATAGATCACAGCATAAAATCTCCATGCACACATCTCACAAAAGAAATATCATCCAGAATAAGCATACCTGGAACCGCTGAGCAAGGTCAGAAATAAGAGGATACTGCTCCAAATCAAACAAATTCTGCAGAACCTCGGGTGACACAACACCAAGGTCCAATCCCTTTTGAATATCCTGGAAGCATAGAATTCCATCATTATGAAATTATGACATACAGGCTTGAGTCAAAGTGTAGCTCAAAAGAGAAAAGAATTGAACTGCTTAATAAAAAATAGATAAGAGAATGTCAGATACAAGGGCGCAGGTCATCAGTGTCATGAAAGCAGCCACATGAAATCTACCTGTGGAAGAGCATCTCGCCTCCTGCCAGCTGCATTCATTACTCGAGCAATCTCTGCTCGGTCAAAGCAGTTTCTACTGCAGGGTCTGGCTGCAGAATACCACAAGAAATCAGCAACTGGACTTTCTCCCTCTCTCCGCAGGTATTGCCTTTCAGGGTCAAGTAATACAACAACTTGGTTTTTCTTTGGAAACTTCCTTGAGATCCTTGCTGGCAACCCTGTTCCTCTTGAACCATACTCAACATGACTTGCCCCTGTCACCACTAACAGTAGACCAGTTCCACCTCCATCTGCTACTGCTTGTAAAATAACTTGTGACATTGTATGGTCTTCTACAACTCTTGCTTGTGCCGACAAATAAGAGCTTGGTCCAAACGGAATGATCTGTGTAGGGAGGCTCATATCGAATGTCGATCTACGTGAAAATGAAGAAAATCCTGAGATAAACCCAGAACCAGCAGGGGGAGTGTATAATTTACGCTCAGACTTTGAAAGACCACGGATACCCTCTGATTGGACAGTTCTTAAAACCTGCACCAGATTAAGTAGAATGCTGTCAGCTCCATCAGAGTCTAAATGCAGTATTTTTCTTAAGGGTTATTGTCTTCACAGCTTAAAAATGTGCATACTTAGTTGAAAAGGCCAAAACTAGACTCATACTAACACTATTAAGATGTTATCAGTCTCAGAAACTTCAGTCAGAGAGAAATCAACAGTAATCAAAATGAGCATTCTGTTGCATCTAAAAACCAGCGGAGAACCAATTAATTAAAATGAAACCAAGCAGCATAAGCAAAGGGATCAAGAGATAAACCCTGACTACAATGATCGGCCAAACCAAACCAAACAGTTAACTGCACCCAAATCAAACAGTCAACATTGTACACTTATAAGATTTTAACTCTCTACCTTGAGAGGAGTGCCACAAGCAATTAGTCTAACGGCGTTATCACGACAATATGTTAAAAGGGGCTCATATTCCTGCCAGCGTTGAGCAGGCCAATGTGTCACATAAGATTTCAATGTACCTCCGTCCATCCTGCCACCACAATACCATAGGCGATTTGTTTTACTCAGTAACGAAAGCGATAAAAACAATATTCACAATCACAAAACTTAAGCCGGAAATTGCATCCAAATGCAACCAAAATTTCCTCTCTCAAGATAAAACATCATAGTTTAGTACAAAAGACAAGTGTAACCAGAGATGCACACAAAGTAAAGGATAATACGCGGATTGTGTGGACAAACCTCTTATCCATGAATTGATTCAGCTGGTCCTGCAAATCAAGAGGGAAAGCTTCCAATGCCACGGAGATTTGTCGTTCGCTTTCGACGCATCTCTTCCTCAGGTTTCTAACGATTTCGAGTTCAAGTTCCTTGTCGTCTTTGGTAGGCACCTGCTCCGCCTCGCCGAGATACACAACCCTTGCATTCATCAGCTTCTCCCACACTTTCTTCTTATCTTTGCCCATAGCCATCGGTTCCCCTATCGCCGTCGCGTCATAGATTCTCGAGGTTATAATCTCTTCCTTAATCACGGGTGTAGGCGGTGGTGGAGCAGTGGGGGTCGCAGGAGGAGGAGCGGCTGATTCCGTTGGAGAAGTTACAGGGGCGGAAGAGCTCTCCTCGGAAGCTAAAGAAACAGACGGCTTGAGAAACAAAGAAGCAGCGGCGGAGAGGAAGGGCGGCGCAAGGAGAATAGTGCGGCGAGAGAAGGCGGTTGGGGATGGAAGATCGTAATCCGAATGAGCCACGATGGATAGAGAATTGTTCTTTCGACGAAGGCCATGGAAACGGCGAGGACGAGAGGAGGAGGAGGAGGAGAAGGAGCACGGGCAGATAACTGATGGTTGAGCAGCGAAGAGATCATTCGTGGTGAGTTTCATCCTCAGAGAAACGAAATACGTAAGTACACGTCAGCTAATTACATAGCTCGAGCGATATAGAATAGAGTGGATTTAATTCAGTCTTGAATTAAATTATATGACACTGGTTGATAATCGGGGAAGATAAGATAGATAGGCACGTCATTTTTCTCATTTATATAGCGATGAGTCTAATTGAGCTATTACCTTCACTGGAAGTTCTGTTCCCAGCTGATGTAGGTATCACCCTGCAAGAAAATTATTTCTTCTTATTTGCATTGAGACTATTGAGACTTGAGGAAAGAATTTGAGTCGTTTACCTCTTTACAGTTAGGAGCCTGTCTCTTTCCTTTTACAGTTTTGCTTCTATGAAACTTGCCCACCTTTTGCAAGAGAGATGCAAGATCAAATCAATCCAGATGAATACAGAGAAAGGGATATGGAAGCAATCACTTAATTAGGAGATGGATCTCATACTGAGGGAGATGTGACTAGAACATAACTCTTGAGAGAAGGAAAGACCCGAGAGCTGCAGAAAACTCCATGGGAAGAACAAGGCGTGAGCTTGAGAGAAGATCGGGTTTTTGTGTTGATTTAATCATTAGTTTATGGTTGCATTGGATTATGATATTCAATCATTCGTACACATTCAATCAAGGTAAAAGACAAACAAACCTGAAACTTATACCATTCAATCATTTGTAGATAATGGATTCAAACTGCTTAGATATCAGTAAAGATGACTCTTTTCACATTCATTAGCGATTCATGATAATTTCATACTATGGAAAAGAAAACCAAATGAAAGAAGAAAAAGTCCCAACAAATGTTTTTGATTCTTCTCTCTTCCCAAAAAATGTCACTTGTTAGTCTTCTTGCATCAAGCATGCTTCAGGTAGTCTAAAGCTTAGGCAATACATCGCCTGCAATGTCCAAAATAAAAACAAATCCAGTGAGGAGCTACGGATGATATATTTGAATATTTTATCAAAATTCGTTTTTGCGTAAAAGAATTGGAACTTCTTACCTTGTTTGGTGCAACATCTCTAACCTTGTGGAAGACCGGGTCTTTTATATGGAACTTCAAAGCAGTTTCAGCTTCCTTAATAACATCACAAAAACTGTAATTTAGATTTCTGAGGCATGCAGAAAAATGCCACCAGATATTTGGTACAACGAAGAAACACAATCCAGAACGAGATACAGAAGAGAGCGGATGGTTGATTCTTACTGCAACTATAGACTCTGTGGTTTCGCTTGCACGAATGAAACAATAGCAATGAATTAAAGGAAGAGTTCCCTTCCAATACTTCCTTTGAATAACATTACTGAAAGCATCTGCAAAAACATTACAGAGCAAAATTGCAGTCGCAATATGATAAGAACCAAACCTAGTTTCCTTTATTAGTGTTACTAGTCTCAATACATGATGCATCTCCTATATATTGATCCTAGTTCTAGTTAACTTGCTGATGTGGCATGTAGTTGATGAACCTCTTATAACATAACTAAAAACAGCATCAATATAACAATTCGGTGTATTGAGTCAAGATCGCTACTTAAGACTTAAGAGCTGCAGTTTCTTACGTAAATGCCTTGAAAGTATACATAAGACTATAGTCCCAAGTTTTGAACAAAAATCGAGAATTTTGGGAAGAATACCGAGAAATTGCAAGGCAGAAGCTGGAAGGTTCATAATAACATGGTCGATATGTTCCCAAGGCTTTCCAATTGGGAGCAACGTTTGTTTCAACCTCTTATTTGCGTTTCCTTCTATAGTTTTGCAGTCTTCCCCTACCTCATTTTCTGCATTTAGTTAACAGCTCAGTGTTGCCCAAGGCATTTTTAAATGTTAGAATGACTTGGAGAAACCTTCTGGGACATTTCTTACCTGTCTTTGAAATACCAGATGGCTTCTTATCTGCACTAAATGGCTCATTTCTGCTTGCATGGGATTCACGTATTTCCTCTCTGTTGATTCCAGCATACTTATCTGCTACATTAGTCTTAGTTAGCGAGTCAAGAGAAACCAACCTTAAAATTACAATTTTCTTCACTTAAAACCAAATGTACCCACTATAATGCAAAAAGCTTGAGTTTAAATCTAAAGAACTACCTCCTTGACTTGTGATTGCTTCCTTTGTTTCATTACATTTTGAGACCGCCATCAACTGAGAAATAAATTTTCGAGCATCCATATTGTGCACACAAATCAACTCATCAACATTATTGAGCTTTGCATTGATCTTCAAGTACCGAACACTGTCTGGATTTAAATCATTTGCATAAACGAAGCATCCTTTTTGTGCAGCTGGAATAGCAAAAGGTCCAATACCAGCAAACATATCACACACCGTTTCTCCAGATTTAAAAAGAGATGAAAGGCGCATGTGCTCATGCTCCAATCTTGAATTCCAGTAAACCAGGCTATAGTCTAGCTTAAATCTTGCCCCATATTGCTTTACTTCTGTTTCCATCCCATTTTCTCCAGCTAACACTTCAAACTTTGGCACTCGAAACTCATTAGATATAGTCCCAATTTTATTAACAATTGTCTTGATCCTTGGATGATTTTTCTAAGAATTTAAAATATGAACCATAGAACATCAGATGCCTTTGCTGTCATCACACAGAGATATCAAAAGAATGCCGTCATGAGAAGAATGTCAAAAACTTACATCGTAGATAACCTTTGCTATAACATCTTTGAACGGAAGAAGCTCGTCATGTAGATTTAAGTGGGCAATATGACCTGCACATAATAAGCAAAGAAATATTGGTTCTCCAGAGAGAGGCAATCTTCATGGTGCTTAAAAAGTTAGCAAGAACATGTCCTCCTAATCTCTAGATTTGCAGACAAGATAGAAACCAAATGCACCCAAAAAAACTGCTAGCTCATGCAAACAGAGTTCTTATAAGCTAGGATGTTCAGAAAACAGAAATTTAATACTTAACTATTGTTTCAAAAGATGAAGGTATATCCACTCCATCTGGCAGAATCTGCTTCAATATGTGATCTGCGAGAAAGAACGATATCAGGTTTTCTATTACGTAAACAGGATAAGGACCTAAATAAACAAGTACCAAGTTAGTAGTGGAACCAAAAAACAGTTAGACCATTTACCAATAACTATGTGTTGGATTCCCTCACATCCTTAGCTAAAACCCCAAAAAATGGGGCTATGGAAGTTCAGGGCGCAGAGTACAAACCAATTGATGAAGAAAACAAAGCAACGATAGTTACAAGGAATTGGTGATCAACTTTTCTCGAACATATGTAGAAAAACTTTTAAAAAGCTTTAAATTGCAGCTCAAGAGAAAATTCTTTTAAACAGAACAATAAGGGTACCTTGCAGAAAAATAAGCACTTCTAAACGGTCCTGATAATTCTAAAATACAAACGCATGGGAAGAATATTCCAAACATTTTTTGTTGTCTTACCTGCAGTCCAATAGGAATACCCAAGAGTAACTGAATGAGGAACTACTTCAACTTCACTCAGTTTCTTAAGCTGGTTTAGTTTTTCTTCGGGTATCTCCGACAAATCTGTCCTATAACAAAAAAAGGTTTGGTTAATACGAATACTCCCGCCATTTCCACTATTTTCCTAAACACATTCCCCGAAAGAAAAGAAACTCTCACCAGCATTTGTAACACTTCCGGACAATATCACCAAACGAGTCTTTTCACAAGCAGGATCTTCAGTGATGGGCTTAATTCGTGGCATGTTGATCATGTATCTACACGTTATAAAACCAAGAAACTTCCTTTTATTAATACGAACACAAACCACACTAACAGGCAATTCACTTCTCATAAGCTCATTCCACCAAACGGTTCATAGAAACTTCATCCAATTATTTATCTAAAAATGCGATAACAGCGTTCTCACTGAGGTCGTTATTCTTGAATCTGAAGTGTGAAGATAAAGAGTGGGAAAAACAAAGAAATTTTGGAAACTGAGATCATCGTAGCTAAAGTCACCATATTTAGAAACCGCTAAAGCTGAAAAAAAAACTTACCCGTTGAGTATCCGAGTTGCGCTTTTACAGAGTTCACGGGGAATTCTAAGAGCCCACAGCTTGAGATTGACATCGAATTTTCTTTCATCAAACATGGTACTAACGGTGTCGTTTCACTATGTCCGAGTATCAAGAAGTCAAAACGAAGAAGAAGCGAATGAAGAAATCTGCGGACGAAGAAGAAGAAGAAGAAGAATGGACCGGCAAAAACCAGGGAGTGCGTCAGCGAAGCCGTGAAGGTACTCTCTCAGTTTTTTAGGGTTCGATTAAAAAACTCAATTAAAATTGATCCCGAAAAGTCAAAAAGACTGCTAAAAAGCAAAAGCAGGAGTCGAACCCGTGTCTTAGGATTCTGGGCCGGCACAAACTTGGTGAGGCCCTAAAATACACGGAAGCTCTCCCTGTTCAGCAAATCTCCTTTTTTCGCAAATAAGATCGGTACCTTTTGGCCAAATCAGCCGCACCCAACTTCACGCGCCACCGCCATGGCAAGTCCAGCGACGCTCCCTGTCTCCAACCAGCAAGGTGTTCAGTCTCAGCCGCCTATCAACACTCCTGCTTTCCGTACCTTCTTCTCACGCCTCTCCACCTCGATCCGTGATGGCTTGTCACAGCGCCGCCCATGGATGGAGCTCGTCGACCGGAGTTCCATGGCGCGACCTGAATCTCTTACCGATGCTTTGACCCGGATCAGGAAGAATCTCGCCTACTTCAAGGTTAACTATGTCGCCATCGTCTCCCTCGTGCTCGCCTTTTCGCTTTTCTCCCATCCTCTCTCCCTCCTTGTACTCGTCGGTCTTCTAGGCGGGTGGATGTTCCTCTACCTGTTCCGTCCCGCAGATCAGCCACTGGTCGTGTTCGGTCGCACATTCTCTGACCGAGAGACTCTGCTTGCCCTTGTCTTGTCTACGATTGTCGTCGTGTTTATGACGAGCGTCGGATCCCTCTTAACCTCTGCGCTTATGATTGGCGTCGCGATCGTTTGTTTACACGGTGCGTTTGTTGTTCCGGATGATCTCTTCCTGGACGATCAAGAGCCTGCCAACGCCGGATTACTCTCCTTCCTTGGAGGTTCTGCTACATCGGCTGCTTCTGCTGTCGCTGGGCGAGTTTAAAAGCTGGATTCGATTCAGATCTCGAAAAAGAACATGGTTTTGAGATGAGTATTCGTGCCTTTAATTGCAGTTGTGATTGTAACCCCATACTGGTTTTAGGGGTTTGGTGTTGTTGAATTGAATGTAGATTCGTAACAAAGCACTTCAGATAACTGAGATCTGCTTATTGTATTGTTTCTCTACTTTAGGTCGACACTTTTATCTTTAGATGTAGAAAACTCGAAGTTGATATTTCTCTTCTCCTTCAGTGTTAAAATTTCATTTCTCTTAAATCGGTTTGTTCTCTTGTGTCTGTTATGAATAGCAATGAATTTCACAGCATTGTTATCTTGCTGCACTTGAGTGTGATTATGGTGAGGTCTACTAACTTTCAAGAATTATTAGCAGATTGAGAAGATAATGACATAATAATTTGATCTGAAAGGATTTAGCTAGTGGTTTCGAAATGCTGTTTTGGTGTTCTCGAATTACTTAGGTGATCTCTGTAGAGTGTGTATATATGTAACTTCATGATAAATGTACTTGATATTTGATTCGTTGTGGCTTTTAAGAATAGTAGCCAGTCACTTAAGAGTAGAGAACAGCTCTTTGGAGTAGAGCTGATGAAATTCTCTTAACACTTGTTGTGGTATCTTATTTGATAATTGTGTTATGTTCATTGTCAAAGAACAGAGCATGTAATCTTTTTGCATTGATTGGTTCAATGTTTTAGCTATTGCATTTATGTCCTTGTGGCTAGTTCCTCTGACTGCGGTGATCTTGTATATTTGCTCACTAGTTTGGTTTAAAAGTGAAACTTTTTTTTTGTGGTGGAACAAATTATCTTGCTTTGCTGTTTCTGAAGTTTGATCAGATAGTCCAAGATTTTTACATCCAGTTATGTGAAATATATGGTGGTCAAGTCGGATTCAAAAAATTGATTATGTATTTTCTGATGCTACAATAGAGCTAACAGTGGTTTTGATCGTCTTTATTTTAACTCAACAGCGCAGTAGTAGATTACTCTGGAACCTGGTGTTTTGTATTTGTGTGGTAGGAACAATAATAGGTGCCAAAGAAATTTTCCATGGGTTTATATCTAGAAATAGAAACGCATTTGAAATGTGGTAAAAGAAAGTGAAACGATTTATCTTGTTGCCTTGATGAACTTATAGTTTGTCAAATAAAGATATTGTAGAGAAGTCATGTAAGTTTGATACCCAAACAAATGTAGATAATAGGATAACAATTGGTGTAGTCTCGACTGTGCTGATAGCTAAGTTCATGGTATCCGCCTTTTGAGTTCAAAAGTATAACAAGTACAATGTGGAACTCGAAAGACTTCTACGGGCGATGGCAAATCTTAAGGAACTGCAACTCTCATGGGTAGTATTTAAAGTAGATTGCATTGATCTGGTGGAGATGATTGAAAACCAACTTGAACTCCAAAAATTCGTCCTCAGTTCGGATTGCATGCTGTAATTCGTCTATATAAAGCTGGAATCGCTAGTAATTGCCGGTTAGCGATACGTTGGTTTTATACACACCACCCGTCACACTATAGGAGTTGGTTCTATCCCAATTCGTTATATTAACCGCAAGTAGGGGGTTCATTTTTTTTTAACCCTATTCACATCGTACAGAAGTGTTTTGTTGTTTTGAAAATTAGGGTTATCCTCCATAGTTTAAACCTCCGGGCGGATTCCCTTGATAAGGAAGCCCGATCACGAGGTCATGTATTCTCTCCCATGTGAACCAATTAGAATCGGATATGTACCCATGTCTAACCGGGTCTATTCTTAATATATGGATTTTTTTTTTAAATTTGATAGTTTGCAAAATTATTGTCATCGGGTATTTTTGGAGACAACATAAACCTTTGAGGGGACTTGGTTTCTACAAATCTTGTTTCGATTCTTCCAAAATTATGCAAGATTTGCGTTCCGAAAAGCAAATCTTTGATAGAATGTACAAAATTTGAGTTTAAGGTAAGATTTTATTACCGGAGAAAAAAAAGGTAAGATTTTATTACCGGAGAAAAAAAAAGGTATGATTTTATTACCGGAGAAAAAAAAGGTAAGATTTTATTACCAAAGTTATCTGCTTGCAACCATATTATAAATAATGGTAATGAAGTATCACTCTCGACTTGACATATTCTGAAAGTACGTAATCAATTTTGGAATGAATTCATAAAGTAATTGTTTAAATTCGTAAAAAGTATATATATATACAATTAAGATTCTAAAATTGAAGTTCAAAACCGTCAAAGCTAAACGGGTTAGATCCAACGGTACACGTGTACAAATCAACAACTATCTGAAGTAAAAGAGCAAAGATAGATCACGTCAACGTAATAACCTCGTACGGCACAACAACCCTTGTCTTCTGTTTTTTTTTTTTTATATTGGGAAAAGTTTCGCTTTCAAGTTTGAAAAGTCGTGTGTCTTCTTCTAATAAGCTATACTTTATTACATTCCAAAATGGAGGGTACTTTCGTCATTAAACAATTTAAACTTTGGCACTTGGGGCTTAGCAGATCTAGTGATCTATGTCTCGTGGGACCCACAAAAATAGCCGTTAGGAGAAGAAGTGAAGGAGCGTTTTGTTGTCCATAGGGAAAGCTCCGGCGCATTAACCGAAGCTGGTCTGCGAAAACCATAATTAAACAGAATTTCTTTTTTACTTTATTCAGAGAAACAATACCTTTGATCACTTACTCAAAATTAGAATATTAGAGCAATCTTTTTTGAAATCATTAGAGCATCTCTGTGTTTTGTTGGTAAGAGATTTTTAATGTATCTAGTCAATATAATGCTAATAGTTTTGAATATATTTTAATAAGTTATAAATATGAATAAAAAGTGGATGAATATGCTTTAGCATTGCCTAATATGACTCGAACACGAATAATTAAAAGAAAATGTAAATTTGATATCTACGCATTATATCATTAATACGATTATTATGATTAACGATTATAGTTATTTCAAACTCGTAACCGAACAAAATTTATTAGCTCTTTCTTACCTTGACAAATTCTACATTCCTTGAAAACTAGTGAATCCAAATTTCCAATGAACATTTCATATATTTTACTAACACGAGTAAACAATTGACATGAATGACAGTAACAAAACAAAAGTGTTCAAACACAATCTCAACTAAAATAAATAAATAAATGAAACTAGCCGTTGGAACTCATTTAGTATTATGCGAGAGAGAGAGAGAGAGACTCTGCTCCACCCCAACTTCTTATTGCCATCACCTGATCTTTGTCTCCTATTCTCTCTCTCACTAGAAAGATCACAAAGATTCTCTCTCTCTCTAAGATGGTCACGTGCTGTGTTCTTTTCCAACAAAACCCATCTCTCACTTTACAAAACTCTTTCAAATCCAAACTCTTTCCCTGTTCCATCCTCCTCAAAACTTCAATTTACTCTTGAAGACATTCAATCTTCTTCTTCTCTATTCTTCATCTTCCATGGAGTTTATTACCCAAAATCAATCCTTTTTCTGTTTCACCCCTCTTGATTTGATCAACACCGCCATTGATCATCCTCGGGCTTCACTTCGAAGCCGTTTTCTCTTTCACCTAATTGTATTCATCCTCTTCTTTGTCTCTCCCGGATTGAGCCAATCCTGGGACGGTGTAGTCATCACAGAAGCTGATTACCAAGGCCTTCAAGCAATTAAGCAAGAGCTGATTGATCCCAGAGGCTTCTTAAGAAGCTGGAACGGCTCTGGATTCAGTGCTTGCTCTGGAGGTTGGGCTGGAATCAAATGTGCTCAAGGTCAAGTCATTGTGATTCAACTCCCATGGAAGAGTCTTGGAGGTAGAATCTCCGATAAAATCGGACAGCTTCAAGCTCTTCGTAAGCTTAGTCTTCATGACAACAATCTCGGAGGCTCGATTCCAATGACGTTAGGGCTTATTCCTAATCTCAGAGGAGTTCAGCTTTTCAACAATCGTCTCTCTGCCTCAATCCCTGCTTCTCTCGGTGTTTCTCGCTTCCTCCAAACTCTTGATCTCAGCAATAACTTGCTTTCAGACATTATTCCACCGAATATTGCTGACTCTCCTAAGCTTCTTAGGCTTAATCTCAGTTCCAATTCACTCTCTGGTCAAATCCCAGTGAGTCTCACTCATTCTTCTTCTCTTCAGTTTCTTGCTCTTGACCATAACAATCTCTCTGGTCCAATCCTAGACACTTGGGGTAGTAACACTTCACCTAGTCTCCGTGTCTTATCTCTTGATCATAACTCTCTCTCTGGTCCATTTCCATTTTCACTCTGCAACTTAACTCAGCTACAAGACTTTTCCTTTAGTCATAACAAGATTAGCGGAACCATACCTTCGGAGTTAAGCAAACTCACTAAGCTTAGAACAATGGATATTAGCAGTAACAGTGTTAGTGGCCAGATTCCCAACTCTAGGGAACATTTCTTCTCTTACATATCTTGATTTGTCTCAAAACAAACTTACCGGAGAGATCCCTGTTCTGATTGCTGATCTGAAAAGCCTTAGTTTCTTCAATGTCTCTTATAACGACTTATCTGGGCCTGTTCCTAGTCTCTTGTCCCAAAAGTTCAATTCCACCTCTTTTGTCGGAAACTTACGGCTTTGTGGATACAGCGTTTCAACGCCATGTCCTACTCTAAATCCTCCTTCATCGCCTCCTGGGAAATCATCCCACAGGAATCTGAGTACCAAAGACATCATCCTCATTGCTTCTGGAGCACTTCTCATAGTTCTGCTTATCCTTGTATTTGTTCTCCTATGTTGCTTGCTGAAAAAGAAACCCGACAAAGCCAAAGCGAAGGGCGAAGAAGCTGGACCCGGAGCTGCAGCCACAACGACCGAGAAAGGAAAGGAAGCTGAAGCTGGAGGAGAAACAGGAGGGAAGCTGGTTCACTTTGATGGGCCAATGGCGTTTACCGCAGATGATCTCTTGTGTGCAACGGCAGAGATAATGGGGAAAAGCACTTATGGAACAGTTTACAAAGCTACACTTGAAGATGGAAGTCAAGTTGCAGTGAAGAGACTGAGAGAAAAAATCACCAAAAGCCAAAAAGAATTCGAGAACGAAATTAATGTATTGGGACGAATCCGGCATCCGAATCTCCTTGCGCTTAGGGCTTATTACTTAGGCCCCAAGGGAGAGAAGCTTGTCGTCTTCGATTACATGTCTAAAGGAAGTCTTGCCACATTCCTCCATGGTAAGTTTGTTTACTTATACTTGAAAAAAAATTTTAACGCTTCTGTGGAAAAAAATGTAACATTATTTTAACTTACGTGTTCATGATTTCAAATTGCAGCAAGAGGACCAGATGTTCATATCAACTGGCCAACAAGGATGAGCTTAATAAAAGGAATGGCTCGTGGTTTGTTCTACCTTCACACGCACGCAAATATCATCCATGGAAACTTAGCATCAAGCAATGTACTCTTGGATGAGAACATCAACGCGAAGATCTCAGATTACGGTCTTTCCAGACTAATGACAGCAGCCGCAGGATCAAGCGTGATTGCAACAGCCCGTGCGTTAGGTTACAGAGCACCTGAGCTCTCTAAGCTGAAGAAAGCCAACACGAAAACCGATGTTTATAGTCTTGGTGTGATAATATTGGAGCTTTTGACTGGTAAATCTCCGAGCGAGGATTTAAACGGTGTGGATTTGCCTCAATGGGTTGCTACTGCTGTTAAAGAAGAATGGACTAATGAGGTTTTCGATTTGGAGCTGTTGAATGATGTGAACACGAGGGGTGATGAGATTCTGAATACATTGAAATTGGCTTTGCATTGTGTTGATCCTACACCATCAACAAGACCAGAAGCTCAACAAGTTATGACACAACTCGGAGAGATTAGACCAGAAGAGACGTCAGCAACAACATCTGAACCGTTGATTGATCTTCCTGAAGCTTCTGCTTCCACAAGTCAATAGAAAAGAGTGGAGAGAATTTTGGTAGTTGGATAGTAGACTTTTTATGCATTTTTCTTTTATTCTTCAACTAGTTTTTATTCTTCTTTCATTCATTTTGTTTTTTACCTTTTTAACCATTTCGTCATCATCTTGTAATGTAAATAATGTAAACCGGTTACGCCTTTTTTTCATAAAACAGAGGTCTCTCTCTCTCTGTTCTCAAGCTTGAATGAAAATTTCTTTCTGTGAAAAATATTTTAAGTTTCAAATAGGTATACAATGTACCGAAAAGGAGAGAATATTGAGAGCATTGGAATATTTAAAACCTAATTGGCACAGAAGCTTCATCCTAAGTTAGGAAGCACAAAGTTCTCAATCTTGCCACGAGCCTGCCACGCGCCTGCATCTAACACTCAATCTTGTCCATCCACGTGTCATTGATCGAGAGCCTCATCATCCATAGTTCCATACAACCTCAATTGATATTTCCACTTCCGCCACCATTCTCGCCTCACAAAAAACCCATTCTCCTCCCATTATATTTCAAGTGCAAATCAAAAAAGTTTCCAAGGAACAGAAAAAAATGATTCTCAAAGCTGCTTCTGCTTTCTCTCTGTTGAACATTCATGGAGAGAAGAAAGATATATCTCCTCTCTTCTCTTCCATTTCGTCCCCGACTGATTTCTCTTTGAGTGTTCCTGTTTCTTCGAGAAAATCCGGAAATCTCTTGTTCTGCGTTCGTGCGTCTAAGGCTTCTACCGCCCAAACGTTAAGCAGCGTCGTTTTCGAGCCGTTTGAGGAGGTGAAGAAGGAACTCGATCTCGTCCCTTCGAGTCCGCAGCTTTCGCTTGCTCGACATATGTACTCCCCCGAGTGCGAAGCCGCCGTGAATGAGCAGATCAAGTAAGTTTTTGGTGTTACAGTGAAACATCTGGTGTTGTTAACCTGTTGATTAACTATTATCTCGCTTGATTCCTCTATGGAGATTGGAATTTTTGGGTATCCTATGAATCTGAAATTTGGTTAATGGTTTCTTAATTTGTTTGCCGCAGCGTGGAATATAACGTGTCTTATGTTTACCACGCGTTGTATGCTTATTTCGACCGGGATAACGTTGCTCTGAAAGGTCTCGCGAAGTGAGTTTTTGTTTTAATGCAAAACGTTGGAGTTTATTCAATACCTTGCTAATGTTCGTTCCAGGTGTTGATTAATCTGTTTTTTGATGCCTTACGATCAGGTTTTTCAAGGAATCGAGTGTGGAAGAACGAGATCACGCTGAGATGTTGATGGAGTATCAGGTCCTAGGCCAATGTTTTCATTTTGTTTAATTCATGAGCGTTAATCGTTTGAGCCAAGATTCTAACACCGTTTTAATTTTGGTATCCAGAACAAACGTGGTGGGAGGGTTAAGTTACAGCCCATTGTGACGCCTCTGTCTGAGTTTGATCACGTTGAGAAAGGAGATGCTCTGTATGGTAAGCTCATTCCCATATCTGTGATTCTAGACAACGAATTTGGAGTATAAGGTAGTTTCATATATGTACCTTTCAAAGTCATAGAATTTGGAGAAAGTTGTATCAATATTAGGTTTTTTCTGAAGAGGTTGTGGTTTTTCATTAGCATGAGACATAGTGCGTGATAAGCGATGTGACGCGGGATGGTCCTTTTGGAATATGCATATTTCCATCAAGTTGTCACTCAGTAATGATATTCTTTGTTGTTGCAGCCATGGAGCTGGCTCTATCATTGGAGAAACTGGTCAATGAAAAGCTACTAAACGTGCACAGTGTAAGACAATCACCCCTTGGATCCAAATCTTGTTTAGTTTAGTCAATGTCCCAAGAAATACTCTTTTAATACAAGTTGCATTTGAATAATGTGGACTACAGGTGGCTTCGAAGAAGGACGATGTCCAGTTGGCAGATTTTATTGAGAGCGAGTTTCTGAACGAACAGGTAAACAAAATAACACGTTCTATGTTAGTGGCAGAGATAATGTGATGATCTAAAAGGCCTGTCAAAAGAAACTCATAAAAAAATTCACATTCGCAGGTTGAAGCAATTAAGAAAATCTCAGAATATGTCTCTCAACTCAGAAGACTTGGCAAAGGACATGGTAACCATTCCTTTGATCTTAATTTAAAATAATAAAAACACGTACCGCAATTCGTCCACTTCGTGCCTCACACTTTGTTTGTGTTCAGGAACATGGCATTTCGATCAGGAGCTTCTGGAAACTGTTGCTGCGTAATCTGTTTTGGTTGTAATCTCTTACAAACTGCTGCTTAATCTATGTTGGTTGTAATCTGTTGCTTAATTTATTTTGGTTCAAGAATATTAGACTTTAGTTTTGTTTACAACGGGTGATTCACAAACTTTGAGTTTTGACTCGAGTAAGAAAAACGCTTTGGATCATGGTGTAGAGTCTTCACGCATAACAACCTCATTGCTCTAAAATTATACGATGATATCATCGGAATATTCATTCCTATTGATGTACTAGTCAATTTTCCAAAGTTGAATACACTTTGTATTGATGACATTCAGATGGAAAGTAATTCATGTGCTGCGTTTGTCAACCTCATCTCATGCTGCTCTGTAATTGAACAACTAGTGATGACAGATATTCATTGGCACCGGTGGGAAGCTTGCTCTGTTTGAAGAGACTAGTGATTATTTGGGATGAGTACGTGAATGAAGAAGAATTTGAAAGATGTCCACTGAGTGTGTCCTTTGACACTCCAAATCTCTTTAACTCGCTTGTTGAAACCACAATCTGTCTTCAGCTTTTCTGTGATGATGCAGAAGAAGAGGAGAGTGGGAAAAAGAGGACAATGAAGAAGGAGGTGATGTTACAACTCTTATGATGGGAATAAGCTGTGATATAAAACTTCGCTTATCTGCCAACACTCTTGAGCTTTGTTACGTTTTGCTACGTAAGAGTTAAAACGAGACAAACACACGAGTTGATTTCATTTGTGTTTCAGCTGCTTGGAGGCATCTTTCACCCAATAACTGTGTTCGACTAAGTGATTGTGCTGCATATTAAGAATTTCGAGGGACTTGGGTGAGAATCACTGCCAAATCTGCTTAGAAATTGTCCAAATTTAGAAACGTTCATCTTTCGCTTAAGAAACCGAACTGATTTATTATTCATGCAAAACGTATACTCTCCTCATTATGTTTTATGTTTCATGGACTCTTCCACTTCAGTACGGATGGATGTGGTGATGCATCCAAGTGCGAGAATAGGACGATGAGTCCCTCGTGACAATGTCAAATTAATGCATTGTGTATGTTGTTGCTGTATAGTATTAGTTTTAACTTCGGTTTCAATTCTTAGATATAGTTATTTGAGAAAAGATTCTTTATAATTCTTACTTTTTGTTCTTAATTTGCATTCAGATTTGCGGCTGCTCTTATAAACAGACCTCTCTGTGTGATGAATGTGATTCCTGTGGAAGGCAAAGACACATTATCGATGATTTTCGATAAAGCGCTGACTGGGATTTACCATGATTGGTGTGAGTCTTTCATCACATACCCAAGATCATATGATCTCTTCATGCAGTCTAGTTTCCTAACCCGCAAGCTTTCTCAATGGTAACATTTATGATTCTTGGACTGGACTTGAAGTTTGTGTTTTGAATCTGTAGCAAAACTACGTGCTGTTTTTTTAACCTTCTTAGACGATATTTTTCATAGCGGGCCTGAATCAAATTAGGGCCTGAATCAAATTAGGGCCTGAATCATATTAGGGCCTGAATCATATGAGGGCCTTTTTACGGATACAAGAAAAAAGGACAAAACACAGAGATATCCGTCTTCCCCAATCCTTGAGTAAAAGCCCTAGCTCCCAAACCCCTTAACCCCTTGAGCCGTTATATACGTATTCACTCTCGCATCATCGGCCTTGTTGAGAACACCATTTTCATCTGCAAAGGTACCTCATTTCGTGGAACCCATTTTTTATTCTTGATTATTTCTACTCTAATTTAGATCCGATGGTTCTTTTTTCTTCTATTTGAGTTGTATCGTGTCAAAGCACATATCGAAGGCTTGTAGATAACGTATAATGAAATCGCCTGCGAGCTCAATATCTGTGCAAAATCTTAAACCATTCATTGGGATTCATGAAATCTACGTGTTATAAGAATCTTTCTTTTCTTATCGACAATTTTGATGAGTGGGACATTTCTTCCCCGATTCTGTGATTTAAACATTTTATAAGAATCTGAGTGGATCTTCTTTGTATTGTCAAATCCATAGTCGTTTGCATTGAATCAGAAAATAGTAGCACTTTGCTTTCATAAAATGACAATTTCAAAATAAAAAGAAAAAGAATTGCTATTTGAACAGGTTGGTACAATGAGTTGCGTCTAAGTAATGATTTAGACGTATTGATCGGGTCTTAACCTTTTGTATCTTAGGGAGGATTAAGATGGATCTTACGGAATTCAGATTCATGTTTGGTTTTGTTGCTGAGTCATTACTTTGTTATTGGCAGGATTTGGAGATTTAGTGAAACCTGAGGAAATGTCAAACCCGAAAGTCTTCTTTGACATCTTGATTGGAAAGATGAAGGCTGGGCGTGTTGTGATGGAGCTATTTGCAGATGTAACGCCGAGAACAGCAAATAATTTCCGTGCCTTGTGCACGGGAGAGAAGGGAGTTGGGAAAGCAGGAAAGGCATTACACTACAAAGGCTCTGCCTTTCACCGTATAATTCCGGGATTCATGTGCCAAGGTGGAGATTTTACCCGTGGGAATGGAACTGGAGGAGAATCCATATATGGGTCTAAATTTGAGGACGAGAACTTCAAGTTGAAGCACACAGGTCCAGGGATTTTGTCTATGGCTAATGCAGGTCCCAACACAAATGGATCTCAATTCTTCATCTGCACAGAAAAGACATCGTGGCTCGATGGTAAACATGTTGTGTTTGGGAAAGTTGTTGATGGGTACAATGTGGTGAAAGCGATGGAGAATGTTGGATCTAACATGGGAACTACCTCTGAGCCAGTTGTGATTGAAGATTGTGGTGAGCTAAAGAATGAAAACTGATCAGTCTCAACACACATTGGGTTGATCTTGGCAGGTGCTAGCATATGTTTTGAAGCGGAGACAACGCAGAGATCGTTTGAAATCACTCTAAACTCTGATGCAGGACGCTACTTAGGTTTTGACGATATAAAAGCCTTTTAAAGTGATTACTTTCAATGTTTCTCGCCTTTCTTTGAGTAGTTTGCTATCTATGATTACTTTCATCATCAATACCCAACAACATTTCTTCAAGAAACCCCAATTTCTACTTTGCCTTTTCTCATCAATCATCTCATCGACAGTTCACCTCACTTGGTTATTGTGCAACCCAAAAAGACAATGTACACAGTTTCGGTTTGCTATTGCTCATATTGATGACCGGTTAAAACAGACGACTTGGTATATACTTGATTGTTTGACTTCTTCAGAGGAAAGACTTCAAGGTTTGAGAATATAGGTGAGAAATGATCAAAAATTGTATAAGGGCAGACCCGATCCGATAGAGAGGCCGATAAAATGAAGCAAGTCACGTGGATTATGTATGGAGACGAATCCATCTTTATGTTATCATTAATTATTTGCTTGCAATTAAGGAAAGTGCAAATGTACATTTCTAAGTTTTTGTTCTAAAAATAGTATCATTAATTTAAATTTCTAATAATAACACAAATTTAACATTAAAATGCATTAAAACTATATTTTAATAGAAAAAATTAAATACTAAATTAGAAATAATGAATCCAAATACAATACTTTAAGTTTATGTATAATTTATTTAGAATAAATAAGTATTTATACATAAGTATTTTTGCTATTTTTGGAAATTTAATTTTATTATACTAGATTTGAAAGAAAAACTTTAAAATGTGTTATTTTAAGATATTATTTTTAAGGAAATTCAGTAAACGAAAATTTAAAAAGATACTTTAAATCGGATTCAATTTTGAAAATACACTTTTTCTGTGTTCATTAATTGACATTATTATCTTCACTAATAATGTATAATAATTTTAATATTAAAATTAATTTTTTATTTACTTAATGTATAATTTCTAATTTTGAAACACCCAAAAAGTGTATTTTCAAAGTAGAAAACATCAAAGGCTGTTTTTCTAATTATCCTTAATTTTAATTATTTTCGAATTTTCAGTCATAATAATCTTTAACACTCGTTCGTTTATTAAAAAATCAATCATATTAAACGTAATATTATTAGAAAAATTCAAGTCGACATTGCCCCATCGGCGTAATCCAAAGCGATGCCACGTGGACCGTTAGATTAAAGATTGCATCACACGATAATCACACATCGTCTACACAGACAATCATCAAATCATACATTGAGCTTTCGGGAGGAGGGTATATGCTTCGAGTATCTCTTCTTATCCCTCCTCCTGGTTCTCTTCAAAACCCCCCACTCCTCCTCCTTCTTCTTCCTCTGTAACCTCCTCTCTCCATGGCTAATCCTCAAGCTTCTCCCATTCTTCATCACCATAATCATCTCTCTCTCTTCCGCTTCCGAACTTCTACATCTCCTCCCTCTCTTACCTCTCTGCATTTCAGTAAACCTCTGCTCTTTCTCCCTTCTTCATTGTCCTCGCAATTACCGCAGAGCGAGCTGCAATGTAATCACCAGGTTAGACGCGTGTCCACCGTGCCTGTGGAGTACTCGACACCGACTCCTCCAGAGTCCGACGATTTCTTATCGGAAATCGATCGGCTTAAGGCTCTCCGTTCGAAACTAGACGTTTCGAAGGACCTACAGAGGAAAGAAGCAATCATCGATGCTGATTCCAGAGTTCGCCGATTCTTCTGCGATAATCGAGGCCATTTATCTAAGGTTTTAGGTTCTGTCGGTTTGAATTCGAAAGAGATGTTTCTCGTCAAGTGTGTGATCGCGGCGGGACAAGAACACGCGCTTTGTGTGGGATATGAGGAAACATTTGAAGAAGAAGAAGAGGAGTATACAGTGAGAAGTTCAGTGAAGAACGCGCTCTACGCGTTGGTTGAGATGATAGAGCGATTCGATGTAAATAGTAGCGGCTATAAAGGTAAAAGAGAGACGGGTACAGTTTTAGATGGAGAAGAAATTGCTCACGTTAGAAAGTTCTTGACGTTTCTGGGAGAAATTGAACAGTTCTACGACTGCATCGGCGGAATAATCGGGTACCAATTCTTAACCTCTTTTGTACAGAAAGATAATGAACCTTAAGAGGAAGTTACCTTCAGTGGTTTGATTTTATTAATTTCTAGACCTAAGGAGAAAATGTCAATTTTCTCTCTCTTATATATTCACTGCTGAGACACGCATGGTTGTTTGCCAGATATCAGGTTATGGTTCTCGAGCTTCTTCATCAATCAACTAAGAGGCACAATGCTAATCGGTCACATCTTGTTGAGGAATCCTTGGGTTGCCAATACGTAGAAATGCACGCCCCTAGCGTTCTTGACCTCACTCAGAGGAAAGAATATGCCTCCCAGGCGGCACTATGGGGAATCGAGGTTAGTAATGTGTTATTGCTTTCCATTTTTAACCAAATTTTTTGTGTATGGTTTCTGGATTATAAGTTGTTATACATATTAGGGATTGCCAGACCTAGGTGAAATATATCCCCTAGGAGGTGCGGCAGACAGATTGGGTTTGGTTGATCCAGAAACAGGAGAATGCCTTCCTGCGGCCATGCTTACTCATTGTGGACGAACTTTATTGGAGGGACTTATTAGAGACCTTCAGGTACAGGTTCACTGGTTACTTGAGTGACTCTTTGTGGGTTGTTTGTATTTGAATGTATGGAAGGGGAAAAATCAGGATTTGAGGTGTGAACAACAAGTATTTGGTCATGTGAGTTAGTAAAGCTATTTGGTTACTCTTTCATTTTTGTAATCTCCAGGCTAGAGAGTTCCTTTACTTCAAACTTTATGGAAGGCAATGTGTCACTCCTGTTGCCATTATGACAAGTGCTGCAAAGAAAAACCATGAGCATGTAAGTTCGCTTTGTGAAAGGCTCAAATGGTTTGGAAGGGGTCAATCAAACTTCCAACTCTTTGAACAGGTATATGAAATCTGTATTTTCTTTTCATTTATAATACCCTTTTCTGCAAGAGCTGTATATCGAGCATTCTTACTCACAGTTAAAAAACGGTTTTTGATCTCTAGCCTCTCGTCCCAGCTGTCAGTGCTGCAGATGGTCAATGGATAGTATCAAAGCCTTTTGTGCCAGTTAGTAAACCTGGTGGTCATGGTGTGATTTGGAAATTGGCGTATGACAAGGGTGTCTTTAAGTGGTTTTACAATCATGGGAGAAAAGGTGCAACCGTTCGGCAAGTTAGGTTAGTCATTTTTCAAATAAAATTAGAACTATCTGCATTTATACTGTTAATAATTTTAGTATTGCAGTAACGTTGTGGCTGCCTCAGATGTGACCCTCTTGGCACTTGCTGGGATTGGTTTAAAGCATAAGAAGGTAGGTTTGAATAGCATGTTCGACACCCATGCATTTCTCATAGATTCAAAATATAATTCTTATCATTTTTGGAACCGAAAAGGATGAACGTCGGATGTTGATTGGAAATGGGCCCATGTGTTAGCTGAAAGAAAACGCTCTTTTAGAAAATGGAGCTGTGTCATAGGCCTCCATTTCTTGGTTAAATTATTTGCAGTTAACGATATAATAAGATCTGGCTATGCTTTTCCATCTTGCTTACTAGTTAAGCACATACATTTGTAACGCATTGTCATCTTTCTACCATTTCAAGAAAAAGGGTGATATAATACCTTTTTGAGCTTGGAACCATTGATTACCCACAAACCTTAATTTTTTTTTAAAACTTGATGCGACAGAAACTTGGGTTTGCATCCTGTAAAAGGAACGCTGGAGCAACTGAAGGAATTAACGTATTGATGGAGAAGAAGAATCTTGATGGGAAGTGGGAATACGGTATATCATGCATTGAGTACACTGAATTTGATAAATTTGGAATCTCCAACAAATCACCTTCCTCAAATAGGTATGATGTTTCTATCATTGAGTGTTTTTCGTGCTTAAAAGTGCATATATCGAAGAACATATTCATAGAATATCTATTCTAGCTGAGAAATAAGATAAGCGCAAATGTATTTCCTCTTTGCTGTCTGTCTTTAGTGTTAGTTCTTTCTTGTTCTCTGATTTAAATAGTGCTATTTTATTAGTGTGTCTTCAGTCTATTATTTTTATTCAGCTCAGAGCGCAAGATCAAATTCAAATCATTGTTTCTCTTCTACATCTGAAGTTTGCAGGCTGATTTCCCTGCCAATACAAACATTCTATATGTAGACTTACATTCTGCCGAGTTAATTGGGTCGAGCAGTAATGCAAAAAGTTTGCCAAATATGGTTCTCAATACAAAGAAGCGAATTGAATACATTGATCAGTATGGAGACTATCACAGGTTTGTATATCTGAACACTTATGCTGACTGATCTGTTGTGGTCCCTTGTTATATAGTCACCATTCTTCTTGTCATATTTTGCTTCCAGTCTGCTGCTTATAGCTAAAATGGAATTCATTCCAGTTCCTGTTCACTCCTCACACTTCTTTCTAGATCCCAATTACTTTGAAATGCATACTCAATAAACATTTGGAGTTTTGTTTAACATCATTAGCAACTTTCTTATAACTTTTTCGGCAGTGTTATGGGCGGTAGATTGGAGTGCACAATGCAAAACATAGCAGACAATTTCTCAAATAAGTTTCCATCTAGATGCCAGGGCAGTCTAGAAGGTAAATTTATTTGCGCAATTTGCAATATTTTATGTATATCTGTACTTAGGTGTTACATACTCTCTTGATATGATCTTATCAGACAAACTAGATACATACATTGTGTACAACGAACGAAGAAGGGTCACTTCATCAGCTAAAAAGAAGAAACCACACGCAAGTGCTGCATTACACCAGGTTATCTTTCTCTTAACCACTGACTTATCCATTCTTTGTCAATTTCTTGTGTTGTTGCATTGATTTGGATTCAATGGAACGAATATCTTTATTCAGCCTAATTAACTAATTTTCAAATGTATTTCTTTCTTTACAGACTCCAGATGGTGCACTATTGGATATACTCCGGAATGCATATGACCTCCTTACGGAATGTGACATTAATCTTCCCAGGGTTGGTTCATTTATACATCTCTTTTAAATGACTTGTTTTAATTGTCACCGCTGTTTCAGGGCCATGAAGATGTTTTACTATCAGTGTGAATATTGTCAAAATTAACAGTTCCATTCTGCTTCTCCAGATTGAAGCTAATGATAAATACGTGGATTCCCCACCGCCGTATCTCATCCTTCTGCATCCTGCTCTGGGTCCTCTTTGGGAAATTTCTAGACAGAAAGTATGTGTCTGTTCCTGTCACTAGACGATGTCGCCTGTTTCTTTTTTTCTTGGCTTCAGAAATTATAGTAAGCTTTAATACAACTAATCTTATTTTATCATTGTCACAGTTCAAGGGAGGGTCCATTTCCAGTTGCTCAGAACTGCAACTAGAGATTGCAGAGTTCTCATGGAACAATGTTGAGGTTCTCAATATTTTATTCGGCCAACAAGATTTCACGTTGATCTTCTTCTTATATTATAATTCAACTTATGTTGCGTAGGTTGATGGTAGCTTGATCATCACCGCAGAAAATGTCATGGGTTCAACAATAGTTAACGAGAATGGTGAACCAATT
The DNA here is from genome assembly GCA_018901935.1 of Pugionium cornutum. NCBI lineage: Eukaryota > Viridiplantae > Streptophyta > Magnoliopsida > Brassicales > Brassicaceae > Pugionium > Pugionium cornutum. The sequence continues at coordinate 2,136,154 of CM032157.1, forward strand.
TTACAATACGGACTAAGGTAGGGTAGTTAGTACTAAAATAAACTTGTACTTGAATATCTCTGTAAGATACATGTCTACTATTAGTTTGCCATATCTGAACTCTGCATAAAACTTTTATTGGGGGGTGGGGGAGTAGGTGTGGCAAGTGTAAACTGCATAATGTCAAGGTAGTGAATCGAGGAATAGATTGGAACAGTAAATCAAACGTTTACTGGAGAAACGATGTGAACCGGCATGAGACTTGTAAAATCATATTGCATGGAAATGCAGAATTCGAAGCTAGCAATGTAACTGTACAGGTAAAGTGATTTGAAAGTTCAAATCATTGTGCAAAACAGAGATTAGAGTGTCTACTTTAAACAAAAGTGATATATAACTCTCTTAGTGGATGATACAGGGAAACCATGTTTTTGAAGTACCCGATGGTCACAGACTGAAGATTACACGAGGAAATGCAGGTCAGTGAACTGAATTCTATAAAAAGAAAACAATGATATATATACGAAATCGAGCAGAATTGACACTAGTATCGATGGATTGCATCATAACTTGGTGTTAGATTTAGGTTTAAGCATCAAGTTGGAAGGAATAAAAGAAGAGGTAATGGAAACAGGAAGCTGGTACTGGAACTACCAACTCAATGGATCTGACATTCATCTTGAACAAGTACAGGTTTCGCAAAGCTAACCCCTCCCAAAGTAGAATGTGTCATGTAATAAGTAGAAAATGTCATCGCTGTAAATGTTTGCTCTCCCTTGTAAAATTAAACGACATGTATCAGACCGTCCTTTAAATTTTCAGTCTGTAACTGTAGAGTGAAAAAGCTTGAGATTCATAAATATAATCATGAAAATCTCTTAAATTCTCGATGGGAACAAAAATCTCCAATATGCCAAAAATAATATATCACTTCCTGATTTTAACGAGAGTTTACTAGCCACTCAATAGACTATATGATAGTGTCCGCGATGCAAGTGTATGGGCTTAAGGGCCCATACTAAAAGCCTACATCTCCATTGGTCTCGTTCCTTTCTCTAGGGTTTCTCGAATATATATTCCGCCCTATCTTCACTGTCACTTCCGAAATCGTCGTTTAGGGTTTTGAAGAACAGTAGTTTCTGAGTCATGAGAGCAAAGGTAATATGATCTTCCCTTATTCCTTCATCATGATTCATTTTTTTATTCGTCTCCTCTATATGTTGTTGCATCTATGATACTCTCAAAAACTATCATTTTCGTCGTGACTGAATTAATTTTGGATCTGGCGCTGTTTTTTCTTTCCTTCTTTGCAGTGGAAGAAGAAGCGTATGAGGAGGTTGAAGAGGAAGAGACGAAAGATGAGGCAGAGATCCAAGTAGACACATCTGCTTCACATGTCTTTCCCTTTCCCTCTGCTTTGTGTTTTTCTTTGCTTTAGTATTCCCTCTGTTTCACCGGAATTTATTACTTCTTCGTCTTAGTTTCATGTTTTATGGGTAACATTTGTTCTTGTTGGATTAATCTATTTTCTATCAATGACAATCTTTATCTTCGTATATCTTTCTTGCGTATCTAATAGTTGATCTTTTACTTCTTCTTGTCGAATTAGTAATCCGAGTCTGCTCTGCTTTATTTTCAGATCACCAGTGTCTTATCTTTGAATAGTAATTATGGTTTCGATATACAACTAGATGATTTTTTTGGTTCTAAGGGGTTTACTTTATTTATCGCATTCTTCTCCATGTTATGATTCTTTTCTTATATCATCAATTTGTGTGTTTATTGTAGAAGATTACGGGGCCTGAACGGTATAATCTGACTTGTTTGATGTGAATATTTTCTTTCGCCTAGAGCTATAGATAAATTCATGTTTCATAAGCTGTGGGGACAATGATCTTTCCTTGGCCGTAGAGACAGTCTCTTTCTCATATACCGTTAGAGCGTAACAGAACATAAATTGAGTTATGAAAAAGCCTTGATGATCTCTGCCTTCGTGCTTGTGATTTTGCAAAGCTAAAACTGTGAATGATGAAAATGTGATCATCATTAAGGCCTTTTGTAGAGGCTTCTCTTGTGTCTTGGTCCTTGTCCAATTTATTTCTTTCAACTAGATTAGAGAATCAATACAAGTATCCTAAATCTCGAAATAATATTCTTTGTTAAAGTCTGGTACATCTTTGAAACCTTCTTTCTTGGGTTGGTGGTTCAGACTTATGGCTGCGTGGGCTGTTTTTTTGGATCAAATCAACCCATTTCAATGGCTATGAAAAAGAAACTACAATGTAAAGGTTAAAAAATGCAAATGAAGCATGAAATGGGTTAATGGTTCAAACAATGTAAAGGTTAAAAATTTAAAATAGCAAACGAAGCATGAATAGAGGTAATAGCAAAATTATGTGTATACACCCAAACAGGCTTTGCCAAGTGATGAACATCGCCAAGTATTCCTTTTTACTGACCTTGCTACACAAAAAAAAACTCTTTTTCTTGCTCTCTGCTTTGATGGTTTCCAAAGTTTTGAAGATATCCATTTAACTTATCATTAGTTTTCGTTGAAGTGAATCGCACCGAGTTTCCAGACAACATAAGTAGTAGCAAACATCACCGTGCTTATGAACACAAAGGAAAAAGCAATGACCAGTATATCTGAGGCTCCAGGGAGATCAAATGTAAGGCCTTTCTTCGGCATTCCTCTCCTGCTATCATCAAGCATGTTGGTAGGTGCTTCGGGTAGACCCGGTTTCCTATTTGATTTCTTATCACTTTCCTTGAGCACATCAAGAAGTTGGCTTCCCATTTTGGGTTTCGCTGGTTTTGGTGTTGCTTCTGTGTATCGGCTAAGAACTCGAGCTGCTCTTAGTCTCTCTCGTGCTGTTAATGGTGCTCTTTTTGCAGAGCCATTTTTCCCTGGTTCAACGGATTCACTTACTGGTTCATTAGAATCCGAAGAGGGAGAATCGGCGGATGTTGTTATGATAGAATTGTCATTCGTCTCCAAACAAGATGAAACCAATCTTCTTTTGCTTGAACGTAACCTTGTTGAATCGTTTAGAGAGATGTACAGAGGCGGTGGCTTTAATGGTATAACTTGAGTTGAGAATCTTAGAACATGATGGGATCTGTTACAAAACTTCAAATAGAAAATATTTTTGTTAATTTCAGCATAAAATAAGAAGCAGCACTGAGATTTCTACGGTTTTTCCAGAACAGTGAAGGAGAAATTCAAACTGTGGATCTGCACCAAAATTTACAGCCTAACAAAATTTGAAACCCAGTTTCAGGAATCTCCAGGGAAAAAAAAATCAATTTTGCAGAAATCCTTATATATAACCAAACGAATCCATCCCAAACAAAATGGTTGTGGAGCGATTATTCATAAAGTCGTATGAGAAGAAGAAGAAGACAGCAAATACTTACCAGAGAATTGAAGCCGGCGTTGAGAGTGACGGTCATTGTGAATAGATGAACGTAATTTCAAGAGCGATGCATATGGAGGAAGACGAAGAGGAATTCGACAATGAAGAAAGCTTTGTGTTTGTGGCAGTGAAGAAGCTAAGATTAGGTTTTCTCCTTCCACTCGCTCTTACAGCGCGTGGAAATCACGTGTTTGACTTTTCTAAAGAACAACAATTTTTGACCCTCGTCGATGTAATTTTTTTTGCAAAAACCGAAATTAAACATATTTAAGATTTCTTTTTTTATATAAGATGGAACACGATTAATTATATGGATATACAAAATCATTGGGTAAATGTATATCAAATTTTGGATATAATTGCGTTCAGTAAGATAATTTTATTTTATCAGTCAATGTATAAAGTTATTTATGTTAACGTGTAATTTATAAATATAATATGTTTATGTGTCACAATATTAAAGTATTTTAAGATAAATATTATATAAAACATAATTTACTATATTATTTACAAAAATTACTATTAGACAATATATTATATGTAAATATCTAATATTTCGATATGAAATATCATAAATGCAAATACAATATAAAATAAAATATTATAAATTTTGAAAAATTAGTAAAAAAAATATAAAAAATAGTATAAATTTTGAAAAATTAGTAAAAAATATAAAACAAAAGTTTAGTTTAATTGTATATTTATCACATTTATAATTTTATCTAAAATAGAAACAATTTAAATCTATTTTTATAATTCGATTTTATTATGTATTTTATTTTTATAATCAATATTAAAATATTTAGAAAAATTATTTTAAATATAATATAAATTATATATATCTAATTTATATTAACAAAATAAATTACTAATTATAACGTGTGAATATTTTTTTTGATGCAAGATCGTGGATCAAAATCTTTTAAAGAATGATCCACTATTCATTGGCTTTCTAAGTGATTTTTTTGGTCAACTCACTAAGTAAATGATGAGAGGTTCCATCTAAACCGCTTGCTGACAATTCACACATGTGAGTAATGGCTTATAAATATGACAGATTTGTGTTTAAGAAAAACATGCAAGATAAAATAATTTAGATCAATTCTCAATATACCACAATTTTATTTTCCTGATTATATTATCATTAGTTTTTTTTCAAATATACCATAAAATTAATATGAAAAATAATTAAACATTATTTTTAATGGGAGAAATCTAAATTTAAATTGAAACTTGAAAACCCATATACGATGTTTTAGATAATTTATATGTTTTCATATATATAATGGTTTGTGTTATTCTGAGAGAAAAATATATATTTTTGTAATAAAAAATAAATATAGTATTTTAAAAAAATTCTTTATAATTAATATACTTTTAGCTTTGTTTTCTTCTCATGTAGTTCTGTGTTTTGTACCAAATATGACAAATTTGAATATATATATATATATATATATATATATATATATATCATATTCAAACGTAAGTAGATGGGATCTAATAATTGTCTTTGTCATTATTGTGAGCATATAAATATTTTTTAAAAGTACATCTCATTGATCAGTCTAATTCTGCAACGTGTAGTAATCTCGTTAAACATTTAAATAAACACAAAAGTCAGAGATTCAGATTATATATGTTATAAAATATTGAACTCTCAACATGAAAACTAAGACATGGTCTGGTGTGGAAACAACCAATTCCAGCTCAATGCAAATGCATTAATTTTGTTTTTATGATCACGATTATACATGTCCCATTGATTATCCTAATCAAATAAACAAAGACTTTTACTAAATCAATAGATAAATAGTAGTAGAGCCAAAAGAATGTCTGACCTTCCTCAACTTCATTACTCTTTCTCGAGGGAGAACTCGAAGCTTCTCTTCTGTGTTTTAGTTGTGAGAGTCCAACTTAACTGCAATGGCGACATCTTCTGATGGAATATTCAACGACATGAACGTATTGGGAGTGATCGGATATGTATTGGAGCAAACCAGATTCGTCTTCCTCGCACCGATTCTGAATCTTCTGGTGCATATATGTCAGGTCATCTCTTTGTTGTTGTTCATAGATGCAGCTTATATGGCTATAGTTGTAGCCATTATCAAACTGCGTGGACGAACACCAAAGAAAGTTCTCAAATTTGAATCTTTTAAGAGCGATGACGTCGAGGTAGCTTCTTCCAGCAATCATCCAATGGTACTCATCCAAATCCCAATCTACAACGAAAAAGAGGTGACTTTAACCAAAAAAAAACCGAGCATTCTTGTTTCAGAGAGTAGAGCATTACGTTTGAAAACAGAGAAATCTGTTTCAGAAGTGATCTTTTATGATATCTACAGGTATGCAAACTTTCGATACAAGCAGTTTGCAAGCTATCATGGCCAAGAGATCGGATGATCATTCAAGTGCTTGATGATTCAACTGATCTAGACAGTAAGGTTCTTTCTTTAAAACCCTTTGAATGTGATTTGATCCTCTGTTTAAGCCAGATTGGTAATAGTAACGAAGTGTTGTTTGTAAGAAAAAATAGGAAATGGTTAGATTGGAGTGTGAAAAAGGGAAGATCAATGGTATAAGAATAATGGCAGAGGTTAGAGAAAGTAGAAACGGGTACAAAGCAGGAGCTCTCAGTGCAGGAATGAAGCACAGTTATGTGGAGGGATGCGAGTTTGTCGTTATATTTGATGCAGATTTTCAGCCTGAACCTGATTTTCTTGAGCGTACAGTTCCTTTTCTTGTCCACAACTCTGAGATAGCTCTTGTACAGGCTGGCTGGAAATACGGTAACAACTTTCTTCTTCTTCTTCTTCTTCTTCTTCTTCTTCTTCTTCTTCTTCTTCTTCTTCTTCTTCTTCTTCTTGATTTTCTCGAGTTTATTAGCTTAACAGAAGAAAAAAACAAAATTGATTTTGATATTTGTGTGACAGTGAACGCCAATGAGTGTTGTATGACAAGAATACAAGAGATGTCACTTAACTACCATTTCGCAGTGGAGCAGAAGTCTGGATCCTCGATGCATGGTTTCTTCGGATTCAACGGTGAAGCATGCGTACTCCTATCCATGGTCTTGTGTGTTTTTTTTATTATATGATCTTAATTTGAGTGAATAAAAGTAACATGGTTGACTTCAGGTACTGCTGGTGTCTGGAGAATTTCAGCATTGAACGAGGCTGGTGGATGGAAGGACCGCACAATCGTTGAGGACATGGATTTAGCCGTTAGGGCTTATTTAAGCGGCTGGAAGTTTGTGTTTATCGACGATGTTAAGGTTGAAAAAAAAGTTCTTCAATTTTAAGACAAAATTACTCAACTTGTACTTAAGTGATCTGAAAACTTTAAGAGAGTTTTCTTTCAGGTGAATAACGAGCTTCCGAGCTCATTTAGAGCATACCGGTTTCAACAGCATCGTTGGTCTTGCGGTCCAGCGAATCTCTTCAAGAAAATGGCAATGGAGATCATCCAAAAGCAGGTTGATTTGATTGCTTAAAAATCTGTTTCCTTTTTTTGAAACGCAAGTACATATACTTCAATGACTTTTTGTTAACATGTTTGCGACAGAGTGTGTCTTTATGGAAGAAGGCTTATTTGATATACAACTTCTTCTTTGTGAGGAAGATTGTAGTACACATGTTCACATTCTTCTTCTACTGTCTGATTTTGCCTGCTACTGTTATGTTCCCTGAAATCGAAGTCCCTAAATGGACAACAATCTACATTCCAGCAACAATCACAATCCTGAACGCTATTGCAACACCGAAATCATTCTACCTCATACTGTATTGGATCTTATTCGAGAATGTAATGGCTATGCATAGGAGTAAAGGAACTCTCATCGGACTGCTAGAGAGTAGTAGAGTTAAAGAATGGGTTGTGACACAGAAACTAGGAGACACTAGTACTCTCAGGCAAAACCTCATTCCTCATCATAGCTTCCCTGAAAGGTTTGATCATTTTTCATCTCCGGATGCATAGATTGCAAGAAAATGTTTGTTAGAACAATGATTGTGATGAGTTCTGAATTTGTGCAGACTCCGATGGCGAGAGATAATGGTTGGGATGTATCTATTCATATGTGGATACTACGACTTTGTGTTTGGGAAGACATACCTTTATGTATACCTTTTCTTGCAGTCCATTGCCTTCTTTGTTGTTGGAGTTGGCTACATTGGTATGTCTGTTCCGACTTGATCACCCGCCCTGACACGTTTAACTTCTTCTTCTTTCTTCTTCTACACATCCATTCTTTCGAAACGTTTGATTGTATTAAAAAATGTGGTTTTATCATCAGGTAGTCACATTTTATGTGTTTCTATATATCTTGTCTCTTACGATCGAGTTCGTCGACTGTTCCTGTGTATTCCCTTATAAACTGCACCAAACGAACATAAAGGTTTGTGGTAAAAACTATGCATATCAAAAGCATTAGCCGTAGATGTAAGCCGATACAAACCTCATCTCAAGGGTATCATATCCTTGCGCATGATGTCAACAATACGAATATGATCCAATCTTAATGCAAGTACATTGAGAAGATCGTTAATGGGGTTCTTGAAAGGCCTAGCACTACCATTTCCTTATAGACACTCTAATATAACCATAAAAAAACATATCACAATTACAATTTAAGAAAAATTATGAACATTATGACATCAAAATAATAAAACTTGGAGGCACCCAATGGAGCAAAGCGAAAAATTAAGAGAGAATCCAAAACATTTTCTTCTTTTGTCTTTTGAGGTCATGACCGGGAAATAATACGTGTATAAAGGAATTCATTCCACGTGTCAGGTAAACCGGGAAGACACCAATGGATACAATCGGCGTAAGTGTTGGGATCAGCTTGTTGTTCCGGCGTAAGCATTTTGCCTTGTCGGATTGTGTGAACCGAAGTGTGAGCATCTTTTCGATATTCCGAGAGTTTCGTAATGTTGAGAAAGTAAACCGGAACTTTAAGAGAACGTGTGACGTTTTCAGCTACTGAAAACAGCCTGTAGTCTGTTCCTACGCTAAATGGCATCGACATGTTTAATATCGGTGTCGTCTCCAATGCGCACTTAATACCATCCGGATTCTCCCAATCCAAACTCCTAAGTATAATAACACCAAATTAGAGACTTTTTCTTAATTAAATAGTATTCAAAATTAAATGGTAATTAAGGAGTTAGAGATTACTTGATGTGGAGTGGAGACATGCTAGCGAAGAAGACAGTGGTGCGTAGAGGATCAATATTATGTTCCACCCAATCTCCCCAAGTCCTTAACACTCTCTGGTACGCTACTGGCCGTTGGATCTCTTCGTACTCAGTGTCCCCTTTATCGAACGATCCTCGTCTGTTTTTCATCATCACACAATCTCAATTCATATTAGTACATACACGTTTACAGGGAATATATATTGTTAGAATCACTTACAGAACTTTCATGGCGAATGTGTTCATCCACCAGATGTAAGTGTTGAAAACAAGAAAGTCAACGCCTTTCCAGTTGACTCCATGCTTTTCGATGGACTCAGGCATTATTATACGGTTAAGTATACTATGCATATTTGGATCATCTGAATTCGATTCCACTAAAAATGGCGCCCAATAAAACTCCACTGTCGCATTATAATCCTTTTTTTTTTGTTCCAACACCAAACCCAAATTAATTTATTATTCACTAGCAAAAATCCAAACTTAACTACTCTGAAATCAGCAACTCCACTCTACCAATTTACATGATAATTTATTTATAACAAATTAGTTAGTCCAAGTTTGGTATTTACCTCGATTCGGAAGACGGAGAGAGAACCGGTTTTGTTCAAGCTCTTTCGACCGGGAGGAATCACTGATTGAACCAAGCAAACCATTGATTCCCATTGATTCCGGTTTAGCGAATCCCCAACGAACATCATTCTCTTGTTTCTTAGCTTCTCCAACAGCAATTTCGCTTTGAACCTTCACCGGATCAAACAAAACCCAGAAATAATTATATTTAAACAAACGAAATCAACATAAAGAACTTATTGAAAAGCCAAAAAGATAGAGCTTTTTTTTTGTTTACTTTGGTAAAGAACAGTCTCTGGGTTGCCATCTCCAATTCTGATACAGAGAATCTTTCCTTCCGTTCCTCATGCAAGTAACCTGTGCCGTTAAGAACTCACACTGGTCCTCTTTATACAACGGATGCGTCTCGTTATCGAAAACCCATTCTCCGATGAACAAATCGCACTCCTCCGGCGGTAATTCCACGTCTTCTTCTTCTTCCTCCGTCACAGCAAACAGCTCAATCTTCTTCTCTTCTTCTGTTTTCGATACGTCTTCCTGCAATGGCTCAGATTCTCTCACTGAATCTTGATCCGGGTCTGGATTTTTGACCGATTCTTGAATTGGGTCTGCGTTTCCCGCGGAATCCTGAATTGGGTCTGGGTTCTTGATCGATTCTTGAATTGGTAGTGCCGTAATCTCTGTGATCGCTTTAGCCTCATCTTGGCTCTCTTGTACGTCGCTAGGCTTTTCGCTGGAGAAAGGGAACTCGGCGATGGATTTGACATCTTCATTATACATGAAGATCCCAAAGAGAAAAACAGAGAAGACGACGACGAAGATCGAGAGATTACTATTCTTCCTCTGTTTCATTGTTACTCCTGTTTCGAACAATGGGAATTTTCTTCTCCACTGTTGCATCTGAATTTAAAGAAAAAAAAAAGACGAAAACTTAATAGAACTCTCTTCAAGTCTCTCTAAATTGTCAGTATGTTTGTGAGAGAGGGAGAAGATCGATTGAAATATAAGAGCAACGAATAAAGGATAATGAACTAATTATAAAATAAAATCTTCGAAATTGTTAGTATTAAAGTTAATTAGTTTTGTGATTATAGTTTGGTGAGGTGGGTTTATCTTGAACTGGTTTTCAAAGGCTTTCAGGTAAGGAATTTTTGTTTCCTTATTTTTAAAAAAAGAACAATGTTGCTATGTGACATTAAAATGTAATCTATTTAGGAGTTGTTAAGTAGAATTTGGAGAGAAGAGTGGAATCAAAGATTGTAAAGATTGTCTCAATCCTCACCTAAAGAAAGTGACTATAGAAACAACAATATAGAAACAGCATTTTATTAGTTACATTTACCACTTTTAGAAGCATACTTCTTTTGTGTGTTTATATGTAATAATGTTTAAATTTTTATTGTTTGGTATTCGTCTCATGCAATCCGTTTTTCTTTTTTCCATTTGTCTTGTGAGAAAGGAACATAATTAATAAATTAAGTCATAAAAGTTGTGATGCAATTAGATATTTTTAAATCATAATTTTGTTTCCTTTAATCGCCATTTTAATACTGGATTAACACCAAATCAATCTTTCGTTTTCGAAAACAAACTAATATTTCGTTTTGTGTAACAATTATTTATCCATCGCATGTTGAGAGTGACGCATCCGTGTTCGTTAAGAGAAATAAAAAATATATACCATTTGCAAAGTAAAGGAAAATTAAATAACACACACATATATATAAGGCACCAACCATTATCAATCCATTTAATTATGGATGATACATCATCTTCTACATGTATATAATTTTATAAATGTATTTTCTTGGCAGGTCGATTTGTGCATACTTTATTACGACTCCATTTGGTTTAGTTGTTAGTTCAGTACTTGAATCCTTTTGCTTTGAACCAAAGCCAAAGGAACCCAAACCTTTTGTCTTTTTGTTTGTGTGAGTTTTGGTTGAAGTTTGCCACGTGCGTGATGATTTGTCTGAGTCACACGTGCATCCTATAACATCTTTGGTAAATTCCAATTAAAGAAACTTTTACTATTTTAAAGGATCAAAATTAGAATTCTTAAAACTTCACCATTTTAGGCATCCGTTAATTTGGTATGGACTCACATTTTAAGTTCTCCCATGGATTTGTTTTATGCTATTAGTAGAAGTACAAGGTTTTGACCGGTTCAAATACTCATAATTAATTATTTATTTTATTGATATAAATTAGATATATATATATATACTTAATTTTATATTTAAAATAATTTTTATAAATATTTTAATATTAATTATGAAAATAAAATAGATAATAAAATCGGATTATCCAAATAAATTTAAATTATATCTATCTTGCATAAAATTGTAAATGTGATAAATATTCAATTAAACTAAACTTTTTTTATATTTTGTTGGACAAAAGTTTCAAAATTTATATTTTGTTTTATATTATATTTGTATTTTATAATAAAATATATGTCGAAATATTAGGGATTTACATATAATATAATATCTAATGACAGTTTTCATAAATATTTTAGTAAATTATATCTTAAATAATATTTATTTTAAAATTCTTTGATAGTGTGATATTTATTTTGTTAAAATGATTCTCAATTAATATATTAAAGATATTAACTTTTTCAGAATTCAATACAAAATACTTTAAATGATCCAAAAGTAGGAGAGTATAATCTAAATACGTAACAAACTAATTTTTTTAAGGAAAAAATAAATACTTGATAATGAACTTGTAGGTAATAAAAACATTGAGAATAGAGGAAAAAAAAAGAACGTCGAGATTAAAAAACTATTAATCCAAATCGATATTTTCTTCAAGTAGTAGTGATTACAAATCCATAGAATAACAAAAACAAGTAACAAAAAGAGTAACAAAAATTAAAGAATAATATTTTACAGAGATGGGCCGAAAACCCAAATATAAAACCCATCTTTTTGAGTGTTCACGCCACTGTCTGTTCCTTGTCTCTGTACATTTGCTCAGCCCACGATAATATCCGAACCCTCTCATTCATCCCAAAGCCTCTCTCCGACGCCACATTGTCTTTAACCAAAGAGTTGACCCACGACACATCCGGCTCGTTTCTGTAATCCATCGCTGCGTTGTTTGTAGTGTTATTCTTGTTTCCATGGATTCCAAAGGAAACGCTTCTTCTCATCTTATTCAGCTCTTCTCCTTGCATTCCCCATTCAAGCTTCCCGCTCGGTGATCCCCAATCCGAGAGATTAGACGGGGATACTGATTGAGCAGCTGGTTTGAAACTCAAGCTGCGTTTCGCAAATGCAGATGATCTTGCATTCATCACCGCAACTGCTGTAGCTGCTGAAGAGTCAAACCCGTGGTGAGAAAGCTGTTGCCTTACAGGAGACGAGGGATAATGATGGTTCATGTTTTGGCTCATCTGAGAATTCCTACTTGGAGAGGAAACATAAGATCCAAATGTCTCTTCAGCATTGCCAAAACCGCGAAGTCTCAGTTCCATCTCCATGTCGATATCCATGTCTCTAGCGCTCAATGTTGATTTCAATCTGCTTCCTGCATTGAGTTGCAGAGCCGGTGGAGTAAGAGAATTGACTCTGTTCTGCCATGATCCGCCGTTTCTTGGAGAGGAACCAACACCATTAGCCATCGGAGAGACAGGAGGAGTCGAAACTCCTGAAGAATAAGCAAGAGGAGATAAACCCGGCATTATCTCCAAGCTGCTAAAGGGGGACTGAGCTACAGCAGAGCCAGTTGAAGCATTAACGGGTCTCATCTCTTCGCGTTTATGCGCAAAGAAACAAACTTTCCTTGCGCAACCCGTTTCATCTTTACAGAGCCGGGTTTTATACTGGGCAGGGTGAAGCCACGACTCGAAAACACCGTGAGCGTATTCGCAAGAATCTCCTTTGGGGCATGACCCTTTTCGGAACTCAGGACACGGTACGCACGTGTAAGGATACTTCCTCGGATCTCTCCTTCTTGCGTTCTCTCCCGGATGAACAAAAGCACATTCGGTCCAATCGTGCGAATAGGCCCTAGAACACGGCTTAACCTTGAAGCTATACATCCTAAACTCATCACTTCCATAAATCCCTTCGTTAATATCCGGTAAAGACGCATCAGCTGGATACTTGGACACTGTCTTGATCTCTTCTTCAACCGCCTCAGTGATCAATCCTCCACCAACAACACCACCTCCTCGCAGCAACATCTCAACCACTTTTCGCCTCGGACTAGCCACGAATCTCGAAAGCCGCACAAACAGATCCCAAGGTTTATTCCCATTAGCATCAACAGAGTCAACCAACGCCGAAGCATCAAGCAAGTAACTGATGACTTCAATCATATTCACAGAACATCCAGCAACGGCACAGTGAAGCGCAGTGACTCTCTCTTCACCGCAAGCTTTGTTCAGATTTGATTTTGCAGTGGAAATAATAAAATTCAAAACCTTTTTGCTTCCGTACATAGCTGCAACCATTAATGGTGTCCTCTCTTGAAGACCCATCTTCTTGGACCCGACCCGTCTGCAATACCATAGCCCTGGCTCATCCAAATCGAGCCCTTTCTCTTCGATCTCTCTCTTGAACGATTGAAGATCATCACAAGCGGCGAATTCGAGGAGACCCATTGTTTCTTCTTTCCTTAATTCGGTTTCAGTTAGGGCTTTTGAAGAGCAGAGGTTGCTCTTTGGGCCACTGCACATAATATATCCTGTGGATCCAGAAAAAAAAATGATTGTTGATCAGAAAATAAATCGTCGCAATAGAACCTGATTTTAAAGCTCTCTTTCTAGTAACTTTTTCCATTTCCTAAGATTCTTATGCAGAATTTGATGCCGCAAATTTAGAGGATATAATAAAAGTACTTTCTACTTGGAGAAGCCAACTACTCAATACTTTTCCTCTCCGTTGAAAACTCCAAGCAAAAATTTTAGTTTTCAGAAAAATAGTCAAAGATAAAGCAAAAAATTAGAGGGTTTCAGTTCAAGAAACTAAACAAGTCCAACCAACCGAGAAGCCTGGAGTTGTTTTTAGGAATAACAAAGCTTTCAAACCAAAACAACAGAAAAACGAAACAAGGTTGAAAATGAAAAGCCACAAACCTGGAATGAAGTGGGAAAGAAATAAAATTTGGAAGCTTTGTGGATTTTTGAGAATTAGGTGATGAATGAAGAAACAAGTGGGAAATGGGTTGGGTTTTTAAGAAGATAAAGGCTTCATTGCGATGAAGGAGAGAGGAAGCTGCCTTCTTTCTTTCCTATCGTTCTCTTTCTCAGTCTTCTTTACTTTATTTTATTATTATTTTGTTTCTATACTTTATATTTCTTTGTCTTCTTCATCGTTATATAAAGTCAAAAGTCAAAAAATTGAACCTAAATTTTCAAAGGTGGGGATGTCTCTCTTCTGCTGACTCTTCTACTGAAATTTTGTATTTTTCTTGAAAAATAAACTAATCATCAAATTGCCTCCTTTCCTTGTTTTTCTAAACTTATAATATATTTGTGAGTGGAAATGGTAAAATGGAGTTGGGAATGTCCAAGTGGGACCCACCACTAAAATGACTAAACCGGTAACCCTTCGCCACGCGTGTGCAAGACACAAACACGCGCTTTCAAGAGCACGTGAGAGAGAGAGTCTTACCAGTCAACTCTACTTATTGCTTAAGTTTTAGCTGTCCGGTTTGCATCGAAATCCGAGCCAAATCCAGTCGAATGGAAGCAGAGACATTATCTTTGCCTCAAATTTATATAATTTGATTTCGGTTTTAAGTGAAACCAAAATATAAATTTGTTGTGATATATTTCAAGATATTTCTCATATATATATATTGAGAATACAAAAATGAGGACAAAAAAAAAGTACAAAAGCTATCAAATTAAATAAAGCACGTGAGTCATACGCGTTGGAAAAGCGCATGGAGGAAAGGAAGAAGAGAGAGTCAAGCACGCGTTCTGTAATCTTAGTTCAGTTTGGGTGGGCGACAAAAATGTCTACACTTGTGGATGAATGCCTCTCATATCTAAATATTACTTTATTTGTCAACTATTCAAAACTAAAACACAACAAATACATATCTTTTAGTTCTTCCCTGATTTTTCTTCTTCGTTTATATCTTAAGTATTTTTATGTAATTTATTCTACTCTCTGTTGTTTTTATATTTGTTAGAGTGATCAATGAATTTGTGGGAGTATATACAAGATTTTGGCAACTAAGGGTCATATTATCACATGGACAAAATGGTTGAAGAGTCCAAACATGGAAAAACAGAAATCGTGGTCAAAATAATTATTACAATATCTCCAATGCGCATTTCCTTCAATTATTGGGGTTTTGATAAACACTTTCGCTAGGTCAGATTTTGTTCTACAAATCGTATGGCGTTGATGCAATTAGAATAATCCCTAAAACATATTTTCCATTATAATACTTTCTATTATGTAGAATGTTCACACGGCGTGAATTACATATGAGACTCCGTTTTGACATATGAACAAACCATTTAAACGCTAAACACAATTAAATCATTAATATAAAGCTGTAAATTCAAACCACTAACTTAAATTTTATATAAATCTGTAATTAAATCTTACTTCCGACCATAAAAACAATGGTAATATATAGAATACAAAAGTATATGTGAATTGAATCGGAATAAGCAAAACTTGTTTTTATAACGATTTAATTTGAGTAATACTCTAAAATAGTATTTTTTTAAAGTTTTTTTTCCAAATCTAACATTATAAAATTAAATTCTCAAAAATAGCATAAATACTTATGTGAAAATACTTATTTATTCTAAATAAATTATACATAAACTTAAAGTATTGTATTTGGGTTCATTATTTCTAATTTAGGATTTAATTTTTTTCTATTAAAATATATTTTTAATGTATTTTAATTTTAAATTTGTGCTATTATTAGAAATTTAAACTAATGATGCTATTTTTGGAACAAAAACTTAGAAATGTGTTATTTTAGACAGTTGCCCATTTAATTTGAACGCAATAAATTTGTGCTCTTTTTATTGTGTTAAACTTATGCTTATTAAATCGTTAAATGTAATTCAATCTTCCAAATATAAAAAGAATTTTAGATATATATGTATTTCTAAAATTTAATGTTTAAATATGTCAAATAAATCAAAGTGGAACAACGGAAACATGGTGGACTCATAATCCACAGGTCCCATAATCGAAATCTGATTCTTATATAAATTTTTAACATTCTTTTTAATTAGTTTTATATTTTATATGAAAATTTACATTTAATATTTTAATGTACTCCATATTAATTAATTAAGACCAAAATTTTGCATCATATGAAAGGTATTTGAATTAACAAAGCAAATAATGTCAATTTAACAAATAAAACATTTAAAAAAATGAAAAATCTGTTGTTTAGATAGGTCTGACTTGAAACTTGGTAAAATAATATAAATTATTAAATATATAATATACACGTATACATTTATTTAACAAAAATGAAATATTATCTTAAAATTATATAATTTTGAATCAAAGCAAATGCATATTCCGATTTTCACATATAGATAGAATTAGCCTTGTGTTTAGAACGTTAACACGAGATAGGTATATCGCGGTTAACACGCTTCTCTCGGCCCTTGGAGATTTCATGAGCCTCACGCGAGCGATAAGCACTTTTCCTCTCACATGTAACTTGTCGCTATGAACAATAAGCTTAGTACTGTTTGAAAACTATGTCATTGGCTTAATGTTTGCTTCTTTGGGTTAATGTCTCTTGTTGCTCTTAGACGCATCGTTGTTGATTCCAAGAATTTTCTGTTAAGAATCAATTCCTATATTCCATCTAAAATCAAGACTTACAAATCATTGATCTGCTCAAGCTCATACTCTTAAGCAAGATCCACCAAAGCAGAAACAGACTTCCGCTGTACAGAAAAGTGTCCAGAAGCTATGCGAAAGAATGAATAAATCCACGCAAAAGAGAGATACTCTCTTATATATGAGAGTCTCTTTACAATGACTCTGTTAGGACTCTAAACAGACTCTTTTATTAACCAATCAATTTGCCAGCTCATAAATCTCTATTTCAAGCAGTAGTTTACCTCTTTTAATCTTCTTCACACTTACTTCCTGCGATAGTAAACTCTCCAAGGTGTATCATTACCCCCGTTGATGAGATTAAGCTTGTCCTCAAGCGCAAAACTTGGAAATTGATGCTTGATATCACGAACCTTCAACCAAGAATTTTCACAATCCGGTAATCCTTTCCAACGTATCAAAGCCATCAAAAAACCTTCTTCATCGTACTTAGTATCTACAATTGCATCAGGTTCAATAATGATCTCATTAGTCACGGTAAATGCCGTAGGCAATGGACTGGTCTCATGACTCTGCCCTCTTACTGGTTTAAGTTGAGACACATGAAACACCGGGTGTATTTTAGAATTTATGGGCAAACGCAAACGATAAGCAACCTGTCCAATGCGTTCAATCACTTCAAAAGGGCCAAAGTAACGAGCAGACAACTTCTGATTCAACCTTTGTTGCACCGATTGCTGCCTATAAGGTCTCAGTTTCAAATAAAATTCAATTCACGTCTGTGTTTGTCCGCTGAAGCTTTCATTCGCTGTTGTGCTCTGTAAAGATGATCTTTAATATGTGTAAGCATCACATCCCTTTCCAACATCATCTTCTCCAATTCAAAATTTGATGTAGAACCTCGTTCAAAACTTAGTAATTGGGGAGGGTCTCTGCCATACACAATTTTAAAAGGAGTTGATTGAACAACAGAATGAAAACTTGTGTTGTACCACAGTTCTGCCCAGCACATAAATTGTGACCACTTCCTCGGATGTGCCGAAGTAAAACAACGAAGATATGTCTCGAGACAACGATTCAATACTTCCGTCTGTCCATCCGTTTGAGGATGAAAAGCAGTACTGAATTTCAGCTTTGTTCCAGCCAGTTTAAAACATTCTTTCCAGAAGCCACTCAAAAATATCTTGTCCCGATCAGAAATAATAGATTTGGGATATCCGTGCAATCTTACAATCTCCTTGATGAATTTTAAAGCAACATCTACAGCAGTAAAGGGATGCCTAAGAGGAATGAAATGGCCATACTTGCTTAATCGATCCACCACAACCATTATGACATTTACCCCATTAGAATTTGGTAAACCTTCTATGAAATCCATAGAAATTTCTTCCCAAATTCTCGAAGGTATTGGTATTGGTTGTAATAATCCAGCTGGACATAATGTGGAATACTTACTTGTTTGACAAATAGAACAAGCAGCCACATAGTCTTGGACCGTTTTTTGCATATGCTTCCAATAGAACACCTCTTGAATTCGTTTGATAGTCTTAAGCACACCTGCATGTCCCCCTATTTTACTGTTGTGAAATTCATCGAGTATCAAGGGAATAAACTTCGATTGTTCAGAGATTACCAATCGATGTTTATATAACAAGCGACCCTGCACAATTTCATAACCCTTTTTAACTTCTTTCCCTTCAATCAAGTCCTGAATAATACCCTGAATGATAGTATCTGCTTCAGCCTCTACCAAAATATCCTGAATTTGTAGTGTTGTAGGAATTACTACAGCCATTAAAGCAGCCAACACAGTTGCATTCTCTCCATGAATAATTCTGGATAACCCATCAGCTGCAGAATTTTGAATACCAGGCTTGTACTTAATCACAAAATCGTATCCCAAGAGTTTAACAAGCCATCTTTGGTATTCCATCGTCACTTCCCTTTGTTCTAAAAGGAATTTCAAACTTTTTTGATCTGTTCGTACAATAAATCTTCTGCCCATCAGATAATGTTTCCATTTGAGAATTGCAAGCACAATGGCCATTAATTCTCGTTCATAAATCGGTTTTAACTTCTCTTTCTCCGACAGCCCATGACTGAAATAAGCAATGGGATTTTTTGATTGCATCAACACCGCGCCAAGACCAAATCCAGAAGCATCAGCTTCTAACACAAAGTTCTGAGTAAAATCCGGTAGAGCTAAAACCGGGGCAGAAACCATTGCGGCTTCAGCTGAGTGAAAACATCTTGAGCAGAATCAGTCCAAACAAATTGATCCTTCTTAAGTAGTTCAGTTAGTGGCTTAGCTAAGGAGCCATAATGACGGACAAATCTTCTATAATATCCCGTGAGACCAAGAAACCCACGTAAGTCTTTCACATTCTTTGGTACTGGCCACTGTTGAACTGCTGCTGTTTTCTTTGGATTTGTTGCCACTCCCATATGTGAAATGATGTGTCCTAGATACTCAACTTGATTCTGCCCAAACGCACATTTTTATATATTGGCAAACAGGCATTGCTTCTGAAATATCTTCAAAACCATTGCCAAGTGTTTAACATGGGATGCTAAATCGGTGCTGTATATTAAGATATCATCGAAAAATACCAGCACAAATTTTCGCAGAAATGGCCTGAATATTTCGTTCATTAGTGCTTGGAAAGTAGCAGGCGCATTTGTTAAACCAAAGGGCATCACTAAAAATTCATAATGCCTTTCATGTGTTCTAAAGGCTGTTTTTTCAATGTCTGCCTCTTTCATCCGAATTTGGTGATAACCCGATCTCAAATCCAACTTAGAAAACAGCTTGGCCCCATACAATTCATCAATAAGCTGGTCTATCATTGGGATTGAGAATTTATCGGGAATTGTGGCTCTATTCAAAGAACGGTAATCCACACAAAAGCGCCATGAATTGTCTTTCTTCTTCACCAACAAAACAGGGCTTGAATATGGACTATGGCTCTGTCGAATAGTTCCTGCCAACAACATTTCACCCACTAGTTTTTCCATTGCTTCCATGTGAGCATGAGGGTATCGGTAAGGTCTTACACTTATTGGACCAACCCCTTCTTGAAGAATTATAGCATGCTCGCGTCCTCTTATAGGAGGTAAGCCTTTTGGTTCTTGAAAAACATCATCAAACTATTGTAAAACAACAGAAATCGGTTCTGGAATTTGATCGTGATCTTGTGAAACTAGTGTGTTTAAACTCATACTCATCCCCTTATTCCTCCACTGCTGTTTTGTTTGAAGCGATTTCAGGGACAGCTTAGCCGTGTGCAAACTGCTGTCTCCTCTCAACATAACCAATTTCCCCTGATGCTGAAAGGAAAGCTCATGAGTCTCCCAATTCACCTCACACTTGCCCAAAGTACGCAGCCATTGAACTCCCAAAATCATATCAACATTACCCAACTCCAAGACAGTCAAATCGACCTGAAATGATAAATCTTGCAACCAAATTTCCACATTTCGACAAATTCTAGCACTCTTGACTGCCACGCCTGTCCCTAACATTACCTCCACATTGCCATTATACTCGGGATGTAAATGGGATTTCTGAACCATCTCAAGTGTGACAAAATTGTGGGTTGCCCCACTATCCAGCATGACCAGGACCTGTTGTTTTTTTATAGAACCCACCATCTTTGTAGTTGTTGGAGAAGATACCCCCAAAAAAGAATTCAATGTCAATTCCATACATTCTGAGTTTTGTTCCTCTCCTTCTATTTCCATATCTTCCTCTCCTTGTTCCAACACTTCTACTTCAAAACCTTCTACCACAGTAAGAATTTGTAACATTTGCTTGGCACACACATGGTCCCTTGAATATTTTTGATCACATTTGAAGCACAATCCCTTCTTACGCTTCTCGGATAACTCAGCTGGTGTTAACCGTTGAAAAGGTCGTTGAGTCTGTCTACTTGGTGGTCTGTTCACCACATTCGGATTTTCAGAGCTCACATTCCTATACTTCCACCCTTGATGGCCCCGATTTTCAGTCTCATACTGGTCTCTATTCTTAGGAAATCGATCACTCTGTGCCATTTCCTTACAAACCACTCGATACAATGAGCTTGATTCCATCTGATTCGCAGAAGAAATCATTTCCGGCAAATCCATTGGTTTACACATATTCACCACTTCTCGCATTTCTGGTTTTAAACCGTTCATGAATATTCCTTCTAATTGTTTATTCGATAATCCGTGAACCTGTGAAGAAAGATCTTCAAATTGGTGAATATATTCAGCAATCGACCCTTTCTGTTTTACTGCAAATAAGGTTTGACTGGGATCCCGGATTCTTTCCTTACTGAATCGCACCACCAGTCGCTCCTTAAAATCTCTCCAATCAATGAATGGTTGTCTGTGAACCTCACTATTGAACCAGCTTAAAACATCTCCCTCTAAACTCATTGATACCAAATCCAGTTTCTCTTCATCAAAATAACCTCCCAGTCTGAAAAATCTTTCTACGCGCGAAATCCAACCGTAAACATCAATTCCCCGAAAAATCGGCATCTCCACACGTTTAATCAAGCTATCTCGATTTCCAATCAACACATTGCGATTCTCTGTTTCCACTCGCCTACTACTATGGCCAGGTTCCCAGTTAGCGAAACGTACCTGCACCGGAGATTCGGGGCTTCGCGGACTGCTTCCTTGGATCGGCATTTTGCCAGCTTTCTTCGCATCGCCTTGTTGCAAAAAGGATAATAGCTTCTCGAATTTGGAGTCGATTTTATCATCAAAAGCGTAAATCGTCTCCTCGATCGCTTTAAATTTCTGCGCCGACTGTTTTTCGTGATCAAGAAGCGCGGCGATCGTCTTCTGAAGCTGAACAGCAACGGTGTCGATCGTCAGTCTCGATGATGGTAATGATTGTTGATCCTCTTGTTCTGGTAGCTTTTGCGACATTTGATCCCGAATCACCATACTCCTTCAGCTTGCGCGATTACTCGATCCGACGTCACTACGCACCAATTTGTTAAGAATCAATTCCTTTAGTCCATCTAAAATCAAGACTTACAAATCATTGATCTGCTCAAGCTCATACTCTTAAGCAAAATCCACCAAAGCAGAAACAGACTTCCGCTGTACAGAGAAGTGTCCAGAAACTATGCGAAAGAATGAATGAATCCACGCAAAAGAGAGATACTCTCTTATATATGAGAGTCTTTTTACAATGACTCTGTTAGGACTCTAAACAGACTCTTTTATTAACCAATCAATTTGCCAGCTCATAAGTCTCTATTTCAAGCAGGAGTTTACCTCTTTTAATCTTCTTCACACTTACTTCCTGCGATAGTAAACTCTCCAAGGTGTATCATTTTCATGTTACTGCATATAGAAATACTCGTTTTTAATATGGTTATTTGTTCCAACTTCGGTTAATTTCTTTGCTGCTGTGGTCTATTTTGGGCCAAGCTGTATAACATTTTTGGATCCAAGAGTTTACGGTAGTCTACTATAAGCCCAATAGAGGTTCGTGCTGCGCTTTATTTTTGAATCTATATATACTGTTTGACCTAATTATGAAAGCTAGGGTTTATCTCTGAGTTCGTTCGCCGGTGTAGAAGAGGCAAGAGGAAAAAGACAGGTGCAGAATTGAAAATGAAAGGACGCCAAGGGGAGAGAGTTAGGTAATTAGGGTTTCGAATATGATCAGATTTCTCTCTGTTTCATCTTCATTTTCGAATCGACTTTTCTCGTTAGTGGTTTAACTATCTGACGAAATATGTGTTGTGATGTTTTTGCAGATTGTATGTTCGAGGAACAGTTCTCGGCTACAAGAGGTACTTTGTATTTTCTTGAATTATAGGACTTGGATGTTGCGTTTCTGGTCGGAGTTTGTAGTGATTAGTTGCAATATTCCTGAGCTAATTCGATTTGATGTTTATCTACTGTATTTGGATATCAACGAATGCATTTGTTTTCTTCTTTAAGCATATAATGTCTAGCTGTTTTGCACTTTTTTCAAATCCGTAAGAAAGATTACTCTTTTTGATTTTGGTTATGATGCAGATAATACTTTTTTGAGTTACTGTATGTGATTGGTTGAAGAAGATTAAGTTTTGAGCAGTTGTTTGATCATCTTGATTGCTTGTATAAAGCAAGTTAAAGCTTGATTACTAATTATTAAATAATTTCTTAGGTCGAAGTCGAACCAATACCCCAACACTTCACTCATCCAGATTGAAGGTGTGAACACTACAGAGGAGGTTGCTTGGTACAAGGGAAAGCGCATGGCTTACATTTACAAAGCAAAGACAAAGAAGAATGGTTCACACTACCGTTGCATTTGGGGCAAAGTCACTAGGCCTCATGGTAACAGCGGTGTTGTCCGTGCCAAGTTCACTTCAAACCTACCACCAAAGTCTATGGTACTTCATTTTTTCTTAGAACATAATTTCTTCTGTTTGGTATTATTTTCTTTCGTTTAGGGCTTTTCATCAATTTTGTCTGTTGTGTTACTCTCAGGGAGCTAAAGTTAGAGTCTTCATGTACCCAAGCAACATTTGAGGTATCATATATTTGTAGCTTTAATGTACTCATTCTCAAATTGTTATTGATTAATAGTTTCCATTTTACATCTTAATGCTTTTAGTGTTGATCGTCACTGTAAATTCAAGCAATACTTTCTGCTCTTATTCATTACATAGTAGACTAGATTAGCTGTTTTCTTATGCTTTCTTCTTGCGTGATACATTCCTTTACCTGATAATTATGTTTTTTGTTTTATCAATTTCGTATAAGTCGACATGGAACCTGATTCGATTTCCTGATGCAGGAGGTTGGTATTCAATTAGGAGGGCACCATTATCATTTCTCAGAGGTGGAATTTATCATTTGTTCACTTTTCTCTTGGACTCTCTGTGGTTTTGGTTATCTCTAGACAAAGTAACATTGTTTTTCTTGAGATATCATAATTTTGATAACTGTAATTTCAGAAAAGATACGATCCAAATTATTTCTCTGCTATATTATGCAACTGGAGTTCATAAAGTGTTGAAGAAATGAATCGGTCAATATAGTATTGATTGTAATTTAAAAAAAAAATATTATACTAATTAGCGAAGACTTATTCTTGGAATGATATTCGACTGTTTGTGGAATGACATATCATAACTAAAACATTCTCTACCAAATCGGTCAGAGTGTCGAACGATCGCGTGTCGTCGCATATTTATTCGTCTTCGAAAGATTTTCAGTATACAGTTTGGTAAGAAAACATTAAAAATACACTATTTGCCAAAAAAAACATAAAAATATTTTGTATTTACTTAACTAGTTTTATACGAAATTTTTTATTTCAAACTTTCTAAATTTTGAATCGAAAATTTATGATTTCAACTATATGTAATTACAGTTATCAAAATTGATGTATTAAAAAAGAAAGCAAAATAAGCAAAATTCTTTGTATTTTTAAGGGGGTTTCTCATTTCTCTATCAATAAATTGTAGTGGGTTAGTAAATAGATGTAAAAATATAATTTGCCTAACTTGGAGTTGCTAGAAACTGAACATATTCCGGTAGATAAACAGATAAACCATTTATTTGGTCAAAGATATAATAAGAACTCTAATTTTTGTCTTTTTACAGGAAAAATTATATCTCTAGTTTTGTTATATTTCATCTTTTTGTAACCTATAATCTATCTTCAATTGTTTTGCTGTTACATTGCTAAATTTATTAATACAGTAAAATAGAGATGACGTCAGAAAAAAAATAGAGATATGACAAGCCAAAGTGGAATCCCACTGTCTTCTCCAGCAAAAGGAGAACATAAAAAGGACTTCTTTACCCAAATTCCAGTATTCCATTCTTTTGTTGGATCATCATCTTCCTCATCACCTTGATCGCCTCACAGATCCTCCGTTTTTGTTAATCGAAGACGGATAACGTAATACCTCTCTCAACTTCGAACAAGTTGATTTTTGCCTCCTGCATCCTTCGATCTTTCCCTTCTGGTTAATTTTGGCGTTCTTTTTTTGGGAATAAATTTTGCAGTTTTTTTCGAAGAGGATCAGATCTTGGACGATCTCAGCTCAAGGAGAGGTAGTAGATCCGCCCCTTTTAAGCAATATCTCTCGAGGTTTACGTTCTCATTCTATGAATCGGCTTCGTAATCTCTCCGATTACAATTTTTTTCTTTTTAAAAAAAAAGTTGGGTCCCTTCTGATTTGATCGCTAAACCTTGTTTCAATCATCAACGGATCGCCTTTGTTTGCGTATCTAAAACATCGACGCATATGGTCAAATGGGGTTTCTTCTTACGTCTCTGAATTTTGAAATATAGGGAGAAGAAAAAGTGAAGACAAGGCTTGAGGATGTCTTTTACAGGAACTCAACAGAAATGCAAGGCTTGCGAGAAGACGGTGTACCCTGTGGAGCTTCTCTCAGCTGATGGAGTTAGCTATCACAAGTCTTGCTTCAAATGCACTCACTGCAAAAGCAGGCTTCAGGTCTGAACGAATTATCCCTCTTCTTGCTTAAATATTGTACTGTGATTCTGTATCTAATTTTTAAGCTTTATAGCTACGACCCATAAGCAGATCCTGATAAAGTAAATGTCTTTAATGGTTTTTTGTTTCAGCTGAGCAGATATTCATCAATGGAAGGTGTGTTGTACTGTAAGCCTCATTTTGAGCAGCTCTTCAAGGAGTCTGGTAGTTTCAACAAGAACTTTCAGTCACGTATGTAGTCTTTTCTTTTGGATTCCACTTTCGTTTGCTCTTCTTATGGTTATTCATTAAATCTGGCTTGAATTTTCTCCCCACACAGCTGCAAAACCAGCTGAGAAGTCAACTCCTGAGCTGGTAAATGCTTTTTTTTTGTATGTGGTTTGAACAGTACATTATGCAGGTCGAACATTTCTCTTATACCGCCTTCTTGGTTTGTTCTCAGACAAGGACGCCTAGCCGAGTTGCTGGCATGTTCTCTGGTACACAAGAGAAATGTGCCACTTGCAGTAAAACTGTATATCCTATCGAAAAGGTTAATATTCGTTTAAGCTTGATAGCTCTTAACTCTTGCATTTTCCATTAACTTTAACTTGTAGAATCACCTTTCTTCCTTCTATGGTCTATGTTTGGAGATCTTACAGTAAAACAGAGTTTGATCATTTGCAACAAAAAGGATTCTCCTGTATTTTCTCTTCAATGTTGATAATTAATACATAAATTCCCTCAATTAGGAGAAACTTGCACGAAATATAATGTCTTCAACAGATGCATAGACCCTAAGAAATATCAATTCTTGTTACTCTAGTTCGCGGGTTTAAGCTGTAAATGGAGACTCCCAACAGATTCTCACAGCTTTGGCTTGTTCTTGGTTCTCGTAGTGCCACCTGCGTAAACCATGATTTTCTTTCTTGGTGAAATATTGAACTTCATGACTTAATATGAAACACTTACCGAGATCTTTACAAGCTCTTATGGTCACAAACATCGTAATTTTTTTTTTCATTCTGAAAACTGCAGGTAACAGTGGAGAGCCAGACATATCACAGGTCCTGCTTCAAATGCTCACATGGAGGCTGCCCGATTTCGCCTTCAAACTACGCAGCTCTTGAAGGAATCCTGTACTGCAAGCACCATTTTGCTCAGCTTTTCAAGGAAAAGGGAAGTTACAATCACTTAATCAAATCTGCTTCTATCAAACGCACTGCAGCCGCTGCAGTCGCTGCTGGCACACCAGCCGCTACGATTCCTGAATCTTGAAGTCAATAACCTCTCCTCCACTCTAGTCTTAATTGAAGTCAATGCCAAACTGATCCAGTTTCTTTTGTGTTTTTGTGTGTGAGTGTGTAGTAATCCTATCTTTGTTTTCTTTGTTTCCATTGATGTCTCCTGAAGCTTGTTTGTTGTCGTGATTTGTTATCTTTTGAAACTTAAATGTCGGTATTTTCGTTCTAATATTGTCAACGGCGCATTTCCAACAACCTAACAGAGAAGTGATTATCAGGCCGATTTTGGAATTCCTTGAAAGAACGAAATCATCATTCCTGATCAATCTCTATCCCTACAACCTGTACCGATCCAGCTTTGTCTGTTGATGTAGGATTGGGATCACATGCTGGGTTGATTGGCTTAGATTCAGATATGTTTGCAGAGACTAGAGACTATTCTTTGCTGTGTGGATGGAATTGTTTGATTATAGTGATATATTGAAGTTGAATTTCATGAAAATGAAACCCTCAACCAGATTTTGAAAAGAGTGTTTGGATACAAGAGGAAAACTCTTATTTGTCATGATTAGTTCAGGGAATGTCATTTTGGTGTCACAAATAGAGACTATAGAAGATATTGATGCAATTGTGTGTGTGTACCTTTTCTGACCATCTTTCCTACACTTGACCAATGTCAGAGAAGGAAGCTAATATGTAACTAATTCACAGATGCATGACTCGGACATGGAAATCAATCTTAATGGACTAGGTCAAATGCTCCAGTTAATATGTAAATGCAAGCCGTTGATATTTTTGATTGTTTTTGGTAGAGGAAACAAACATTGTGAATATTGGCTAAAGTCCGTAGACCGTTCCGGTTCAGGAGGAGTTCATATGTGATTTATCCGGTTTATTTTCATAATAATTTAAATATTTATCTTTATGTTTATGTTTGAAATATTTTAAATTGAGTTAGGGTTGAACAAACCTACAATATCTGTAAATTTGATGTAAACAGATAGTCTAAAATCAAATAGTAAACATTCCGTACATATAAATGACCAAATGAAAATATTATTACATTCATTAAACAATATTTTAATTTGTTTATAAATTTTAAAATCAAAAAGTTATTTTATTAAATCATATAAAATATGGTATACAATATGAAATAATATCATTTCTAAATACTTAAATTTACTTGAGTGTTATCATCTTTTTTTGCGATGGTGAGATTTGAAATTAGAGATAATGATATAATCTCAAAATGATAAAAGGGACTATAACCACACGATAAATGAATGATGGCAAATCAAAGCCTCTGCCCATTCTTTGCCTCAGTCACTCTTTGCCCAATTGCCCATCACACCACACCCCTAATCATATCCCCATAGATATTGCCACGTGGCACTCTCAGCGTGAACATCCTTTTATCTTCTCCAAAACAACTTGTGTTTTTGTTGTCTCTACAGTTATTCTCCATCGGATCATCCTCCAACTTCAGAAATATTAGCAATGGAGACCAGCGTCACGAGCTACTCACGTGGGATTTTCCTCCCAAGCGTATCTTCTCAACGATCCTCTACATTGGTTTCTCCTCCTTCTTCCGTCTCTGCATCATCCAGCTTTAAGGTTCGTCTAACTCGACAGTTATGCATAAAACACTGAGCTCACACATGTACACGTGCGAATACTGAGTAGAATATGTTCACTTCAAAGAGAGTAAGAAAACTTATTTTGATTGATTCAATATAACGAGTGTGTTCCTAATTGTAAAAGCAGCTTCTGAAGTCGAGCTCAATCTTCGGAGATTCACTGCGACTAGCACCAAGATTACAGTTGAAAACCACGAAGGCAAAAAACAATGGTGCTTCAACTCTGACCAAATGTGAAATTGGTCAAAGCTTGGTAATTCTAGAGTAACAGAAAAAGACACAGTTTTAATTCAAATTCAGTGTTAAAAAAAAAGATTCGATTTTTGAATGAAAGGTTGTTACTTTTGAGAGTATAGGAAGAGTTTTTGACACAA
The DNA here is from genome assembly GCA_018901935.1 of Pugionium cornutum. Classification (NCBI taxonomy): domain Eukaryota; kingdom Viridiplantae; phylum Streptophyta; class Magnoliopsida; order Brassicales; family Brassicaceae; genus Pugionium; species Pugionium cornutum. The sequence continues at coordinate 2,164,815 of CM032157.1, forward strand.
GCGACGCCAGACAAGGGACTGAGAACTTTGCTGATGTGTATGGGAGAAGCATTGAGGACAATAGCTTTCAAAGTGAGAACAGCTTCTTGTGGTGGAACAGCTTGTGTTAATTCCTTTGGCGATGAACAACTCGCTGTCGATATGCTCGCCGATAAGCTTCTCTTTGAGGTGTCATTACATTTTTTGAATAACCTATTACGGATAAAATGATGATTACGTTTTTAATTTTATGTATTGATTTTACAGGCTCTGCAATACTCGCATGTGTGTAAATACGCATGCTCTGAAGAAGTACCTGAGCTTCAAGACATGGGAGGTCCAGTGGAAGGTGGGTTCATATAATGAAATTAACTGAGATATTTCTCTTGAAATGGTTATTGATTTTGTGTTGGACAGGTGGGTTTAGTGTGGCATTTGATCCATTGGATGGTTCGAGCATTGTGGATACAAATTTCACTGTAGGAACCATATTTGGGGTTTGGCCTGGAGACAAGTTAACCGGAGTCACCGGAGGAGATCAAGTGGCTGCAGCCATGGGAATCTACGGTCCACGAACCACTTATGTTTTGGCTGTCAAAGGATTTCCCGGAACTCATGAGTTCTTGCTTCTTGATGAAGGTTTTTCCTCTGCTTTTTGGGTCCATTCTCGGTTTTGTTTGGCAGCTTTTAAAGGTTTTTTAATTGTCAGGTAAATGGCAGCATGTTAAGGAGACAACTGAGATCGGAGAAGGGAAAATGTTCTCACCAGGAAACTTGAGAGCTACATTCGACAATTCAGAATACAGCAAGGTTCTTGCTTTTCATTAATCCCACTTTAATTTTGCTCTGAATCTAATCCCGAATCTTCTTTCTTCTACATTACTTTCATTGTGAAATCAGCTTATTGATTACTACGTGAAAGAGAAGTACACACTGCGATACACAGGAGGAATGGTTCCTGATGTTAATCAGGTTCGTTGCTCTCTTGACATCTAAACCGAATTTCTACTTCACTTTTTTGACACTTATTTTTGGCATGCAGATTATAGTAAAGGAGAAAGGAATCTTCACGAACGTGACTTCTCCTACGGCTAAGGCAAAGTTGAGGCTGTTGTTCGAAGTGGCACCTCTTGGTCTGCTCGTAGAGAATGCTGGCGGATTCAGCAGTGATGGACACAAGTCTGTGCTCGACAAGACAATCATCAACCTCGACGATAGAACTCAAGTTGCTTATGGCTCAAAGAACGAGATCATCCGCTTCGAAGAAACCCTTTACGGAACATCAAGACTCAAGAATGTTCCCATTGGAGTTACTGCTTAGAGAGAAACCCATATCAAAAAAACTTCAACCATGTTTATGTTTCTATAAACCGGATAATCTTCTCTTTTTTCTTTGCAACAAAACTATTACGAAACTCTACAACTATGCATGTCTCTATTTATTCGGTAAACATATATCTCATGCGCGAATTTAACAATATTAATTTTGTAAAATCACTATAATTAATCAATGAGAACATACGGCAAGTTAAAAAAACTTTTTCTTTATTCGATTACCGGAACACCTCCCGCCGCCAGTGACCATCTCTTTCTTCGTGAACTTCGAGATGATCGCTCCGATGAGCTTGGATTCTTCGGGAAGATGATGATCGACATGCTACCTGAAGATCTGGTTTTCACTGCCTTCTTACCGTTCGACAAAGCATTCAGCCGAGATGTGGGGCTGAAATTGAACAATAGCCGAGTTATAAAGGGTGACAACACTATTGAAACTATTTCTACACAAATATATAAAGGTTCATTGGCTAATAGCCAATTAAATTTGAATTGAATGCCAATAATTTCTAACCTGATATCAACACTTACGATGATTACTTTTTTAAAAGTGAGACCCACTGTACCTCGTGGAGATCGTTCTTTACAATCCTAACGGTTACCATTGTTACACGTGGCTATTTCATTCTCTTACTGTGCGCCAACCCGCACTGTAAAACAGCTCCCGTCTCTGATCGGCGATAAACCGTATCACTAAAACGGAAACAATTGATAACAAACATCCACATGAGAGCGAAGACTGAGTCGACTCGCTCTTGACACAGTTGACCAGAGTCATCTTCTTCTCTTCTTCCTCCGCGTTATCTATTTTTGGAACTTGTATTTGTTATTTGGATGGGAGGAGGAGACGTTAGTAAGGAGATGGGAGGTTGTTCATTAGCGTATCGCCGCGGAGACCAGAAAATACGGAAGTTCGTGACGGCGAGGAGCACTAAGTTTCTTCTATTTTGCTGTATTGCCCTTACTTTGATCACTCTCGTTTGCCGATCTTCTAGGCCTTCGGCGATCGGGTGGGTTAACAGTTCAACCGCTGTCGCAGATCAGATCTTGGGATCAAGGTGTGTACACGTTCTTCAGGTTTTTTTGCATCTTACCTTCAAGTTTTACTGTAATATTTTGGGTCTAACTTTGATTTGGATCTCGAAATGGTAACTGTTGGTGAAAACTAGATAAGGAAATTATGGAAAGTAATGTTTCATGAGTGCTATTAAAACTGAGACGCTTTTTGACCCTTTTTCAGATTAGTTCTTATTAACTATTTTGGAATTTTTAGATGAAGGAAAGCATCGACTGAATTTTTTTTTCTGCTTGACAATGATTATTAAACTGGAGATTCTCAGGATGCGAGAGAATGCTTTAACGATTTGATTTGGTTTATTGTTTGGTTGGATTCTACTTTGGTTGATTTTATAGGATTTTGCGTTGTTTCTCGATCTATTTATAACCAAATTAGGTGTTCTTAAGCTTTTTGTACTCAATGAATCTGTGGATATATGAATGCAGAAGCCACTGCGATTCTGTGTTTGTAGACATTCGGTATATCCAGTAGCAAATGAATTTCATAATCTTGCTAGATTAAGCTGGTGACTGGGGTTAGAATTGTTGTGAGTTTCAATCATAGAGGAATGCAACTCACCTGACATGGTATTTACGATTTCTGAAATATTTTAGGAATCATGGAGTAAATGTAATTCTAATGTAGTTGTTTTTTTGCTTTTGGTTAGACGGCATAGTTGGGTTCTTCATTGACTAATTTGATGGAGTTCTTATCAAATCTGCAGGAAAGGTTATACGCTTCTGATGAACACATGGAAGAGATATGATCTCTTAAAGAAGTCTGTTTCCCACTATGCATCATGTTCTAGGCTTGACGCTATCCACATTGTATGGAGTGAACCTAACCCTCCATCAGATTCTCTCAAAGAGTATCTTCACAATGTTCTGAAGAAAAAATCGCAAGATGGGCATGAGGTTGAGCTAAAATTTGACATAAACAAAGAAGACAGTTTGAACAACAGATTTAAAGAAATTACAGACTTGAAGACAGATGCGGTCTTCTCAATAGATGATGATATCATATTTCCTTGTCACACTGTAAATTTTGCGTTCAACGTTTGGGAGAGTGCTCCAGAGACGATGGTGGGTTTTGTGCCCCGAGTTCATTGGCCTGAAAAATCGGTATGTCACTTTTTATTTTTGAATATTTTCAAAAAGCTTCTTGATCGTACAAATGCATGCTCATCAAGCTTTTCTTGCTATTAGAACTCTGTCAATGATCGGAAAATCATAGGTCCCACTATTCAAGGAGTTAATCATCTCTTTCTATCGTCCATATGATTTAACAGCTAGTAATATAGTATTACTTGATCTTTATTTCATTATTTGAGAAATTTGGTGTAACGTGTTGAATCAGAAAGTCTGACTTCACTTTGTGCAGAACGATAAAGCTGAGTATTACACCTATAGCGGATGGTGGTCTGTTTGGTGGAGTGGTACATATAGCATGGTACTTTCAAAGGCAGCCTTCTTCCATAAAAAGTACCTCAGTCTTTACACAAACAACATGCCGGCATCAATCAGGGAATTCACAACCAAGAACAGGTTTCTGTATCAGTTTCACTATCTCTTGTTCTGTGATTAAAACGTACCCCATCTAAACGTGAGATTCATCTAATAACAGGAACTGTGAAGATATTGCAATGTCATTCCTCGTTGCAAATGCTACCAACGCTCCTCCTATTTGGGTTAAAGGTAATTTTTCAACCGCAGCAAACTCTTAGAACCTCATCTGAATTGTCACATGGTTCTGATAATGCGTAATGAAATTCTCCTCTTTTTTCCTGTATTTTGTAGGTAAGATACATGAAATCGGTTCAACAGGAATTAGTAGTATAGGAGGGCACACAGAGAAAAGAACACACTGCGTAAATCGGTTCGTAGCAGAATTCGGGAGAATGCCACTTGTATACACTTCCATGAAAGCTATGGACAGCCGCAATTTGTGGTTCTGGTGATTGCTGCTTTCGAATGGTGATGATGCATTTCCACGCTTTCTCTTCCAGTGGTTATACTACTAGTCTTCAGATTCTAGCTATCGACAGTTTTTTTACAGAGAGCGAGTGTAAAAAAAAAGAGAGAACTGACCTTGCTCTTGCGGTAAGAGGGAAAAGAGAGTGTTTGTAGTTGGTGGCTTATGGGGTCTTTTTTACTTGTAGAAGCTTAACATCTGAATGTGTATTGTGTACCCCCTCATTGTACCCTTTGTAACATTGTTGTAATATTTGACTGTAAAATTTTCGTTTTGTGCTAAAAAAATGAGTAACATATGGACACATTCACTGTAAAATGTTTTTAAAAACAAATTTCAGTAATGCTTCCTCGGGAGTCGTGTCAGTAATTCGTTGGCTCCAGAAACACCTTAGTCAGCGAGTCACATGACTCGTAATGACTCGCCATCGTTCTATTCGCGTTCGCCTCCGCACTCCCCATCATTGCCGCCACTAATTTCCGGTACCCGAAGAAGAATCTCCTCGCCGCCAACTCAACCGCCTGCATCCCCTGAAGCAAATGGATTTTCTCGTACTCAGTCTTCCTCGAGTAAAGCCTCATCGCTGCCTCCTGCAACCTCGGACCTCCTGTGGGGTCCACTTCCACAGCTAGGAGCCTAGGACAGCTGGCACTTTCTGTCTCAGCTCTTTCGACATCTTCGCCATCTCCACTAGTCCCTTCGATATGAAACAAAACGAGTCGTTCGTGGACGTTGATCTGATCTTCTGCCCAACATTCTCCGATGTATGACACGTGGCGACCTCCGATAGCAAGCTCAACGAACTCCAGCCATTGCTGACCGGAGCCGCCGATATGCTGTCCTCGCCGTCATATTCATCCTCGCAGATTGACGCCACGAATTTGATCTGGCTTGTGGCGAGCGAGTACAACCGTAGGATCCACTCGCTGTGGTTGATGTACGGACGTGTGTCAGAAGTAAGTAACGGCCAGGATCAAACGGAAAGTGATCTGAGATCAATTTTTCTCTCTCCATTCACAACCTAAAGCATTGTAATTTGTAAGTTTCAGCTTTAGATTACTTATCAATTTGGAAGATTACTTATCAATTTGGAAGAGGATGAGCAGCCAAGGAAGAAAATCAGAATTGACAGTCCTGCTACCCAGTGGATTTCAGTCTATAATGCACGCCGTCCTATGAAACAGAGGTAATATTTACACATTTTGAGACTTAAGAAAGATTGTGTTAAATTCTACAGGCTGCAAAAGTAGAAATATTCGTCTTATTGGCACATTGGATGGCTTTCTTTTACGTAATTGGTCAATCTTTGTCGCTCTTGTAGATATCATTACAATGTTGCAGACACAAGGCTGCACCAGCATGCAGAGAAAGGTAACGAGGATGGCCTTTTCATAAGCTGTGTAGCATCGGCAGCTAATCTCTGGGCCATCACACCATGGATGCTGGGACTGGGTTCAGCTGTCAAGTATATGAATTGTCCACTGTATTCCTGCACAAGGTAAATCCACCTGAAGCATCTATCTGTCATACCTATGCTTGACTCCAGCAGCTCACCATTTTTCTGTGGATCCTTTGCAGGACAGGATTATGGAACAGTGGGAAAAAAACTACTATATCAGTTCCATCGCTGGTTCAAATAATGGAAACTCGTTGGTTATTATGTCGAAAGGTTGGTATATAACTTTCGTGAGGTCTTATTGATTCATTGGGGGCATGAAGCACTTCACTTATTCTACATCTTGTAATTTGATAGGAACTCCTTATACCCAGCAATCTTTCAAAGTCAGTGACTCGTTTCCATTCAAATGGATAAATAAAAAATGGAAAGAAGGTTTTCATGCAACGTCCATGACCACCGCTGGTAGTCGTCGGCCCATTTACATTTTTTTGCCAACCGGCCCATTTACATTTTTGTAGGGTCCAAAAAGAATCTGAAGCAATAAAAAAACTAAAAGAAATACTCGCAACGGTCTAAACTCATTATAAAAGAGTTTCTTGAGACAACGGCTCAAAAATTGAAATCAATGTCGCTGTGAAGACGATTGGCTACAAACACAAATGTCGAGAGAGGAAAATCGCTCGGTCTTCAATTTTGCTTTCGTATACGGTACACCCTAATTCGTGTTTTCGTTTCGAATTCGAAATCTATTTCCGGCTCAGAGTTCTTCTCTTTCCTGGCCATTCTGAATCCATTTCGCTATCAATGTCACCGTGAAGACGTGTTGCTACAAAAACAAATGTCGAGAGCGGAAAATCGCTTGGTCTTCAATTTTGCTATCGTAAACGGTAAACCCTAATTCGTGTTTTTGTTTCGAATTCGAAATCTATTTCCGGCTCAGACTTCTTCTCTTTCCTGGCCACTCTGAATCCATTTCGCTATCAATGTCACCGTGAAGACGTGTTGCTACAAAACAAATGTCGAGAGCGGAAAATCGCTCTTATGCGCATTGGTCTTCAATTTTGCTTTCGTAAGGTACACCCTAATTTGTTATCTTTTCTCGATTTCGTTTATCGTTTCTTTAGTTTTTAGAGTCACTTATGCATAACTTTGCTTTTTTCCTCCCGTATTCGTAGACCTGTAATGTAAATTATGTTCTATTCCAAATTTTCGTTTGGTGATTTTCAGATATGCATTTCAAATTTTTTCCCACTCTCGTCTTCTCGTAACTCTTAATTAAAATATATTGGTTCTTGATTTTGATTTTATTGTTTTTGAAAGTCTGATTTATCTATCCTTCTCTGTCTCTTTTCTTTATCATCTCCATTGTTTTGATTTGTGTTTCAATTTATCTCGAATATTTCTGAGTAATTTTCCTGTGAGCTAATAATAATATATTTGTCATTTTGTTAGAGTTATGAAAAAAGCGAACTTCTCATAGAAGAGACTGAAATGTGCTCATGTACTCTTGAGTTTTCCAGGTACGTCTAAATCTACGGCTTTGTCTTTAAATTTTGATTTAGTCTCTATTAGACATAGAAAACGAATCAGACATTAGGGTAGAAGGACACTAGAAAAGGAGAATTACGCAACTAGGGACATTTTGTAAAGCGATTGGTATGCTAATTTTCTTCTTAGCTAGAAATTAGGTTAAGAATTCACTAAAGGAATTTTAGAGGGGGAGGAGAGATTTTAGATTACTAGATGGAGTAAAGAAGCATGAGTGTTAAGTTTCATATATGTGAATACAAATCAAAAATGGATCCTGTTTTTCGATTGTTAGAGATTCCACTTGTTTGATTTTTTCTTTTCACTATGTATTGGTAACTTTTCACTCATCTTCCAATTAATCTAGTAACTAAAGTTTTCCCCACAAATCAAGCATAGGAAAGGATTTAGATTGTTAGGTGAACTAATCAAACATGGATGATAAAAGTTTTAAAATGATAGATTTGAAATTTGTAACTCTTTAATTGTATTTCGTTTCAAGTTTGTTTTAAAAACCATTATTTGCTTTGGTATAACATAAGAGGAGATTTTAAATTATTAGGTGAACTAATCAAATTTGGATTCTATAAATGAGGAAATTTTAGATTGATAGGTGAACGAACCCAATATAGGTAGATAGATTAGATTAGATGAACTAATCAAAAATAGGAGGAGATTTTAGAATATTAGGTCACTAATCAAACATGGATGTCTATATAGTTATGCGGATATTTTAGATTGTTAGGTGAACGAATCAAACATTATAGGAGGATAGTTTAGATTAATAGGTGAATTAAACAAACATGGTTTTCTATATATATATATATATGAATATTTTAGATAGCTAGGCGAATGAACCAAATATAGTAAGGTAGTTTGGATCATTGTTCAAACATATGAGAAGATTTTAGAATACTAGGTAAACTAGTCAAATATGAATCCTTATTTATGAAGAAATTTTAGATTAGTAGGTGAACGAACCAAAGATAGGAGGATAGTAGTTTATATTAGGTGAACTAATCAAAAATAGAAAGAAAATTTAGATTGGTAGGTGAAAGAATTAAAGATAGGAGTATAGTTTAGATTTGGTGAATTAATTGAAAATAGGAGGAGATTTTAGAATACATGGATGATGCCTATTTATACGGAGATTTTAAGATACCTAGTGGTGATGCGAAGATTTTAGTTTGTTAGGTAAACGAATCAAACATAGGAGGATAATTTAGATTAATAGGTGAATTATAAACATGGATGCCTATATATGAAAAGATTTTAGATGGTTAAGTGAACGAACCAAACATAGTAAAGTAGTTTGGATCATAGGAGTAGATTTTATAATACTAGGTGAACTAATCAAATATAGAACCTATATATGCAGAACTTTTAGATTGTTAGGTGAATGAACCCAATATAGGTGGATAGCTTAGATTAGGTGAATAATCAAATATTGAGCCTATATATGCGGAATTTTTAGATTGCTAGGTGAATGAAGCCAACATAGGTGGATAGCTTATATTAGGTGAATTATTCAAAAAAGGAAGAGATTTTAGAATACTAGGTGGCTAATCAAACATGGATGCCTATTTATGTGGATATTTTAGATTTATAGGTGAACGAACCAAAAATAGGATGATAGTTTAGATTAGATGAACTAATCAAAAATAAGAGGAGATTTTAGATTGGTAGGTGAACGAACCAAAGATATGAATGAGTATAGTTTAGATTAGATGAACTAATCAAAAATAAGAGGAGTTTTTAGAATACATGGATGATGCCTATTTATGCGGAGATTTTAGGATACCTAGTGCTGATGCGAAGATTTTAGTTTGTTAGGTGAACGAAACAAATCTAGATAGTTTAGATGGTTAGTAGATGGTTAGGAGGAGGTGCATAGGAGGAGATTTTAGAATATTAGGTGAACGAACCAAACATAGAACGATAATTTAGATTACTAGCTACACTAATCAAAAATAGGAGAATATCATAACAGGAAATATTAGAATAGTATGTGAATGAATCAAATATAAGAGGATAATTTAGATTACTACCTGTATTAATCAAAAATTGGAGAATATCATAGGAGGAAATTTTAGAGGGCGGGAGGAGAGATTTTAGATTACTAGATTAAGTAAAGAAGCATGAGTGTTAAGTTTTGTATATGTGAATACAAATCAAAAATGGATCCCGTCTTTAGATTGTTAGAGATTCCATTTGTTTGATTGCATGTTCACATTGTATTGCTAACTTTTCACTCATCTTCCAATTAATCTGGTAATTAAACTTTCTCCCACAAACATAGCATAGGAAAAGATTTAGATTGTTAGGTGAACTAATCAAAAATAGATGATAAAGGTTTTAAAATGATAGATTTGAAATTTGTAACTCTTTAATTGTAGTTTGTTAAAACCATTATTTGCTTTTGGTATAGCATAAGAGAAGATTTTATATTATTAGGTGAAGTAATCAAATTTGAATTCTATACGAGGAAAGTTTAGATTGATAGGTGAACGAACTCAAAATAGGTGGATAGTTTAGATTAGGTGATCTAATCAAAAATAGGAAAGATTTTAGAATAGTAGGTGACTAATCAAACATATATGCCTATTTATGCGAATATTTTAGATTGTTAGGTGAACGATCCAAACATAGAAAGATAATTTAGATTAATATGTGAATTAAGCAAGCATGGATTCCTATATATATAAGGATATTTTAGATGGTTAGGCGAATGAACCAAATATATTAAGGTAGTTTGGATCATGGTTCAAACATATGAGAAGATTTTAGAATGATAGATGAACTAGTCAAATATGGATGTTTATATATGAGAAAATTTTATACTGGTACGTGAACGAACCAAAGATATGAGGATGTTTTCTAAGTGAACTAATCAAAAATAGAAAGAGATTTTAGATTTGTAGGTGAACAAATCAAAGATAGGAGAATAGTTTAATAGAAGGAGATTTTAGATTGTTAGGTGAACGGACCAAATAGAAAATAGAAAAAGATTTTAGATTGATAGATGAACGAATCAAAGATATAGATGATAACTTATATTAGGTGAACTAATCAATAATATGATGAGATTGTAGAATACATGTTATTTATGCAGAAATTTTATAATACTAGGTGACTAATCAAACATGGATGCCTATTTATGCGAATATTTTAGATTATTAAGATGAACGAATCAATCATAGGAAGATATTTTAGATTAATAAGTAAATTAATTAAACATGGATTCTTATATATAAGAATATTTTAGATGCCTAGGCGAATGAACCAAATGTAGTAATATGGATGTAATCTAGGTGAACTAGTGAAATATGAATGTTTATATGTGAAGAATTTTAGATTGGTAGGTGAACGAAACAAAGATAAGAAGATAGTATAGATTAGGTGAACTAATAAAAAAATAGAAGAAAATTTTGATTGGTAGGTGAACGAACCCAAGATAGAAAGATAATTTATATTAGGTTAACTAATCAAAAATATGAGGAAATTTATAATATCATAGATGATGCCTATTTATGCGGAAATTTTAGAATACCTACTGGTGTTACGAAAATTTCATTGTTTGGTGAACGGAATAATCATTAATATGTGATTTATAAACATGGATGCCTATCTATGAAAAGATTTTAAATGGTTCTTTCAAACATAGTAAGGTAGTTTAAATCATAAAAGGAGATTTTGAAATACTAGGTGAACTAATGAAACATAGGGCCTATATATGCGAAAATTTTATATTGATAGATGAACGAACCAAATATAGAAAAATAGTTTACATTACTAGGTGAAATAATCAAAAATAAGATAAGATCATAAGAGTAAATTTTAGATGGGGGAGATTTTAGATTAATAGGTTAAATAAAGAAGCATAAGTGTTAAGTTTCGTGTATGTGAATACAAATCAAGAATGGATTCTATCTTTAGATTGTGTGGTATTCCACTTGATTGGTTTATTGATTACTTTTCACTCATTTTCCAATTAATCTAGTAATTAGGTGAACTACTAAAAAAAAGATTTTAGAATACTAGATGACTTTAGAGAGATTTTAGATTGTTAGATAAACGCAACATAGAAAGATGGTTTAAATTAATAGGTGAATTAATTAAAAATGAAATCTTATATAGATTTTAGATGGTTAGACGAATGAATCAAATATAATAACATAGTTTAGATCATTGTTCAAATATATAAGAAAATTTTAGAATATTAGGTGAACTAATAAATATATGGGTTATATATGAGAAAAATTTAAATTTGTAAGTAAATAAAAATAGTATAGATTAGGTGAACTAATCAAAAATAGATGAAATTACAAAATACTAGACAAATGAACTAAAAATATTTTAGATTTTAGAATACATAGATAGCCTGCTGAGATTTGCGAGTTTGATACGCATTTTATATAGAAAATGCGTACGCTCTATGGTATGCTCCATTACATTATATACAATTGGTATTTTAGTTATAAATATTTCGTTTTTGATCTTCTTTTATGATTCGAGTAGAAAAGGCATAAATAGCTGTATTTCGTAGTTTTCTCGCGTGAAAAAGCATAAATAAATAAAAATCATCGGTGAACAGAAATAAAATAAAATTATCAGAATTTTCTAAGCAGATGGTCTGACGCCTTGAAACCCAAAACGTGTGAGGCTCTCTGTTCAGTATTAACTGACGTGTGGTGGAACCAGACGGCTGGAACCAGATAGCCACGTAGATAGTACAGCTACACCTCTACGTTGTCAAGTGTTTTCATCATTTCATGGATGCACTTGCTTTCCTCCTACATACGTTGCTAAAACAGAAGCAGAGCCGTCTTTCCTGAAATCGTCCCAAGAATTTGTTGACAATACGACAAAATCAGCGAGCTTCATTGGAGATAAAGACCCCAAGTGATTATCCAGAAAGGCTGCTCGTGCTGCTGATATCGTGTGCCTGCCATTTGAATATCAACATGGTGAATGCTTCAGAAGATGCATTTAACTCGAGTAAGACTTGAAAAGGCTAGAAAAGAAGAGGCTTATTATTACGAAATCAGTGCATCCGTAAAAGAGATGCATTCAGATGGAATCCAAGCGTGATTCCACTTGGGAGGTATTCGTTTAACCGCAGTTCTGATACTGTGCAACGGGTACATGTCTGCCACCTAAAGCAAAAGACAAAAGGACTACACTTAGTTTCAAAACATGTAAATATGTTATTACATATTATATAGATGGAGATTATTTGAAACGTACAGGCCAGTCTGACCCAAATGCAACGAGGGCATTGCCATTTAAGAGTGATTGAAATAGGTAAGACTCCTTTTCAGCTCTATCAAAACCAAGCTTCTTAGGGCAAGTATCAGCATCATCAAGCAAATGATCCGGCTGTTCACGAGCATTAGATCAATTACATCAAGCATATGAGGTTCAAGTCCAAATGCACCGATGCTGTGGAAGTTACTAACCTGCACTGAGGCTACAATGTGATGTTGACCAAATCGTTCCGCAGATCCTTGAGCCAAATGTTGTGCATGCTCAATCTGTAAGCAGTATCTCAGAGATATTAAGTACTGATTGAAGAAGTGAATGAGCAAGCAAATAGCTCAGAGACAAAGAACTTTTTAAAATATCAAACTTCACCCTAAATCTTCTATCCCGGTCTCCATTGGCTGCAGCAACAGATTCATACATGTCAAGGATCATGTCATTTGCTTTGTCGCCTATAGCATGGATAGCAACCTTGATCACAGAACAAGAAAAATAAGGAACTTAATACATATATATCTGGTAATTAGTGCAGGGGAACATTTGAATTATCTGAAACAATTCTGTTATAGATTCATACGTTTGTTAGGACTTAATATATTGACTTATACGTTGAACAAGCAATGGACATAAGTAAACAGGGAAACACCTGAAGCCCGGATTTGTCGGCTGCCATTGTGAGGTTGGAAAGTTTCTCAGGATCCATTAATTCTAACCCAAAATTGTTAGGTGTATCGAGATATTCCTGCAGAAAGATATAAACCGAAGGAATCTTTTTCAACAAATATATAGCAGATGAATTAGAAAGAATATTTAGTACTCCTCACCTCATAAAAAAGTGCAGTATTAGAACCTAGAGAGCCATCAATAAATGCTTTTACGCCACCGAGATACAACCATTCACTCAATACAGGTCCCTTGTGACGCTTAAGATCCTAAAAAGTATGATAATCAACGAAGTTGAGCACAAGTGGATATTTAAGGAGTGCAGAAAAGGTAATGTAACAATTCTGCCACCAACCATAAAAATAGAATGGATTATCTTATAAACAACATAGCACAGATGATTAAAACAATGAAAAAGAATTTGAAAATCAGGGAATGACATACATACATACATGAGATGCAATCACAATGAAAACTGACACACTTACACATGAAGTTGGAAGAATGCTATAACACACATTTATGTTTCTGGTTTTAAAGAAACCCAAAGATGCTTGTACAAATAGTCATTATATTTATTAGCAAACAAAAGTTACTTCTGAAGAAATCATACCACTAAACGTGACCACGTTGTGATTGGAAAAAACAAGCAAGTCCGTATCAGCATCTTCTTCGAGGAATCAGCCCATAGATAGACATCTTTACCATAAAAAAGGAATATTAAACTTAGAGTTTGGACTAAAGCAACTTCTATTCTATGGTCGTCAGGAGAGTTCTCAAATAATCAAATCCTCTCTATTTTACCAGCGTGCAAGTATCAATTCGACAAGCTCAAGGTTAATAAAACGATGTATTTAACCTTGAAAGTCTTCCCAAGAGAGCTCATCTGTAGTGCCGGGAAAATATCTTCCAAGATCAATAACAGTTGTCACACCTCTAGTCAAAGCATATTTGCTTGCTCTAAGAAGTGCTTCCCTACGTTCATCCACTGAGACTTCTTGAATTACGGGAGAGACAAGCTCCATAGCAGCATCGATCAAAAGACCTGTAGGCTCTGTATGAAGTCATTCATGAAAGCAAGTAACAGCTGATTTTAGTATATAATCAAAACACCGGAAGTTTCTTTAGAATTCAAAAGTATTGGTATATACATTGCTGGACATAAGCATTACCACCACTAGGCATTCTCATTATCGTTCCACCAACTGGATCTTCCGTTAAACTTGTAACACCAGCAATCCTAAGCGTGAGGGAATTTGCCAAAGCCATATGACCATCCATCCTAATCAACCAAACCTACATGACGGAGAAAAAAGTAAAAGCGATGATGTTGAAACAAACACAAAATTTCAGCAGATATCTTACAGGATTATGAGGCGAGAATTCATCAATCCATGATGCAGATGGCAACTCTCCTCCCCAGAAATCATTGTTCCATCCGCCACCTAGAATCCATGAGCCTTCCTTTGCATCTGAAATTTGTGATCACATAATGAAACAAATAATCTCCTTCTACTAAGAAAACCACTGAGTTGGGCAAAAAAAACAAATGTTCAGTGTACCCATAACTAAAAACAGACACCAATAAAGGAATGCAACCACAATATGATATTTCCGGTTATACTTAGATTCAACATTAAAATGAGATAAATGAAATTACTCTGCACTGCCTCCTTCACCATTTTACAAAACTCATCTTTTTGACTCACCCCTCGAAGTCCAACTTGGGCCATCTGTACTCAAGCAAAAAAAGACCATAAAAACGTAAACGAGAGTATAATGTTCGTGTCTAAATCTGATCAACAGTGGCATATGATTTCTCCAAATCATACACACTAATGTAAACTTGACATTATAAATAAGTTTGCGACCTGCAATCCCCCAGAAATCAGATGAACGTGTGAATCAATAAATCCCGGAACCACAACCTTCCCCTCTAGATTCACCTCCATAGTTCCATCTCCAATAAAATCCTGTCTTCATCAAAAAGTCATGAATTAATGAGAATGCCAATTATCAAACTTGCAGATTCGTGCCAGTAAATTCGTATAACAATTGATCAACCACTTGAACACAAATACAGCATGAATCATATTGAACACTGAAACATTCTTCTACACACTGCCTTGGTTCTTCTGCATTTTCTGAATAAAGTAGGGAAAAGGTTACCTGAGAAATTTCACACATCCATAGAACTAGCTTATGTGTAACAGAACATCAGTATTTGCGCATCCCCTAGATACAACAGTTCGAAAAAGGAATAAAAAGGAGTGAAAACAAAGGTGAAGAACCTTGAGAGTGGAAAAGCTTCCGACTTTGACAATCCTGCCATTACGAATCGCCATGGAATCGGCAAACGGCAAGGAACTATCGCTTGTGAAGATTGTTCCATTTCTCACTAACAAATCCGCCACAATCTTAACCGGTTGTATAAGAGATGTCAGAGATGACCAATCTGCGAGCATCAGTCGAGTCGACGACTTTCAGAATCAAGTCAAAAAGTTTATAGAAAAATCTGATTAAGGGCGAGGAAAAGAGCTACGAATGGAAGCAGGTAATTACGTAATTCTTTGAGCAGAGGAAGATACGCAACGGAGACAAGGAGGAAGACGGCAGCTAAAACGAAGACGAAGCGGTTCATAGTCGCCGGAGAGAAAACCTGAAAGGATATTCGTTCCACTGTTTAAACCAAGATACACAACATGGTCGAATACCCCTCTCTTTTAAATCAAATGCTGAAATGTCCCTTCTTTTTTTCAACATTTATTTTTAATTGAAAAATGTAAATAAAAGATAAAAAAACCTGAGAGTTGAACATAATTACCGATCCAACCACAGAAAACCCACCCGAACCCAGTTAAATCCGGTTGACCCGGTTTTATTAAAAAAAAAAAATTAAAATCGAAATTAGAGCAAAATTAAAATGGAAATCGGTCCCATTTCTTCCCCACGATCGCGAAATCGCCCGAGCCCCCTCTCCTCTTGCCCACGATCGCGAAATCGCCCCCCTCTCTTCTTCCCCACGATCGACCACACTTTTCATCACTCTCCCTCCTCTTTGCATTCTAACTTCTTCACTCCTTGTTGCGGCATCTCCTTCAACTCGAAATCCTCTTCAACTCTTTTGTTGCGGCATCTCCTTCACCTCGAAATCGTTTTCTTCTTCTACAAATTCACCCGAAAATTAGCTTGAAATTCAACCCGGAAGATTGTTCATCGGTAAATCGAAGTAAAACTCCGTAGAACTAAGTTAATAATTTTGAAATTTCATAAGAAAACTTTGTTTGTGTCGATTTCGATTAGGTTTTATGAATTTCGGGTGTGCTAATTCGGTTATTTTTTTGCAGGATGGCTCGAACAGAAAATGCTAATTACGGATGTGGAGAAAGTCCGAATGACGGAGGAGAAAATCTAGAAAGAAGGATTGTTGTAGCTGGATCTAGAGTTGTTTACGAAGATCCAACTGATTCTGAGCATGAAGGAAACAGTTCGCGAACTGTTTCCGACAAAGATTCAACGGTACGTCTTGATTTTTAGTGGTAGAACTACGTAGAATTGAGTAAAACTG
This sequence comes from Pugionium cornutum, assembly GCA_018901935.1. Taxonomy (NCBI): domain Eukaryota; kingdom Viridiplantae; phylum Streptophyta; class Magnoliopsida; order Brassicales; family Brassicaceae; genus Pugionium; species Pugionium cornutum. The sequence continues at coordinate 2,181,576 of CM032157.1, forward strand.
ATATTCTTGGTAGTGATACTAAAAGAACTTGGTAAAACTATGTTGGAGATTGATGTTTTCTGGGTTAATAACACTAAGTGGAACTAGTAACATTAAGGAAAACTAGTAACACTAAGTGGAACTAGTAACACTAAAGAGAACGAGTAACACTTAAGTAAAACTATGTATTAAAATTGATAACTTTTGGATTAGTAACACTGAGTAAAACTAGTAACAGTAAAGGAAAATAGTAATACTAGTAGTGCGAAGTAGAACTATGTTTCAAAAGTAGAATTAGTAACACTGCAATGACTCGGTAAAACTATGTATTAAAATTGATAATTTGTGTTTAGTAACACTGAGCAAAACTAGTAAGAATGAACAAACATAATAGTACTTGTAATACTCGGAAAAATTGTATAGTAAATATATGTTTATGAGGATAGTAACATTGGGTAAAACTAGGTAAAAGTATATAGCGAAAATTAAATCTAAATTGTAACACTAGGTAACACTGGGTAAAACTATATAGCAAAAATTGAATATAAATTGTAACACTTGGTAACACTGGGTAAAACTATATAGCGAAAATTGAATCTAAATTGTAACACTTGGTAACATTGGGTAAAACTGTATTTGTTTTGCAGGATTCTGGTGAGGAAACAGAGGCTTTACAGCCGATGCAAATGTATTTCCAACCATCCGAGTACACAAAGAAAATTAAGATCCCCATGAGGTGTTACATCACTGAAGCGGTGGAGACGTTAGATAACTTGAAGTACCCCCTTCGAGTGGACGAAAAGAGGTGGTTTCACCGTCATCCACAATTCAAGCATTTTTTCCATATATCAAAAGATAAGAACCACAGAGTGATGGGACTGTGGATGCTCCTGGTTCGCATTGTGCGAACGGAAAGAAAAAGAAAAGCTTGGTTTCTCGTAAACGGTACTCCTATCCGGTATGGGATAGGAGAACACGCATTAATCTCCGGGCTGGACTACCGGAATTATCCTGTGAACTACCAAAGTAGAGGTAGTATGGACTTTATTGAAAAGCATTTCGGAAGGGGTGCAAAGGTCAGATACGAAGATGTAAAGGAGAAGTTGAAGGGTATGAGACCATCGCAAGATAGGTTGAAGATGGCTGTCTTATATTTTCTATCAAGCATTATTATAGGACAGACAAAGACGGGAGAAGATGCACCTGCCGTCGAGCCATTCTTCCAACGAGCTGTGAGCGATCTCGATCTCTGCAAGACATTTCCATGGGGGAGATTGTCTTTTGATCACATTATGCGAGAGATCTCGCATACAATGGATCATTTCTGAGGTGTGGTGAAGGGTACCCAGTGGACTATGCCCATATTTTGTACACCATTGGAGGTAAATATCATTTTAATTATTGCTAAATTGTACTTGTTTTATATTTGAAACTAATAATATTGGTTTGTGTAGCTTCTAGCGTTTGAGGCTATTCCCGAGCTTAGGAAGAAATTCCGGGAAGATGTTTCTGGTGCTGATAGCACGTGTCCTCGGATGTGCAAGACGAAGTTCAAGCGCAGTGCTATGAAGGGCTTCACGCTGGATGAGATCAACGAAGCACTTGGTAGCACTAAGGTTAGTTTTCCGTAGTGTTACTATTTTATATTTTTATTATGTTAAACTAATGTTCACATTTCTTTTTTTCAGGATATTGAGAGTATCTTGGTGGCATCTGCTGATGAAGAAGGACTACTTTCTGAAATCTATGAAGTAGAAGACGTTGAGGATAATGACGATGTCATTATCCGAAGTTGGACGACACGTCTACTTCATGACAAGAAACTGGTATTCTTCGAGGAAATATTCAACGAAGACGTGGCTTCGCGAGCAGAACCCGTGAATGCACCCGATGCATCCCGTGCACCCCATACACCCCTTGCTGAACAAATGGAGAATGCAGCTAGTGATAATGCGCCGATTACCGCATTTGTAGAGCTCATGAAGAAGATGGAGGAGGGATTCAAAAAAGTCCATGAGGAAATAGAGAAATTGAATGAGAAAATAGAAAAATTGGATGAGAAAAATGCTGAGGTATACACAAAGGTCGTATTCGTGGAAGAATACGTAAAAGACAAGTTAGAAACAACGAGGTTGTATGAAGAGATGTATCGCGGTGGTGTTGGAGAACACAAAACGATAATATTAGGTGTTACTTAGTATTACAAACCTTTAATAATACTTAATTTAATTGCTTTTGAATTGTAGGATTTGTAGAGAAGTCCAATGCAGGAGGATATGCAAGAGGATAGGCAGGATGATGTGGACGAAGATAGGGCAGATGATAGGAACATTGATGCGGAGACGGTAATTGTGTTTGTATAAAAAAAAGTAATACTGAGTAATACTGCGTAACACTAATTATGTTGATTATAGTGTGAGAAGGACGGGGATGTGGAGAAAAACGTTGAGAAATGCGTGTAGAGAAGTCCAACAACGGATGATGATACAACCGTTGATATTGGAATGGTAAATATGTTTGCATTACTTAGATTCGAGTAAGAATTAATAATTTATATAGATATTAAGTATAACTATTTGTTTTGATTATAGGGTTCAAAGGACGGAGATGAAGCCATACGCGGTGGAGAAGGTGATTTGGAGGTGGAAAGCGCTAAAATTCCAGAACCGACGGAGATACCAACCGAGGATGCAACCAAGGATGCAACCGAGGATGCAACCGAGAAGCGTACTTTACAACATACGTTCACTAGAAAGAGGAAAAGAAACCCTTCCGGTGCTGTGAAGACTCATTACACAAGGTGGCCAACGCGGAGAATGAATGCTGATTGAGAAGATCATGGTTGATTGATTTCGTAACTCTCTTGTTGTTATTTCGTAAAACTCGTATCATTTGGTAGAACTACGTAAAACTAATGTTGTACTTTTTCAGACTTATTTGAAATTTAAAAATTATGGTTGATTAAAATTTAAAAATTTAAAATGTTGTAGATTAATATAATTTTTACAAACTTTTAAACTTTCGAAAATTTTAAAAATTAATTTTTCTTAAAAAAATTATAGAAATCTTATAAATTAATAAATTCATACAAATATTCCAAATTTTTGAAATTTAAAAAAAAAAAAAAATTGGCACTTTTTATTTTTGGCAACCGTCATTTTTTTTTGTAGCCGTCATTTCCTTTTTTGGGAGCCGCCGATTTCAACTAGTTTTACAGAAGTTTTTAGTAATACGGATTTTGTATATAGTGTTATTTTAGGGTGTTTTCGATTTAAATTAGTTTTACCAACTAAAAATTGAAGTTTTTTAGTTTTACATTAGTTTATAATCAGTTAGATTATGATTGTTATCATTTTGTATATTAATATTTATTGAAAGTTCTGTTATGTGTGTTTTCGTTTTGAAATGAGTGATTATGAGAGAGTGGTTATAAAAGTATAAGGTGTTTAGTGGAATATATTCTTCAAATACTTATTATGACTTGATTTTTAATTGTTATATTGAGTACATATTTTTGAGATTTTATAGTTTCTTATATAACAAAAATTGGTTTATGTTAATTTTTATGTTTGTTTTGTGATAAATTTGTGAAATCAAATTGAATTCATTATTTACAAGTTTTGAATAACAGTAATACGAGTGTTACGTAGTTTTACTTCATAGGTGTAGTAATACCAATGTTTCCTAGTGTTCCGATATGATAGTAGTACAACCTAGTGTTACGTAGTTCTCAAAAACAGAAAGTTGTCTTTTACAAATATTCACAAATAAGCATTACTACAAATAACGTAATGAAAAATACAATTACTCATACACTATTGGCGTTACCAAATAACCAATATGACAAATTCTGTCTTGGCACCCTTCTATTATTAGTTCGTTTGCGGCGTTCTCCGGTAGATGGAAATCTCTTTAATCTCCTTCTTCCTTTTTTATTGTTATAGTTCGGAGGCATAATTTGCAATTCTTTGATGTAATCCGGGATATTTCACTCAAACTTATCCGGCACTACATAAATTGTCCTGCTATATGCTAGTGCCCACAACTCCACGGAATAAGACTTTGAGCACAAATCATGAAAAACGATATCCCGTGCTCTATCTTCACGCTTCATGTATTCCATGACAGCGGCTGTTGCATGTACGCAAGGGTACTTATCGATATCAAAACATTTACAACTGCAAGTTTTCCTTATCAAATTCACCAAGTACGTCTTTCCATCACTTCCGTTCACAACGTACTCTAACTCGAAACTGTTTAGCTCCGTCAAAGTTAAGACAGCTGCCTCTTTACATGTATTGTGAACTAAATTCTCCACAAAAGGCACTAGTTTGTGGTAGTCCGATCCAGAAACCGCATCTTTCCTATGCTTGTTAAACCATTCAGAGATTTTTGAGATAATCACATCAATCATGGGTAGTAAGGGATGCTTCCTACAGTTCGAAAATGCACTGTTCAATGACTCCGCATAGTTACTTGTGTATATGTCGTACCTTTCGCCTGGGAAATAACACCTCGCCCAATGTTTAACATCAGCTGTTTCATCCAAATACTTGGCTGCAGAAGGATATCTAGTCCTAAATTCACCATAAACCCGCATGAACTCAGCCTCTGTATATATCTTACAACACTCCATGAATTTCCAAGCAACTACGTCTTTGTTTACGTTGGAAACGTGCCCTTTCACATTTTGAGACAAATGCCATATGCAATATCCATGATGCGCGTTCGGGTAAACTTCAGTAATTATCTTGATGAGACTTGCATTTCTGTCACTGATAAATACCAAATCTGAAGAGTCGGGAACAACGATTTTCAGGCTTTCAAAAAACCATGTCCAACTTGCGTAGTTCTCGCCATCAAGTACCCCAAAGGCTATGGGATAGTGGTGACAATTAGGATCTTGAGCTGTCGCAAAAATTAGGACACCACCATATCCATTCTTAAGAAAAGTTGCATCCACCGTTATCACTTTCCTCATGCATTGAAACCCTTCGATGCAAGCTCCCAATGCGATAAATAGATATTTGAATTTTGTTGCTTCGTCCAATTTCACTCTTGTTAATGTACCATGATTAACCTTTTCCAACATATACAAATACTGGTACAAAACCTCATAACTTTCTGCTGGAGTACCACGAACATCAGTAAGAGCTTTCTTTATCCCTCTCCACGCTATCGAATATGATACTTTCACACCAAATTTACCTTGAACGAGAGATACAAGACTTTTAGCAGTAGGGGTGTGCAATTGTCCTGGAAAATCTGCATGCAAAACATCTGCAACTAATCTTGGTGTGCCTTTTCTTTTACTGTTGCTTGTACTCGAACTATCCCGAGAGCATGTATGCATGTTGTTGTAAGTTCTAATCGAGAAATAATCTGACCTTCCAATCTTCGCAGCTCGTAAACGCCATTTACAGCTTTCTTGACGACATTGTAAAACTAATCTTGTTTTGTCAGATTTTTTTATCGTAAAACTAAAACAATTCTGAAATGCGGCTCTGTCCACCAAATCTTGCAATGCATGCTTCGTTGTAAACTCTTGTCCGACCACAATACCCATACTGTCTTCCCATGCATCTATAAACTGACTATCATATGGAATCTCAACATAGTTATCATGCATAGCTGAGCTATCAAACTCGTTACCCATATATGTACCATATCGTACATTCTCTCCATCTCTAATACCATCCTCATCATTTTCGCCATCACGTTGTTCTGCTCCACCTACGTAAGGTACAATGGCACATGCATTAATTTCCTCATCTATTGAATGCAAGACGTCATAGTTCACACCACACGAACTATCTCGGCCCACTTTTGAAAATTGCTCCAAGTAATGATCTGTTGTGATGACTTCCATGTACAAAATACATCTACGCTTCTCATTATCCATGGTATCTAGATAAACAGACACATCCTCATCATCGATAATAACTGCTGGTATTTGAGCTCCCACTAACAATGGAATGTAACTCAATTTTAACTTCGTCCTACTTTCATCTGTCGCAATCTTCCTGCATATGCTAGCTTCTAACATCGCAACGTTATATCCTCCGCACTTGTATTCTTAAATATTATACCGTACATACGACCTTTCGAATTCCATATACAATCCTTTGAAACAAATTCCCCGTAGTCAAAATGTATGGTTACGTTCTTGCTCATTGTCTCCTACAGAAGAATATATAAAAGAGTTAGCAAGTTCATTCAGTAATACTAGTTCTACTAGTAATACATTTTTATCTACCAAATATTCATTACCAGATTCCCTTTAGTAATACCAGTTCTACTAGTTTTACTTTTTTTTGTAATACTTGTTTCATACTGTCGTCAGTAATACCAGTTTTACTAGTTTTACTTTCCTCATCAGTAATACCAGTGTTACTAGTTTTATTTTTCTTTTTAGTAATACTAGTTCTACTAGTTTTACTTTCCTCATCAGTAATACTAGTGTTAGTAGTTTTACTTGTTCTAGTAGTTTTACTATCTTCATCCCGTAAGTTCTAGTAATACTCAGTTCTACTTAGTTCTCCTACGACTGTACAAAGATTTTGGCCTCAAATCTTTCTTAATTCCAAACGATTCGCTAAAATTCAACATCCACAATACATCCCATAGTAATGCGTTCGAGATCAACCCATACAACGTAATTATAACTTCAATGTGGATCAAAATAGTGGTTTTTATCCTAAATTTACAAATAAATCATTTTTGCACAAATCTTTCTAAATGTAAACCTTAATTTGGTTGAGGATTTGTTCAAGATCGTGGCGGCGTCTATGGCGAGCTGGAGGATCGAATTCAATGGCGACAGAGAAGAAGAGGAGAAGAAAATGGCGTTGGAGAAGCTGATGTCGTCGGCCGCGTGAGAGAAGAGAGAGAGGATCGCGTGAGAGAGGAGAGAGAGGAGCTCGATCGCGTGAGAGGAGAGAGAATGGGAGAGAATTTTTGATTTTTTGATTTTTTTGATTTTTTTTTAATTATAAGTTA